>JBBPCX010007516.1:0-18062 GCA_037974365.1 Hydrocynus forskahlii
TCACTATGTACATATAAACATACATATAAAGGTACATACATTAGCACACGCATAAAAAGTAAAGTCTAGTTGTAAAGTCACACCCTACCAACTCCCTAACAACTACCTAGAAAATCATGTTAACCTGGAAAACCACAATAACCATCTATCAAATCCCTAGCAACCATCTGCCATGCCATAGCCGCCACCTAGCAACTGCCTGGAATATTATGTCAAAGCCCGAGCAACCACTTAAAAACCTAGCAACAGCCTGAGATACCACAGCAACCACGAATGTAACCCTAGCAACCACCTGCAGCATCTCAGCAATTGCTTAGCAACAGTTTGGCAGCCACTGAGAATAACAACAAAGTTAAATAGCATCAGCTTCGCAACCCGAGCAATCACTATACACTCACTCTTCAGGAAATGAACTTCAGTGTGTCATTTTATGTATGGTAACTTAATCAGCTTTAAAAGTGTCAGATGCTTCAAGAACTAGATACAAAATGTTTTTTATAAGTTTTATCCAATATATTAAGGGTTTTTATTATATACTATATATTATATACACATAAACTACACATAAACTGCACACCTGAATTGGTTTTGTAGAATCTATAGGCATTATTGATGGTAACTTTATTATAACTTCATTCCCAACGTTACACAGTTTTCATTGTCATTTTCGAAGAACATACATCTCTTTTGTCATTCTAGACACATTTACACTTCTTTCTTTTTTCAGCTTCAAACTCTTGATTTGAAAGCCATGAAATTGCACAGGATCCACAAACTGAATTCATTTGATTTATCTGAAAGCAAACTGGTTTTATATAGCAAAATAAATGATTCTAAAATTCTGGAAAGCAATTCCATACAGTTAAATGGTAGTGTTTATCTGAATCACCTTCTTGTGTGACTATAGCTACTGGACTATCTCTATGTTATTGATACACAGAGAATGGTTATAATTGACCATGCATTTTATAAACACTCACTGGCCACTTTATTAGAATTCCCTACCTTGTAGCTCCACCTTGCTGGTGTACAGAGACTGTAGCCCATCTGTTGATGCAAAATTTGAGTTAGTCATACTCTTGTCCTTTATCAGAGGTCAGCTCTTGGCTGGATATTTTTGGGTAGCGGACCACTTTCAATCTACCAGTGACACTGATTTGTGTCAAAAATCCCAGGCAGTGTCACTGCTATATTGAGAACAATCCACCAATTCAAATATTATCTGGTCAATAGGGGTCCTGTGGTACATTTACAAAAAGTTGGTCATAAAGAGCCAGCAAACTCTGCCAGCCCTCCAGGACCCAAACTACAGACGATGGGCTACCCTGATGGGGTGATGATGTGGCGGTGGTGCCGACTCACCTGACACTGGGGTCATCGGGGTGGGCGGCAGGCCATTCATGTTGAGCGCCCCCACCTGGTGGATCTGAGTAGCTGGAAATGCCATGCTGGGTGCGAGGTAAGCGCCATGAGACGCTGCCATTATGGCTGCCTGTTGCTGCATCAGCTGAGGGAGGGAGAGAGAGAGAGAACGAGAGGAAAGAGAGAGTTTCACATTAGGCAGCTCTTTTAAAGATTTGAAAAACCGTACATAAACTCACATAAGTTCACACATGAGAAATAATCATGCACATTAATTGAATATTTAATCTCCATGAACCCACTCCTAACGCGTGCTCAGGGGAACCTGTCACACCCCATGTATGTACATTAGTGTCTTAGTGTGAATAAGTTATGCAGCACTCAAACACTCGTCATTAAATAAATCAACACAAATCCACTCTAACCCCATTTCCCCTAAATAAAAAAAGTAATTACAGTAAGCCTGTCACTATGGTAACCGCTCTGAATCAATGGCCGACCTGCCGGAGCGCGACCGTCAAAGCCTGGGTTTGAGTTCACAAAAGCATAACTTTCAAAATGCAAGAAAGAGTTAAACAGTTCAAATATATAATAACAATCAGGGGCGGCGGATGCATTTTTAATGTGGTAGGGACGCATCGGTCCGTTTGGGGGCGGGGAAGGTGCGCATGTGCAAAGTCTCTGTTGTTGTGTGTGTGTGTGTGTGTGTGTGTGTGTGTGTGTGTGTGTGTGTGTGTGGGAGGGGTTGGAGTTGCTCTTATACGCGGATCAGAAGTCGCGGCTTCATTCTCAGATTTTGTCCTGAGAACCGAACTAATAATTGTTCATGGAAACTCCCACACATGTGCGGAAACTGGGCCTCATCTGCCACGCCCCCTCGTCCTCATTCTGGTTGTTTATGTTTGGGCGCGGAGGTTAGCAAGGCAATCAGACACCTGAACTGAATGAGCCTCGGCTGCTTAGCTTCACGCCTAAACATAAACAACCAGTGCGAGGACGAGGGGGCTTGACGGATGAAGCCTGGACGTCACAGTCACCTGTACTCAAAGATGGGAGGTTTGAAAGTAGCCAATCCGAGAACGTTATTTATGTCTCCTTGCTGCTGATTGGCTGTTGCCCCGTGACGCATCTGTTGCAGCTGCAGTCCAGAATTTCCCCTGTGGAGCTTCTTGAGTGTTTTTCGCTTTGTTCTTCTTAAAGCCTTGTATTTCTAATACAGTATATTAAATTAAATTATTACTGTATTTGCCTGCTTATACCAAAGAAAACGACAGCACATACCAAAGAAAACGCATGTGCATGAATTACAGTACAGTCTATACGGGGGTAACATCGATATTTACATTCTAGCACTGCAGGAAACAGCAGTTCAGTGTAAACTGAACAGTACGGATACGGGTTTACCTTTACATTTTCTTTAAGTGCAATGTATTAAGTAGAGTTTAAATTGAAATTAAAGTGTTTTGGGAGCATATCTGGGGGCATATTTAGGGTTTACACTATAAAAATAACCTTTTTAAGGCATTAAAATTGTAAATTTTGATATTGATACCACATCGACTATTATCTCTGCTACATATAGCCATAATGATACTAATAATAATAATATCAGAAAGTTCATGAATCAGTGTTACACCTACATTAAAAAGAAAGGTGTTTATCTTCTTATTTTAATGCTTTTGTTTCTATGATCAAATTTGCCTTATGCAAATATATATGTACTTTTTGAATATCTTAATACTGTAAACAAATACTGTTGCCCTAAAAATTTGGCTTTGAGTCTCAGAGGGATTTCCTCTGAAATAAAAACATAAATAAACAAATAAATAAATAAAGTCAGTGAATACAGGAGTCTGGGGCTTGTGTGATTTTCCTGAGGGAGGCTAATGATCACACAGCCCAAGAAACCACAGCGAGCTACGAATACACGCCATCTAATCTATAGCTGCCTATAAACAGGCCAGGACACACTGATCTATAAGCTAAACCATTAGCCTGCATAGGTAATGACTGCACTTCACGAGGAACATGTTAGTGTGTTTGGAGTCTGTACGAGACCCTGCAGCAAGAAGAAACAAGCAGCAGCACATCGACCCCCTGACTGCAGGTGCGGGGAAATAATGATGTCCATGAATCTAATACACATTACTGCACATCGCAGACGGTTATGATAGCAGGGGGAATTACTACTGTATATGCGTGTCTGTCTAGATGTATGAACGTGTGTGTGTGTGTTTGAGAGAGAGAGCAAGGATAGGCAAGATTATTTCTATAGCAAATTTCCTTTAGAATGGAATGTGCTTAACGCAGCATACATCGAAACATAATCGAAACATATTGATATGTACCTGCGTATGTGTATGTGTGCATGTGTGTGTGTGTGTGTTTGTATTTATGTGTGTGTGAAAGTCACCCTTGCTCAAATGTATTTTGTTTGCTCATGCTAAGAGAAAAGAAGTTTGCATGAACCTCTGCACGAACCGAACAATAAAAGGGAAATAGCAACATGAGAAAACTATTTCTGCTAATAATATTATTAATTGCACTTATTATTCAAATGCAATTAAATCTTTCAAAACTGCTCCATGCATATTGACAGGTTGTCTTGCTTGCAGTGCATAACATATTTGCAACAATATTCAATAAGTCTAAAAGGCTCTTGTTACTTTATATGATTGCTTACACTCTTGTAGAAATGGGCTCATTGTGTGTGTGTGTGTGTTTATGGTATGATTTGCAAGTGTTTATTTTTCAAGAGATTGCAAAAACTGTGATCTTTCATTTTGTTAAGTAGCGCAGGGTTGATTTTTGTGTACACTTTGGATCCTTGACTTCTTGAAATATCCACCCTCTTTTCATCTGTGGTTTCTCCACTGACTTTGGGACCTTAGCGTCTAGAATCCTTTCTTTCCTCTTTCACTACAGCACATCCTGTGCCACTGGCTGGTGCACAACTGCTGTAGATCAAAAACAATCTTCCTGTTTGTCCTTGGAAGGAGTAGGGAGCTGCATAACAGACTAGCCTATGATTTTTTTTTTCCAAAAATTTTTCACAGCAGTTTACCTGTTCTTCTCTCTTTCAGTTGCTTAATGACCTCTCAGTAGATTCTAAGCAGGAAGTGTTTGGAAGAGTCAGTTATCTTTAGTTTCAGTGCCTCAGTCAGCCACTTAGATGAGCCCATGGCTGGCAAGTGTAAGCACAATCTGAGAGGTTTGAAAGGTCATATCATTTATTTTTGGCCTGAGATTGTCTTCATATGACCAGGAATAAGGAATAATGAGTCCAGGACTGAGACCTTATACAGAAAGTAACACCAGCTGAAACGGTGCCCAGGCTTTTCCAGTACGTCATCAAATTACACAAATAAATGATAATCATGTAGAAATGTGCCAGTTTATTCTACTGACTTCTCATTTAGAAAACTGAGAGAAAGACAAAGAGAGAGAGTAGAGACAGAGAGAAAGAAAGAGAGATGAGAGAAAAAAGAGAGACAGAGAGAGATGAGATAGAGAGAGAGAGAGAGAGAGAACAGGAGAGAGAGGAGAGAGTGACAGAGAAGCAAAAAGATAGAGAGACAGGGAGAGATGAGAGAGAGATGAGAGAGAGACTACACTTCAGTTCCAAGAAAAACTGAGTGTGAGGAAGTTAAAGTGAAATAAGTAAAATAAGAGTATTTGCTTGTGTGTGTGTGTGTGTGTGAGTGTGTGTATGTGTGTGTGCACCCGCGTGCGTCATATAGATGGGCTGTTGAAATAGCCTCTGATAACAGGATCTTGCTCTGTCTCTTCCATTCCATCTCTCCCACTCAGTGTTTGCCTGCGTTCAGCAAACACACTGTTTGAACATTAGATAAGAGCCAATAAGACGCTATTAAACAGACAATAGAGTGTGTTCTGTGAACACATAACAATTAACACTACAAATACAATGCGTCAAGCTAATACACTTTACATGATTCGATTTCAGATTATCTTTTGATTACTTTTGTCTCAGGTTTGGTGCAGCAACACATACAGTCACCAGGGGGCAGTAGCAGACACGGCCTCTATTTCTACAAGCCCACTCCCTTACATATTATACACTCATTTTCAGAATAACATCATCACAGTGTCTTCTGCTGTTTTCCACCACAGCACTCCTTCTTTGTCTTCTTTTCTTCATCTGAAAGGCACAGTGACATAAATGTAGCACGTCTGCTATGATCAGTTATACAGTAAATACGTTCCAAGAGCGCCCGCGTATAGTGAAAAACCGCGAATTGTGATGTGGTAACAAAATGCCTAAAATGCCTATTTCTATAGTGTAAACCCTAAATACGCCCGCAAAACATTTGAATTTCATTTTAAACTCAGCTTAATACATTACCCTTAAAGGAAATGTAAAGGTAAACCCATATCCGTACTGTACAGTGTACACTGAACTGCTGTCTCCTGCAGTGCTAGAATGTAAAATACCGATGTTACCCCGGTATAGACAGTACTGTAATTCCTGCACAGGTGTTTTCTTTGGTATGTGCTATCGTTTTCTTTGGTATAAGCAGAGTAAATACAGTAATAAATTAATTTAATTTATAGTACTAAAAATACAGGGCTTTAAGAAGAACAAAACGAAAAACACAAGAACACTCAGAGAAACACTTGAGATAGCTTCTTGCGAGATGCATCACAGGGCAGCAACCAGTCAGCAGCAAGGAGAAATAACCCCTGTATAGACTTGGATTGGTTACTTTCAAACCTCCCGCCTCTGAGTACAGCGGTATTTCACCATCCCAAGACGCGCTTTCTTTGTGTTCTCTGGACAGAACCAAAAAAATGGAAATGTAACTGAATGTCTGTTAATATTTATGTTACAAAATTAGTAAATTATATTTTTCTTAATAATTTAGCAATAAAATGCATGAAAAATTATATATTGCCACGAAAAAAGCTGTGATGTCCGGGCCTCATCTGCTATGCCCCCTCGTCCTCATGCCCGGACGTAACAATGTCTTGGGTTTCCACGAAAAGAACCAAAAATAGAGACTGAAGCCGTGACTGCTGAACCGTGTATAAGCGGGGGTTTCCTGTACTAGTAAATAGGTTTCCTATTATTTTGATGATCACTTGCGTATCCAGAGTTTGAAAAAAGGCCAAACAATAAAACAGACAGGCATATCATATATGTCTTAGAAACTTTACAATACTTCAGTTTCTCAGACCAGAGCACACGTATCACTGCCTCCCTCTAGTGGTACGATGGATTCTACGAAGTATTTTTGAAAAAGAAATGAATGCGAAAACAAAATACTATCAAAAGGTATTACAAATTAAAATATGTATCATACCACTCAGGATATCTGGAAATCCTGGGGAAATAAGGGTTTCCTCTACTGATATTATTGTTCCATATCACACTAGCTACAAGTAAACAGTTAAAAAACACACAAATTGTGTCTCCAAACGGCGTCTACTGGGAAGAGAAGTGCAGACGAGGATTAGAATGTCGAGCAGCCCTGTAGAAGCTGAAGTGGAGAACCCAGCACAACTGGTTACAACTGCTACTGGCTACAGCAAAAAGTGCAAAATAATGCACAACCTTTAACATTATTTGCATTTAGCTAAATATATTCAAACAGGTTGCTGGTATACAGTTGTTATTCCAGTGTTCTCACTGGTTGCGTGTGTGTGGGTGTGTGTGTGTGTGTGTGTGTGTGTGTGTGTGTGTGTGTGTGGTTGAATAAAATCCAGTTGTTAAATATTAAAGTTCTCACTGACTTTGTGTGTGCTTGAATGATATACAGTTGTTATTCTCAATGTTCTTCCTGGTTGTATGTGTGTGTGAGAGTGTGTATATGAATGAAATACAGTTATTATTCTTCGTGTTCTCACTTTGTGTGTGTGTGTGTGTGTGTGTGTGTTTGGGCTGCACTGAGAGTAAGTGGCAGTTCTAGTGCTCCATCTTTGCGCAGTGTGGCCGCGACTGACAACAGTCAACAATAAATAATGTTCTTATTAGGAATACATTTGTCTCCTGCGTGAACTGTGTGTAAGCCTACGCCACTGTATTTTAATGTCGGTCATAAGGGTGGCACTTGGAGAGCCTGCAATATTTTCTGAGGTAGCACACAGTGTAAAAAGTTTTAGTGGAAGAAATGAACGAGGACACCCCTTAAAAAAGCTTTAAAAACAATTGGCATATAAACATGTATGTCTAAGGCGTTTCTTATTGTTACAGAGACCAGTAGTGGAACTTAATGTGCATTAGTATGATCATGCAAGGTGTCAACTAATCAATGCCAGTTTATTAAGGTAAGTTTCAATGGGGGGAGAGGCAAATTGACCAGTATAAGCTCCACCCACAAATGCATTTGTTTGTTACTTTTATTAGGTTGGGCTACAAGAACACCAACAGAACACTGAAGGCCCTGTTTAAAATTATAAGCGCTCTGTTCTGACTATGTTCCTACACACACACATACATGCAAAAATATATGAGATTAAAATTAGTAACACCCTTATATAGAGGTATTTGGACAAAGACAAAGTTGTGCACTGCAGTTTCCGATTACATTCCTATACCATAAATTTTAACACTCTTTAAAGCTGGTCCAGCCTCCTAACTGTTGCTCCAGGGTTCCTATACAGCTTTGTTAGATTTAAGATGGTTTAAGACGCTTTTAACAACACTTGGAATTAAATGTTAGACCTTTACAATAACCAGACTTGAAGAAAAAGTGAAATAAGTTCATGCCAGATTCATTAATTCTTTATAATTCTTCCAAAAATGACCAATAATTTTAAATGTTTTAATTTCTGTTGTAGAAAAAAAAAGTTATAAAAAACAACTTTGATAGACTTTTGAAAGACTGATTTAAGACATTTTAATGCCATTTTTAAGGCCTTATTTTTGGATGCATGACTTCAACGCCTTAAGGGTCCCTATATAATAAAGTTTTGGGTTTAGACGGGTCAGAATGAGGAGGATCTCGGGGGGCTCAGATGTGGTACCTAGCCTCTCCTCATCCTTTCTCTGTTTGATCTCTCTTTCTCACGTCGGTGGCGGGTGTGTCTGGCAGTGTGGCCGGTTGAATTGCTTGTGAGATATATGTTGTCCTGCTTACTCGTCACATGTCACACAAATCCTTTCTCCATCTCCTCGTTTATCTTACTGTCTGCCACTCTCTCCCTCGCTCTCTTTCTCTCTCTCTTTTCATCTCCTCCTGTTTTTTTTTTCCCCACCAAAATCCCATTTGCAGCCTGTCTGTCAGCTTGTCGTCCGCTGTATCTTGTCCTCCGCCACCACATCCATGGAGGTGCTCCTCACACTCCTCCTTCCCTCAAATGCTCGCCGTCTCCATCTCTCCTTCCTGGCCACATCGTTCTAAACTGGCCGAAAGCTGTTTAGATCCAGCGCTCAGGAAGGAGCTGGATAATCCTCCACTCTGGGTTTGAAAGCACACACAGGTGATGGGCGACTTTAGTGAGCATTTTTGCGGTTTAGCTGAGCTCTAATCTCATCAAGTCCTAGCCGTTATGGGTTGCGTAATTTCACTGTGGGCCTGTGTGATTGGTTGGGGTCCCTACAACATGAAATAACACTTCTTTATTAACGCTTACAACTTGAGCGGATCCACACTGGTAAATTGACGTCATACAGGAATGCAACTCCTTATATGGAAGTTCTCCAGTCTGTGTTAATGCTCAAGGTGTCTGACATCATGCTGAGCTTTGTTTGATGTTCCTACTACCTGTAGAATTTACAATGTAAAAAGTTATAATAAAAAAAAAAAAGAATAGTACTGCTACTGAGGTTTTTTTTTATACACATGTAGAATGCAAATGCCCATAAAGAGCAAACTGTCTATTTTCCTTTTGTGTTAGGTAATAGAAACATATGGAAAACACTTTAGGCTGGCCGAGTTCATTCAACAATAAACGGTCCATTAACAGGACAATAATCTGTTTCTTTTTTTAGGTTTTATATCCTTTGACCAGTGTAAACTCAATGAAAGAGGGCAATAAATCCTTCATCATGTCTGTCCTCAAATATTTGCCAATGTCTAGCTTTTCTCATTTCTAAGAAACAAATCATGCTTTCTTTATCAGTTTTCTGAAACTTGTGGTTTGGTCACAGATCAGATCTATGAAATTTGCTCTCTTATGCCATATCCAGTTTGTCAGCCAAAGCATTTTTAGTTAGGTTTCTTTAGTTTTGCATCTTACAATCCCATTCAAAATTCTATGCACTCCAGGTTTAGTGTTGTCACAATACTTTGAAAAATATCAATATTTGATACCATTATGTATAGGATCTTGATTACCAATGGCAGATGAAAAACCTAAAACAAGCATAAGATTTCTTATCAGCGAATTCAGTGAACAATGATTGTTCTTACTTAAAACCTCAGAACTCAAAAGTCAGTTACCTAAACATACTGTGACCACCATCTTTAAACACAAAACTAAATCATTTTACAGTAATAAAAATCCTGGTGAGCTTGTGCAGCCTCTTCTGCGGTCACATTTAGAAGTCAAAAGAAGGTTAGTGCAGGGGCAGCTAGATCTACAGCCTCAAATGTTTTATGAACTCAATAATAATAATGATTTAAAACAGCCAGTAGGGCTGGATCTAATCATAATCATCTGTCATTCCTTGCTTTCATGGAAACATGGCAACACATGGCCACAGCAATCAAATCCTCAAATCAAAACTGTAACCCCGCCAACAAATAAACTACCTCCCCCATCGACAAATCAAAACAATGTTCTCGAATGTTTGTGTGCTGCAACTGTAGTCCTGAATATGTCTGTTCTGAAACTGTAGTCCTTAATGTCTCAGTTCTGAAACTGTAGTCCTGAATGTGTCAGTTCTGAAACTGTAGTCCTGAGTGTGTCAGTTCTGAAACTATAGTCCTGACTGTTTCTGTCCTGAAATTACAGTCCCGAACGTTTCTGTCCTGAAACTACAATCCCAAATGTTTGCATTCTGAAAGTTAATGGTGACCAATTTGCATTCACTAAACTGCTAAAACTAAAACTTTGCATTCACTAAACTGCTAAAACTGTCCTGTGAATGTGACTAAACTGATGTATGCAGAACAGGTGATCATATGCAAATACCCTCACAGCTGCTTTTGCAGCACAGTTTCCATTCATGGACTGGATGGCCTGGGAAAGTGAAAGTTACATTTTGAAGCCTTAACAATTTTTTTATTAAATTGTTAAATGTATTAGATTTTAATACAAAAAATCTCTTAAGGGCACGGGCCATTTAACCTTGGGTACTGTTTTCAATCCGAACCCTCTTGCCAATCCCCACTTAACACAGGACACGTTCTTCCTGGAACATCCTCTGATTACTATGCTAATGAGGTTGGCAGAGACTTGAAATCCGACACATCCTACGCACATCCAACCAATACGCAGCCAATACGATGCAGCGCGGAGCACCAGCGGACGTGTGAGATATTAACACAGTAAACAACTGAATGTGTGACATATTATGGATCTAAATGTTGACAATTTCAGCAACATGGCCAATGTACTTTAACCCTTAGAAGGCACATTGTAACTCAATATTCATTATTTCAAACGCATAACTAATTAAAAGGCAAAAAAGTGCAGCCTCTGAACTTACTGTCGAAGAGTAGATCATTTATTACAATCTGGGTTTGTTGAAATGTGTTATGAAGTGTTTTCAAGTGTACAGTCCAGGGCTTAATGATTCATATCAAACCAAAATCAAAATTCGAAAGAGTGTGCCTCTCAAATCGTTAGTCGTATTCCACACCATTCAGTGTTATCTTAAGTTGTAAGAGGGGAAATTTAACCTGTGATCTGCCTGTGTGTCACCTATATTCAGGATTCAAAAATGGATGTACTGGCCTTTTTTTTTTTAGAAATAATGAGGCCTGGAGCTCAATTTATAGAAATAAATCACATTTACAATGCGGTCACATTCAAGACTCTTGCCAGGAAAGAATGAACCAAGTAAAATCATGTAACCTGAGTGGTGCAAACTGAGGAGTGTTTATGCACCAAAAGCATATGATCGTAAAGCACAGTAACTGCACACCCTCCCTGACTGCTGTTACTCTATTTGGCAAGTTTTCGAGATCAGTATGTCACCTGCTTTATCCACTTTGGATTGAAAAGCCAATATAGTATAGGTTTGGATTTTGACAGGATTAAGAGGCGGTGGGATGTGGCACAAAGTTAAATCCCTAAACCTATACTTTTAATCTGGTCCTCAGTTTGGGAAATACGAAAAATGAGATCATTTGAATATGTTATGCATATATAAGCTATGGACACTTGATAACACCTTACAGAGAAAACACATCGACCTCTTTGAGAGCTCTACTACATATATAGGACCACTGATATTGGACCAGTATGAGACAGAGAATTTTTTTTCTCCCAAATTAGTCCTAGTACACAGAAAAACACCCGTGATTTTGTAATATACTTTTGTTCAAACAAGCCAAAACCACACATAAAATGTATTGAGCGATTTACAAATGTATTGAGCGATTTGCAATCATTAGTTACAGGGGCAGCCCCCTGGAGCAACTGAGGTGTCTTAGGCGTCTTGCTCAAGGACACGGGGTAGAAAATGAGGGTTTGAACCTGCAGCTTTGTGGTTATGGGGTTCAGAGGCAAGTGTTTTACCTACTAGGCTACTAAAAGGCCTTTATGTAAATTTAAATTCAAATGTAAATTTGCAGGTGGAAATGTAAATGAAATGCAAATTCAACTGTAGAATTAAATACATACTAAATATGTAGTCATGTAATCACATTTGAACAGTATAGTGAAATGACAGTAAGTGCTCTAGATGTCTAGTAGTGAAGATGGGAAAATGACTGCCTTGGTGAAGTCTACCTTTTCTTTGCGTAGGTGTGTGTAGTCGAGGTATGGAGTCCACGTGGGAGCGGTGTGTGTATGAATGTCTGGCAGCTGTGGGGAGTGTGTGTTCTCCCAGCTCCCTCAGGGCTGAGTTTCACTATTTAAGGAAATGTTTGAAGTGCTAGCCGTACCCATTTTAAAAATCCACACAGAATTCAAATCATTTACGCTCATCTCCTGCAAACAGAGCTGGAATTCTAGAGGGGAGGATGTGTGTGTGTGTGTGTGTGTGTGTGTGTGTGTGAGCATGTGCATGTATGTGTGTGGGCGTGTGTGTGTATGTGTGTAAAGAGGGGATGGGTCTGTGGAAAGCTGAAGCTAGGTGGGGGTCCTCAGTGTTTACGGTGTGGAGGGTCAGAGAGCAGGTGGACTGCAGGATACCTGGGGGGTTTCCGTCTGTTGGGTCCCAGTTCGACGTCAAAGAGGGGCTTACACACTGACAGCACACACGCATTCCTAGCATGTGGACGAATGCACAAATAAAGACGTACACACACACACACGCACACACACACACGCCGCACATACAGGCTTCTATCAGGATCATCATTTTTAACCATCACCAATACAATAACAGAACCTATGAGGTAAGAGACCTGTTATAAAAAACAAACAAAAAACAATTAAACCAAAATTGAAGCTAAATAGTATTACATAATAAAAATATTAGTTTAAGTGGATTCTTCCTATGTCTAACTTTAACTTTATTCCTTTCCAGAAAATAAAAAAACACAATTAAAGCTACTCTTCTGCTTTTAATAAAACTGAAAACAAAAACAAATCAATAAAGTAAAAACTACAGTAACCATGACTTCCATATCCATTCACCATATCATTCCAAATCAAACACACACGCACGCACTTAAGCATTGATGTATGCACAAACATACACACACACACACACACACACACACACACACACACTAGGGGACTAGTCGACTGATAAATCCACTAGTCGGTGCTGTGGATCGAGGTTAATTGAATTAAATTACCTAAATTACAGCAGCAGAGAAGAAAACAGCATTGTATACCCAGGAGGAATCTTCAGAAAACAGTTCTTTCTTCTAAACAACAACCCGAAAGAACTTTATTACAAGATGAAGCCAATTTCACTACAAATTGTGTAAAAGCATGCAGAAACATAGTCTCCTAAAGTAGATTGTATAGGCTTCCAGAAGTGCCTCTGTAACAGATAAATGCAGTTTTATTAACTGCAAACCAACCAATAGCAGAGCGTTCGGCATGACCAAACAGGCGCGTGGTGTAGTGCTCGGAATATATTTGAGCAGCGTATAAATCTTGTGTGCTTGCTACTAACAGGTTGCAGCTAAATCCTTGAAAGACTTATTTCTACACTGTGTACATGAAAACAATAAGGTTGGTTATGTTCAGTATATCAGTGTGTTTCTTATAGAAGTCCAGGATCACTTATAGTTCCCATCAGAAACCTGGTTTGACTCAATCAGTCTTTCATTAAATTAAATCAGGAGCTGCCGATGGATTTTCACAAATCCAAACAACGGCTGGAGGAACCGAGAAGAAATCTGGACCCGAACCTTTGCTCTACTTACCAGCTCACAAAATACGATTTTTTTTTTTTTTTACAAACAAAACAAGACACTTTATTACAAAATGAGAAAAATGGCTTTAAAGAAGTTGTGCAGGTACCTAGGACTTTTGTTTATTGTCCCCTTTATGGCTTTGAGGAATCAAGAGCCTTTGGATGGCATTGTGGTTCTTAATGGATAATACTACTATGGTGCTCAGGAACTGTTCAGGAAAGCAGCTGGTGTTCTATTCCTGAGGAGTCGTAAATACATTTGGTGAAGTGTTGGAAATGGACAGCAGCACACATAGGCTAATGGAAAATAACCCAGAAAGAAATGAAAAATAAACCACATACATGTACTACAGGAATTCTTTGTCATTTCTCCAGCAAGCACCAATAAAAATAGACATTAAAATGATATCTGAATGCCTTTTCGTTAATGGTGAATATACTCACATTTCTCAGTGAAATAACCCTATATCATTTAAGATTCTGAAATATGTGGTGATTTTACATGGAGTTACATCAAGCAGTTTGGAGTGGTGTGGGGCATTTGATTTCACTTCATCAAACTGCGGGAGTGAAAGGGACCATTCTGTCATACGTGAACACACCACAGCACACAGTGTGAACAGCACGAAATTCTTCCTCTGCATTTAACCCATTCACCAAGTGATGCAGCGGGCAGCCAGGAACACCTGGGGAGCAGTGTGTGGGGACCGTACCTTGTTCAAGGGTACTTGAGAGATGCTTAGCAGTCTTGGGAATCAAACCCACGACTTCCTGATCGCAGGACGAACGCCCTAAATACTAGGCTACCAACTGCCCCAAGGCAGGCAAACACTTTCATTCAAACTGTGGTTTTTGGGGCTAGTGATTGAAAGAGGGGTAATATTTAGACATGGTGGGCCACCATGGAGAAATGCTACCAGCAGAAACACTGGCGGTCTGTGTAACTTTGTGAACAAAGGCAATAGGCTGAGTACTATTCTGTCAAGATTTGTTTGGGAACTATTAGTTTACTACAGTATGTCTGTACAGTTTATCACAGATTTGTAGTTCTTTCACTTTGCTTTCACAACAAAAAGCACAAAACCTTTCAAAATGTTTTATTTATCAGTTTCTTTCCCTACTCTAATAGTCTGCCGTTACTGTTTTGAGCGTTTCATTTGCTTGCAAATTTTCAGCCAAAGGTCAACATCACTGGACAAAATACTGCACCTGATAAAGAACAAAACTCACCTTGATCAGAGAAAGAGAACAGATATGAATAACCCGCGGTTATTTTTGCAGCTGTGAATAGAAAAATGTGGTGGAATTTGTCCTGACGCATTCTATATAGGATTAAAATCTTGCTGGTAAAAATTACATCACCCCACCTCCACATGTAGAAGTAATCCCATTCAAATAGTGCTTAAGAACAGCTGAAAAGATAAACCTCATCGACTGCTAGAGCCTACCGAACTGCTAACAAAATACGTTGTACTGAAATCCAGAACACCTTTACTGGTAAGATTAGACCAGTAAATACCAATAGTAGTGCAGTGTACACACTTGAGTATGCAGAAGTCCATGCACATACAGACACAAGACTCTGAAAAATGTATGAACATCATCCAGCACATACACTCCCTCACACATGCACACTACAAGATGTAGCGATGAATGCACACACCCTCACACACACATGCACACTTGCGTGCGTGCTGTAATTAAGACTGTGTGTCTGCAGGGTCTAGTCTATATATAGGCTGAGCGGATGTGTTTGATGTGCTGTATAGATCCTTTGGCACAGACACCCAACAGATTAGAACACGGCAGCCTTTACCATTAAACTGCATCTTAACAGTGCCTTTAATCTGCTCCTCTGAGCTCTCAGCAAAAGAGGCCACGTTCTGCTACATCACAAAGAATATCTGCTCATCTAAACGCGTTACCGCTTGAAAAGTAGCTCATGAATATTCACGGAAACCACACGCTTTTGAATGCATTAACCCAGCCGTAAAGGAGCTCCGAGTCTCGTCTGACGGAGATCAATTACGTTTCGGACGCGTTTGGCATTCTGAAGCTATTCTCTGCCATCAGATGCGCCCAAACCATGAGCAACTGCGTAAAAGAAGAAGAAGGGGGGGTAAATAATAAAAAAAAAAAACACACGTCTTCTAATCAAAGTCAAATATTCATAATGCAAATAAAGCGTGAGGCTAAACGCTTTGTGAGCGGAGAAATCTGATTTTGTGCGCGGCTGTTCCGGCGCAGAGGGCTCAGAAGGGAGCGGCGGAGTTAAAATTACATGTGAACTCCGAGTTCCTCCCCAAGTATTCATGAGAGGGGAATTGAAATGATGTCGATGCATTATTCAACATCTTGATGGTGGAGGGGGGGGACCAGATGACAGGCCATCAGGAAATGATATGGGCAGCTGGAGCAGTGCGTGTGGATGGTGGGAGTGTGTGTGGATAGCGGGAGTGCTCTGGACTCTACTGAGTATGAGCAGAAGAAAGGCTTGAGGTGCATCAAAGTGCTATTGGTGACATCCCAGGCATGTTTATATGTCTTTTTTTCATGCAGCACTGCCAGAAACCTGCTTTGTACATTGACACAGGAAACCTTGGACCAATCGCAGGGCAGGGTCTTGAACAAATGATGCAAAGATTAGGAGGCCTGCTAAGCAGCAGGCGAGCAGTACAAACTTAAACCCCTGTGCCATTTTGGCCAAGAATACATTGTTTTTTCTGTCTGAAAAACAAGACAGCAGGTGTGATGGTCTCAGAGAAAACGTGTGAGTTGGATTGCTGGCATGGTGTAATGAGACTGAGTCTTGCCACAAAAATAATTCCAAGAATTTTTGGGTTAAATGCTAGTGGAATTGGACTTAATAGGGTCGGAAAAGATTTAAGGCGCTTTTCCATAGGTATACAGGACCTAAACTGTACTGTACCTACTGTGAATGCGCGTAACACACGTTGATTTGGCGTCTTTTAGCCCGGTAATGGAAGCCCAATTGTCTCCCCACAGTTTATGGACAGTCATTGTCCCAAAAAAACTACCAGGGAAAGTTATTACTGTGAGAGCCACTTTTGTTATTGTGGTCTTTTACTGCCTATAGTCTTGTTTGAGTTTTTTTAGCACTGTGATGAAAACTTAACACCGCTAACTTGTGAGTGATTTTCTAGCACACTTTCATATTACTCACAAGGTTAGAAAGTTCAACTGAAATGTATCTTTAGCCCAAACAAATAGTAGTGCTTTTACTTTCCACTTGTTAGTTTGTATCTCCATTGATTTTCTTGCACATACAATAAAAAAAGGCCCCTTTTCAAGTTATTTTGTTGCCATGGCAACATTTTGACCAATGAGAAAGTACTGAAAACCTAACCAGCTTGGCTGTAGTTTGTTTTTGGTCCAGCCACCGAACAGGGCTGTGACAGAGGCGGGTCCAACATGGGTAAGGGTCGCTTTAGTTATAACGGAAATTTTTTTTTGCAGATGTTGTAGTTCCTTGTGTCAGTGGAAAAGCACCATTAATGTGAAATTTCTGAACCAATTCAGTGCTGCATAAAGTGTGTTCCTCGAAAATATACACCAGACAACAAGCCTGTCATTCAACCATGTATGTAACATAAGTTAGCACGACTGACATAAACCTAAAACTATTCTCTGCCATGAATATAGCAACTATAAAGCTAGAGTAAAGGTAATATGGAAAGAAAATATTGGCATTCAAGCAAACCAACCATACTCCTGACATCAGAAGACAACCTGGGGGCAAGATTAGAGGGAGTGTACCATTAATATGGAAGCTTTTGTGTTCTAATAAACAGCTCTACGACATAAGCAAGCGAATTTGGCACACACGGTCAAGGGATATTAAATCACTGTTAAAGTCAAAGGCGTTATTAGACTGAGGTGCGTGGGTGTGTGGGTGTAGGCATGTACGTGTGTGTGTGTGTGTGTGTACTCACGGCATGTGTGTAGGTGCTGTAGGTGCTGCTGTACGTGCTGAAAGGCAGAGCCACAGCAGGGTTGAAGATGCCAAACTGGCCGACCATCTGTTGCATGCGGCGGATAGTCCTTTCTTTATCAGTGTCTGCAAACTTCACCACCAGACTGGAGGATGCCCCCTGAGAGAGAGAGAGAGAGAGAGAGAGAGAGAGAGAGAGAGAGAAGCAAGAAAGAGAGAGAGGTTTTTAAATTGTGCTATACATTTTTTTAATATAAAGGAATACACATATTGCACATATATTTTGCATGTAAACTGTAT
>JBBPCX010007564.1:0-18060 GCA_037974365.1 Hydrocynus forskahlii
TCAGCTGTCTCATTCTCAACGCCCCCCGATGGTTTTCAAACGCCCCCAGGGGGGCGGTACCGCCCCCGTTGAGAAACACTGGTCTAGAACAAAAAGGTTTGACACTGAATGAAAAATGTCAGTTTGCAGTGCCTCAAGTCAGGTTCTTAGGACATATCGTCAGTGCAGAGGGCATATGAGCGGACCCAGACAAAATTAAAGCTATAAAACAGATGCCAGAACCTAAAAATACGGCTGATGTCAAGAGATTTCTCGGGATGGTGAATTACATCGGAAAATTTTCACTCAACATTGCAGAACTGACTGGACCAATCAGAGACCTGCTCAAGTCTGAAAATGATTGGGTGTGGGGGAGACAACAACAAGCTTTCGAAAACGTGAAACAAGAACTCAGTTCTTCAGCAGTATTAGCACAATACTACCCAGACCGACAGATTATAGTTTCGGCTGATGCTTCTTTCTTTGGATTAGGAGGTGTACTGTCTCAGCTACAGCCTACAGGCAAATGGAGACCTGTCGCATTCATCTCAAGGAGCATGACACCTGCAGAGAAAAGGTATGTACAAATTGAGAAGGAGGCTCTAGTGATCACATGGGCCTGTGAAAGATTCCAAACCTACCATCTTGGACTGGATTTTGTGGTCAGGACTGATCACAAGCCGCTAGTTAGTCTACTTGGCTCGAGACCGCTGGATGACCTGCCTCCACGTATACTGAGATTTCGTCTACGACATTGTGCATGTTGCCGGCAAAAACTTGATCACTGCAGACACGCTGTCGAGAGCTCCACTCAAAGAACACCCATCTGAAGCAGACCTAAAAAGAGCAGAAGAGGTAAAAATGTACATTGACCATGTCATTCAACAGTTGCCAGCAACACCTACCAAGCTTTCTCAGATAAAGAGGGCTCAGGAAGAGGACGAAGTGTGCAGGCAGCTAAGTTCTCTTGTGCGCACAGGGTGGGAAGGGAAAAAAAGTATTCCACCACACCTAGCATCGTTTTGGCAACACAGATATGACTCATTGTGGACGGATTGCTGATGAAAGGAAAGAGACTTGTGATACCTGGCAGCATACAAGGAGAAGTCCTAGAGAAGATACATCAGGGACATCAAGGCATCACTAAATGCTTGGCAAGAGCACAAATGTCAGTATGGTGGCCAGGTATAACTAAGCAAATCAAAGACAAAGTGAGTCAAAAACAGCTACAGTCACCCAGAATCCTTTCTGACTACTCCTTTACCCTCACAACCATGGCAGAGAGTGGCAGCGGATCTTTTCCACTGGAACAAGGGTAATTATGTGCTGCTAATTGACTACTACTCACGTTACATAGAAGTTGCTTCACTTACTTCAACAGCAACAAAACCTGTGATAGAGAGACTTAAAGCGATGTTCGCTCGACACGGGGTGCCAGAGGTTTTAGTTATGGACAACGGGCCACAGTTTGCAGCATCCGACTTCGCTGACTTTGCAAAGGATTATGATTTCCAGCATGTCAGCACTATCCTCAAAGTAACGGAGAAGCTGAAAGAGTGGTCGGAACAGTTAAAACACTGTTGAGGAAAGGTGAGGATCCTCACAAAGCACTAATGGCTTACAGAGCTACACCATTAGCTTCAGGAACATCACCTGCTCAACTCCTGATGGGCTGGAACATCAGAACTATGCTCCCAGTTAATCCTTCCACATTGAAACCAGTTTGGCCCAACCTCAGTACCTTCAAGAAAAAGGACAAAGCCCTTAAAGGAGAAGCAAACTAAATGGTACAACAAACGCCACAGAGCACAGGAAAAACCCAGTTTACAGACAGGACAATCAGTCTGGATCAAAAATGTAAAAAATCCAGGAAGAGTAACCAATCCTGCTGATACCCCCCGTTCCTACATCGTAGAAGGGCAGAACGGTAGTCTGAGAAGACATCGTTTCCACTTGAAAGCGGTTCCTTCACAGTCAAGAGTGGCTCAGGACTGTGTTAGAAGCAGACTGGAAAGGGTTATTAGGCCACCGGTAAAGCTGAACCTGTAGAGCAGGCGCGGGAGGAGTTTTACCAGTTCAGTAAAGCAGCCTGAACGAGCACACTGTGTCATGTCCGTTCCTTTCTGAATACCACAACAGGTGATATGTGGGTTGACCTTTACCTGAATTATTATTTTTCTGGTGCTTCTTGATGAAAGTTTTGAGGGCTGTCCGATTCTGGGCAGAGTTGTTGTGATGCTGAGTGGTCTCTATTTGTAAATTATTTGTCTTACAGTGAATGGATGGAGCTTGAAACCTTTGGAAATGGTATTGTAGCTTGCCCCAGACTGATGGGCTTTAACCACCTTCTTCCTGATGTCCTCGATTGTCTCTTTCCTCTAGGAATTGTTGGCATCTGTGTGCGGCCAGTAGATAGCAGTACATTACACACTGCGGCCAGTAGATGGCAATACATTACACCTGCTACTAACAGAACAGAATTTGGCCATTTATGAGCTAAAGGTGACAGTAGCTTACTTCTTTGCAATGCACATACATTGAGTGCGCTTTAAACAGAAAAATAAAGTGTCGTCCTGGAACTTTAGGAAGTAACCACTTAACAATCCTGTAACTAGGAAGGAGAGGTTTTTAGCACTTCTTTTCCACAGTTGTCTTTACCACACCTGCCCCTAAGTGCAAAGTGATTGAGTTTGATCAGTCAGCTACAGGTTAAGTCTGTTTGGGGGTTTCACAGTTCTGCCCTGCTTGGTGACATCCTGACCAACCGGTTGAGCATGAGTGTGGATGTCTAACAGTTTGGATGGTGAATCAGGTGGTCCAGTGGTGGCTGGAAGTTAGTGTTCCTTGCCAGCAGGCGGACCAGATGTCCTCATGACGTAATCTGTTGGCCATTGCTGTGCTTTTGTGAAGGTGTTGACTGTTACACCCATATTCCCTGTTAATACAGTTCACCACATAGGATCATGGATTGTGGTTTGATTACTATTGCTGGGGACCACTTTTGGCTTCCTGGATCCTAAATCTGTCTCCTGGCAATAGAGAGATGTGAGGCTTTCCAGCTCTCTTGTGGTCATAATAAAACTTCTGGATCGCCTTGGTCTTGTCCAGCTGGCACTTGACCGTAGTGGGGTCATAACCAGTTGGAGTAAGAGGAGCATGCACAGCCAGAAGCTTATTACAGAGTCTCCTGCCCATGAGTAACTGGATTGGTGACAGACCTACTGATTCAAGTGGGGTTGTTCGACAATCCAGCAGTGCAGGGTGTTTGTCTTCCGCTTTACACCAGAGCCTTTTTACTGTCTGGACTGCATGCCCTGCTTTTCCATTTGAATGCGGTGACAATGTTTTGTGTGTGATGCCATAATCCTTACAAAATTCCTTAAAGTCTTTTGACGAAAACTGAGGGCCATTGTCAGTTCGTAGGATCATGGGGATGCCATGACGACTGAACTGAGCTTTCAGAGCCTTAATGGTTGTACGACAGAGTAGACCTTTCAGCTCATCTACTTCAATAGATTTTGTGTGGTGGTCCACTGCCAGAATGTAGTGTTTGCTCTCAAACTGGAAAAGGTCTGATGCAACTTCTTCAACTGGCAGCTCTGGTGTCCCAGTTTGTTTTAATGGTTCTCTGGGCAACTTGTTCTGAAAATTAGCACACATGCTGCAATATCTTATTGTCTTTTAAATTTCAGTATTTATTCCAGGCCAGTACAGCACTTCACAGGCTTGCTGCATGCACTTTACCATCCCTAGGTGGGTTTGTGGATTAGTCTTAACATATGTTGTCGCATGATGGGGGCAAAACAATGCATAAGCCTTTGTAAACTATGCCATCGGACATGACAAGCTTTCTTGTCCTTGCCTCTTCTGTACTTGACTGTTAAATCATTCCACTGGAGACTGAGACCAGTTCTTTGAATTCGCATGTGTGTTCAGGAGTGACTTCTTGAAAATGTCCTCCAGGGGCTTATGGTCGTTGTATACTGTGACCTGTTTTCCAAAGATGTAGTTGTGAAGCTTCCTGCAGGCATAAATGATGAACTGCATTTCTTTTTCAATTTGTGCATAGTGGGTTTCTGCATCAGTTAGCTACCTAGACGAGAAAGAAATGGGCTGATATTATTGTAGGAGGACTGCTCCTAGCCCACTGCAGCTGGCATCACAAAATATTTCTATAGGCTTTGCTGGCTCAAAGTATCTGAGTACTGGAGGGCAGGAGCACAAGTCTTTGAGCTTATCGAAGACTTGCTGTTGTACCGGCTGCCATACAAATTCTATATTACTTTTTAGGAGCTGTCTCTGTGGCGCATCCGTATTACTAAGGTTTGATATAAACTTGGACAGGTCAGTTACAAAGCTTAAGAAGCGGCGACCACTTTCCTTGTCCATGGGTGTCGGAGTCTGCCCTTAGGACCGCGGTGGCCCACTCAGCTGCCTGCCCGGTGAGGAGGGAGACTAGAAGTGCAATCCGACCCCAGTCTGTGGTGTATCGGGTTGGCTAGAACTCAATAATTAAATTTAGGTTAGTAAGAAAAACATCACACTTCCCATCTCCCCCATCCCATTTTTCTGACAATCAGAGTTTAGGTTCAGGATTATGTGGGGAAGGGGCACAGGTTTGGCCCGCTGCGTGGGGCACCTGGCATTCAGCAGATAGATTTCCTAAAGAGCTTCATCGCGAGGATGAACCCATCGCATAGTACGAGACAGTAGGTAGTCCACGTACTTTGCTCTGAGAGCACTCTCTGAATGGAGTAGAGATTCCCACCTGGAATCCGCATTCTCATTCACACACAAGTCAAAGACAACTGGTCCTGAAGAGATGAACTGGTATCATGATGGATGATGTCTCAATGACAGAGCGGTGTCTACCTCCTTGACCTTGGCTTTTATACCATGTGATTGTATTGGAACTGAAACCAGCTGTCTCCAATGTTAGAATGAGATCATCCTTAATAAATATATAAATCTTACACTGATACAGATGGATGACCAAGAGAAATATATTAGAAAATATTGCTCTTGTTGCAATATGGATAAACAATCCCTAGGGGTATGAGAAGTGCAGGTTGCACTGAAGTGAACGTATGGTTCTTGTGGCAAAACATAATTAAACCTGGAGGTATGGAATCAAAATGTATCTGAGAAATGCTAAGTTAAAGAACATAGAAATTAAATAGAAACTATGCATTAAAATAATTTTAAAAAAACTAAAAACAAAAAAATATTTTTTATTAATTGTTGAAGATGTGTTAATGAATTCTATATTAAGAATATGAAAATAAGAAAATAGATGTTTGTATACAACAGCATAATGTTGGATGCATCTATGGAGGCAGTTTTCCTCAACCCTGTGGAATTTTTGCATAAAGTGGTCATGATTCTGAACTGCCAAGCACATTCTGCTGTAGCTCACTGAAAATGACTAAACAGAAAACTCCATGAAAATCCTGAGCCTGTTATTTATGCAAAGTGACAAGGTCTGGAAGGGCAGGGGAAACTGGGACCTATTGAATTAGCATCTCAGATATGTTGATCTATTGAAAGTGAAAGTGATCATTCTGTCATACGTGAACACACCACAATAGACAGTATGAACAGCACAAAATTCTTCCTCTACATTTAACCCATTCACCAAGTGAAGCAGTGGGCAGCCAGGAACACAGTGCCCAGGGAGCAGTGTGCCGGGGACAGTACCTTGATCAGGGTACCTCAGAGGTGCTTAGCAGTCTTGGGAATTGAACCAACAACTTCCTGATCGTTGGGCAAACGCCCTAACCACTAGGCCACTAGATTACATTATATTAGACAAAAATGAGTTATTAATTTTAAAAAGTGCCTTTTAAAAAATAGATACAAAGTGTGTTTATTAGCTGTCTAGATTCAGCAGCCAAGACTACCAATTAGCGTTTGGTTTTTTTGGATTGCACTTGAGCTACTTTGCAAAACCAATTAAACTCCTTTATTCTGGCTCTCTCTAAAACCCAAGATGCTCTAGGCTTCTACATTACTAACGTCATACAGTAAGAGAAGCAACTTTTACATTTGCTTAGATGTGAGACGTTGTTCATGAACTGCACTGAAAATATAACAAGAATCCTGGCTGAAACCAAGCTAAGCAAAAAAATCTTACCACTAAAACTGAGTACCAATGCGTCTAAAACTGCTGCGTCATATGTGTAACATAGATGGCTGAGAAGCAAATTTAATTAATTTATTTAATTTATTTAATTAATTCCCTCTGCGATTAAGCTGCTTCCTACGTTCTATTTCAGACCAGACTGAAAAAACAAAAACCAAATTCCAATACCTCCTCTTGATTATGAAAGTAATTTTCTCATCTCCATATCACAGTGGCTCAGCTCACTGTACACAAGCTTCCTCTTCACCATGTTAATTCCCTTTAGAGACAGAGCAGGCTGAATAGTGGAGAATATAAACACTTAAATCTGTCAATTTCTGCCTTAGAAAATAATGCCTTACATTACATTCTAGTCCTGAAAACTTCTCCATAACAAATAATGCCCGATTTAAGACTGTCCTTAAGATTGTTCACCTAATTACCACATGTTTGACATTGAGCAAATGACTAGAACTATCAAGCCTTTCACATTTATGGAACATATTTTTGCATTACATTTTATACATTTAAGTTTGCATACATTCATGACATTTCTTTTCCCAGGCTGGGGCCTTAAGTTTAACACTTTTCCTGTCCCTCTCACTCATACTATGAGCATACTGAAAGCTCTACCATGCCACATGAAAAGTGAATGTGGAGTCAGCATTTTGTGCACATTGGTGCTGTATGCTGGGAACAGTTTTGTAGAAGGCTGCTGTCAAGGCACTTTTATTATGTACACAAGCAGAAATAAGAACTTTTCATGGACAGGTACCTCAGACTAGCACGCACATCCAGTAAATCCAGTTCTTTGATAAAAATTATGATCACTCTTTCTGCTGCTTTCTTGTGTGAGTATAAACCAATCAACCATTTCTTTATTTGATCTTCAGTAGTAGAATGTAAGACATTTTCAAACTGTTTTTCAAAAGGTGAAAATATTTGACACTATATATTGTGAGATATATATTCATTGTGGAGTTTTCTTAAAAGCAAGCCAAGTAATATACTTCTTCAATATAGGCATAAACCCACAAATTAAGTGCCTTCTTGCTGAAAAATACATTCTAAGAGAATTTATTTTTCTAAAAACAGAGTGATCTTGCTTTAAAGAGTACTGCTTCACTTCGGGTGGCAAAGTAGTATTAGCAATTGCCACAATCCATGCGCCAATAACAATGTGGCCAGAGATTCTTCTTGGATGCACCCAAGATAGCCAGGATGAAATTTTTGCTTTTTGCCTGTAGTGAATGTAAACTGTTTTATTGGAGGTGTGATTTAATTCTGTTATACTGTAGAAAAAAAAACTGCATTGTTTTTGGCATTGTGCCTTTTCCAACCAAAAGGGACTGGAGCACCACTGACTTTGAATGCTGGAATTCCCAGACTGGGAATTCTGGTTCACTCTTATACATCGAAAGGATTTTTTCTATTGGTCTTGGCTGTTGTGGATGCCAAGTACTGCTTCCGTGAGGTAGACATCAGTTATGGAAGTACCAGTGGTGAGAGGACTCTGCTGCCAGGAGGAGGGTACCTGGGACCCCTGCCTCAGGTGTCTGTGCGATATGAGGCCTTTTCTCTCTGGAGAGACCTCATCAGGCCTTTTCCTTGGTCCAACCTCTCCAGCAGGAACAGGCTCTTCAGTTGCCGGATTTCACATGCCAGGAAGATTTCAATGGCAGATGTACAGGCACATCATTGGCATCATTGAAACCTGTAAATACCACCTGTATCCCACTCAAATACATGCTGGGGACTACAAGGACATGAAGAGAAGCAGTAGCTGATGTGACAGAAGGAGTTTCATCACTCATCAGAGGTCCAGAAGAGTAGGGACCAAACAGTTTGTGTGAAGGAAACCTTTGTTCCCTGCTTTTCTGCTGAGGGCACTTTCCCTTGGCAACCAATGTTATAAGCATCCTACAAAAAGGCTCCATTTCAGAGATACCCACATTATTTAAAAAAACAAAAAAAAACAATTGTCAAATATCAAAAGTTCAATTAAAAAGTCACAATAACTTAGTACACACTGAATTTACACAACACACTTTATTCCGAATTTGACTTTGTCAGGCCACCTCTTTATGGTGATCCCTTTGTAACTGCACTGAATTCATGAATTCAAAACATTAGGCCAAATTAGAGAGAAATAAGAGCAACAGTTCCCCTTATTTGGATATCAAACAGCACACGATCCTTGTGGATATGTACTGACAAACTAAATTAGAGGTATAGTATAATTAATTAACCCCCAGTACAACTGCTCTCATTTAAAACTTACTGTAGAGTCTACTGATAAACTAAATATGACTGTTGACAAGAAACAGTACTTTGTACAGAACAATGTAAAATAAATTAATAAATAAATAAAACAAAAAATAAAAAACATTGGTAATATTACTTTAGTGAAAAGAAAAGCATCAGTGAACCACCATTACAGTGCACTAATTTCCCAAACACTGAGCTATGTTGGTCTATAAATTCTCTTTCTTAAAGCATGCACACCACCAGCTAACTAAAAGCACACTTTGTGCTGAGAGCACTGGCTCAGTGTAACGGGTACCGTGGCAACGGCACCAATTTAACAGATTATCTCCTGAAATTCAGGAGAGAAATGATGAGGCAGGGCAACAGCGTGTCTGTTTTTGAGTTCTCTGCAGTTATTTACTAAACATTTCTGGAAGCACAGGCATTCCCTTTTTAAACTAATTTTTTATTCAATGTATATCTTGTTTTCATGTCTTTTAACATAAAAAATTAATTTCAATGTCTACGTTTGTACCAAATCAAAATAAAACATGCATCAATGTATCAAACATGTCCTCTTATTCTTCAGACCCCGTGTTTTACACTACTAACATATGTAGTATGAAATACATAACTCATGGTATATTTAACCAGTTGTTTATTTCAGAGTACTTCTGGAAACTTTGACAATGCTCAGCATAAATTGTGTGCTTTTTGTAATGAGTTAAAACTCCTTCACAGTGGACTTCAATCTTAATTCAATACAGTACTGCAAATACTCAGGACTAATGTGAAAAGTTTTACAAATTTGCTTTTTTTTGTTTACTTTATTTTTAGCCAAATTATGGAGTACCTCCTTAAACACATACATTTCAACAGTTGGTGGAAACCAAATGTAGCAAGTTAGAACAACTTAAAACTGCTTGGCCAACTTCATTCAACCACATTGTGATGCATTTATTGTTCTACATTGTGCTTTTGTGACTTTTTCATATTGCTAACCTGAAATGCAGGAGAGAAATGATGAGGCAGGGCAACAGTGTGTCTCTGTTTTTAAGTTCTCTGCAGTAATGAAAAAGCGTTGCAGAGGAACTCGCTACTCAACGCTGCCCCTGCTGGCCTGGAGAAAATACCGCGGATTCCAGTCCAGAACCAAAAGCCATCAATTAAAGAGGAACATGTATAAACATATACACACAAATGTGACACTTTGTGGATGTCACATCAGCACTTTGCAGCCACGAGAAGAGCGATCAACCATGTGGTAAACTCACATTATCCCAGTGTAACTGCCATTTTTTTAATTTGCCAGAGGGAAAGCATACCTTTGCAACCATTAATTAACACATGAAATGATCATCCATCAATACTCAGTGTGACTGCAGAAGCGTTCATTAATATCTGGCGTATTGAGTGTGTATACAATCAATTGGATGATCTGTGGCCGAATATTGTTTAAAGGAGTAATCTCCATAATTTTTGGGAAGGGAGAGCAGAGGGGTGAGTCACCTTAACAGCATTTAGGAGAGAGAAAATCTCAGAGCACTGTGACATCATCGCTATAAGAACTGGAAAGCGACAAGTCAGTCTTACAAGAGCTAAAGAAACAGCAGGCTGATGAACAGCCTTTAAGACACTAAAGGTCAGTTATGAAAAGAAAGAGACTGTGTCACTGTTTGCTGTGGTTAAAAAAATCAGCCCGTGAACACTTCTTTTAGCACTAATAGTTAGCTTTTAAGCTTCTAGCCACCTCAGCTGCTTTGATGCTGTATCTTAATTTTCTGGGTAAAGGACAGTAAAGTGTGGTAGGGTGACAGGTTAAGTTAGACAGCAGATTTCGTGCTGAATTGAGATTTTTCTCTGATTCTCTGAGCTGTGTGTCTCTGCCCACATGTACGAAGCACCCGTTTCCATCTGTGCACTGTCGAGGCCCCAGTATCCAGTCCCAGTGCAGAGGCTCCAGCATCCCGGGCAAGCGGCCAAGGCCCCAAGTCAGGAATTAGGGCTAGGACTAGCCCCAGTAGCAGCCCTGCGGCTAACCATAGTAATAGCTCTGAGGCTAACCCCGATAGCAGCTAGCGTAGCAGAGGCCACAGAGGGGATAGCTAACATTAGCCTAAAGGCCCTAGAGAGGGGTAGTTGTGGCTCAGAGGCCCAGGAGAGGCTTAGCAGAAGCTCTGAGGCACCAGAGGGGATTAGCGAGGCTCAGAGGCATCAGGGAGTTAGCAGTAGCTCTGAGGCCCTGAGCAAGGCCTTCAACCCCAAAAGCAAAGCCTTCAACCGCATCAACAAGGCCTTCAACCCCAAAAGCAAGGCCTTCAACCGCATCAACAAGGCCTTCAACCCCACCAGCAGCGCCTTTCACCACAGCAGCAAAGCCGCAGCTCACTCCTCCAAAGCCTTGGAGGGGAGCGAATCCTTCTGGCATGCTGGAGGCGTGCCCGTGGAGGGGGGTGCGGCTGGGGGTCTTCTCCTGAATGTTTTAGGGGGTACTGGGGTCTTGGAGAGCTCCCATGGAGCTCCCTGGAAGGGACTCGGACCTGGAGGCTATGGAGTAGATCCCCGGAGGGGGTTTGATCCCAGAGGGAGCTCAGTCCCGGAGGACACGGAAGGACTCAGCGGAGGGAGCTCAGTCTGGAGGGACACTGAAGGGCTCCATGGAGAGAGCTCGGCTCAGGAGAACACTGAGGGGCTACCCGTAGGGGGCTCCATTCTGAAGGACACGGTAGGGCTCCCCAGAGGGGGCTCCGCCCATGAGGACAGTGAGGCTATCCCTGTAGGGGGCTCCGCCCATGAGGACAGTGAGGCTATCCCTGTAGGGGACTCCGCCCGTAAGAACAGTGAGGGGTTCCCCATAGGGGCTCCACCCATGAGGACACGGAGGGGCTCCCCGTAGGGGGCTCCACCCACGAGGACACAGAAGCACTACCCGTTGGGGGGGTTCTGCCCAGGAAGACACTTCAAAAGGTGGGGCCCATGAGACCCTTTCTTTTGTCTCCGCTTGCCCCTCTCCACCTTTGGGATGGTTTGGGTGGCCCATTGGCGCCCCGGCTGTGCGCTCTAGAAGGGAGGGTTCTGTCATGTCCTGCCAGTGGCCGCTAGAGGCTGCATGAGTTGGGTTTTTGGGTTTTGGGGCTTCTATTTTGACATGGAGCACACCGGCCTTAGATGTGTTTATTTTTTTAACCTTAATGAGACTTAAGTGTGTTAGTTTGAGAGTGAGGGCTGGTTTTGGTGGATGGCAAATTTTTCTCTGCTATGTTTTAATCTCTGTCTATTGCAGCCACACACGTTATCTTCCGTCCCTTAAAAAAATCCCTTCATAATGAACTATTTAAGGTGTACACAGGTTCAGAGCGGATTTGGTGGAAGACACTTTGTTCTGGAGAAACTCAGCAAGACAGAATTGTTCACAGTGGTGGTGAGTGGAACCAAATGTCAACCTCTAAAAGTTCCCTCACAGATGGCAGAGTGTAAATGCTGCACCATTACTAACCACCTAGCAACACCAGTGCAATCATTGGTATCAAACTAACAACACCATAGCAATCACCAGGGGTGTTGCTAGACCCCTTTCACTGGGGCACTTGCTCCAGTATTTATGTGCTGTGTCTCAGTAAAATCTCACATTCAGCTTTCAAAAACAAAATACAGTAATCCCCCGCTTTTCGCGGGGGTTACGTTCCAAGAGCACCCGTGTATAGTGAAAAACCGTGTAGTGTTTTGGTAAAAAAAATGCCTAAAAATGCCTATTTTTATAGTGTAAACCCTAAATATGCCCCAAATATGCTCCCAAAACACTTTAATTTCATTTTAAACTCAGTGTAATACATTACCCAAAAATATAAAGGTAAACCCATACAGACTGTACTGTAATTCATGCAGGGGCATTTTCTTTGGTATGCGCTGTCGTTTTCTTTGGTATAAACAGGTGAATACAGTAATACATTTGTGTAATTTTTAGTAATAAAAATACAGTAAAATGTAGGTGTAATCACCAATAATTTTTACAGTTCAATAATTTACTGTTCATCAGCAGCAGCACATCTTATTCAGGGTTCTTCAGGAGGAGTACTGTATTGTAGAGACCCGCCAGTTAACCCTTAGATGCATAAGTGGGGTCAAAAATGACTCCAGTGGATGTTTTTTTGCAATATTTTTGTCGTTTAAAATTTTTATCATTTAATCTTCCATGTATTCCTCAAATAGGTTGTCTTTTACATGAGGCCATTTGGATTTGTATGTAATTTTTATATTTTTGAAGTGATTGCATTTTTTGTATCAGTACCACACTTTTCCATAAGTGGGGTCAAAAATGACCCCAAGCATTTTCTATGAAATTTCAAATGTTAACCCTTGGAACCTTTGATTTTTGTCAACTGTGACGGTCAGGTATACATTTATTGTTGAATCCACACATCTAATGCGGACAGTATTACCACCCTGAAGGTTATTTTTACACAGCAACATACATGTAAGCATAATCATCATTTTTATACCTCATAATATATGTGCTGTCATAAAATATTAACTTATTTTCAACATCCCTGAATTTTATATGATAGTGTTGTGTTATCATCATCAAACTACTACTTTGTATTACACTAGCTAATTTGTTGTGTAGAGAAAGAGTAGACTCTACAGACTATGATATTTATAACTTCCTGTAATAAAATCTAACCCATTAGGTAGCCCATTATACTATTATTATTTACTCAATAATATCATAAGTGTGTGTGTGTGTGTGTGCGCATGTGTGTGAACGATGATAAGAAATTAACATGTAAAATATGAAATCATTCTCAGGAGTAATGTGCTTGAACATGTGTATAATACAATATCATACTGTAAACTAGTGATGTCATGTCATTACTGTTTCTCTCATCACTCTCATCACAGGAGAAATGTTATCCTCTGAGATGCTATACAGAGGAGCACACACACACACACACGTGCACGCGCACACACACACAAACACTATACTCATTTGTACTCGTGCACACATACAAACACACACAAACACACATTCACACAAAAATCCACGCTCACAGCACACAAACACACACACACACACAAACACACGTGCACACATACAAACTCGCACACACGCAAATCACGTAAAAATCCACAGTCACACCACACACACACACACACACAAAATGATAAATGAACATGTCAAACATTACATTTTTCTTTTGTTGACCAAAATATAATAAAAATCATCATTTTTAACCAAAATGAAAGAAATTTTCATTCTAAAATGCATTAATTCTAATTTGGGTCATTTTTGAACCCACTCATGGAAGAGTGTAGGTGTTGGTAGGTCATGCATCTAAGGGTTAAAGCAGACACTGGACGGCGACTGAGCTCAACAGCCTCTTTTAATTTAATTTACAGTAATTAAACTACTGGGCTTTAAGAAGAACAAAACAAAAAACAAGAGAAACACTCAAGATGAGTCAGGGGTGGACTGGCAATCTGTGCGTTCTGGAAAAGAACGTCTGTCCGATGCACGCTGGTGAAGAAAGTCCAGGCTGTTTTTTAGTCCCAGTCCTGCTCTGAGTACAGCGGATTTACCCATCCCAAAAGCGTTTTCTTTGTGTTCTCACGACAGTACAAAAACATTTATACAGTTATATTTTAAATGGAAATGTAGCTGAATTTACTTTCATATTAATGTTACAAAATTAGTAATTTTTTCTTAATAATTTAGATGTAAAATGCATAAAAGACATACTGCCACGAAAAAAGCAAAAAAAATAAAAAATGCGGGGATGATTTCCACGTAAAACTATCAGTTAGGTTCTCAGAAAAAATCCGTGTGTAACTGAAGCCGTGACTCCAGATCCGCGTAAAACTGGGGGTTACTGTAATTAATTTGTCTGTGCATTCATTCTGATTGGTTCTATTAACAAGAGTTAATATTTTCTGCTTCAAAGTGTTGCAATGTAATTTTAACCACAAACAGGAGCAGAGTGCTGGAAGAGGAAGAGGAGGATAGACTGCCGGGGAATACTTTTTGTTTTTGATTACATACATAAACATGTATACAACATGTACATATTAACATGGTTACAATGTCCCTTGCTCTAAAACTAATCATTATTATTTATTATTTGTTAGTTTCTAGAGTGTTAGGTCTACCACCTAGCAGTTACTATAGCAACTCCATAATCACACCCATTCTCAATATAATTTTCCTGATCATGTCCCATTTTGCCTTTTATGGCAATTTCATGACCTCATTTCGACAAGCAGCGATTCTCCGTACGCATCTCTCCGGCCCAAGCGCTTCTCTGGACTTTACCTGGAAATTCTTATTTGCTGGCCAAATATCCCCATCAAATGTTTTCAAATGTCTTCAAATATCCTGAATGGTCTTCTGTGTGCATTTCACTTTGTTTCAGCATAAAAAAATCTGTATTTGTCTGTCTGAGCGCAGGTGAGCACTCGGGGCGCCTCTCTGTCTGGCCGGAGCCCTCCACTGATCTGGGACCAGCCTTCGGGCTTTTATACTCCTGAACGAGGTCAGATAGCAAAATCTTGCAGCAACGAATGGGCAACAGTCAATGCAGACCTGGAAAACATCTCAGAGTTTATAGACTCAGAGTTTATAGACTTGAATAGACTCAGAGGAACAGTAGTGAAGAAACTGGAGAAAATGGGTGATCTGATCTACTCCTATGGAGTAGACAGATTTGGAATAAAACAGCCGAGAATGAAGGATATACTGACTCCACCCAAATCCAGAAGAAAGCGTGAAATCGAGCAACTTGTCAAGGAAAGACGACAACTGAGGAAGCAATGGAAAAAAGCCTCAGCAGAAGAGAGAACAGCACTCGACCTCTTGCATGCAGACCTTAAGGTTTGCCTAGTAAGCCTGCGGTGAACTGAAACCTCAGACTGCAACGTAAGAGGAAGGAGAAGGCAAGAACTTCCTTCTACAAAGATCCCTTCAGATTTGTCAAAGGTCTGTTTTCAAAGCAAAATAGTGGGTCTCTTAAGGAGGAAAAAAGAAGCTAGAGGACCACCTGAAAACAATATACACAGATTCCCAGAGGCTAGAACAGAGGAAGATACCTTCAGACATGCCACCAATACCTCAGCCAAAACACCTACTGGATGATAGTCCCGCACGATGGAGTGAGGTTGCGAAGGCAATTAAGAAGGCAAGGGCTGCCTCAGCTCCTGGACCAAATGGAGCTGATTGACTCAATGATGCAGAAGGCTGGGATATCAGGCTTCTCAGGGTGCTCAGAACATACAAGCATCATATGGCACCAAATCCAATCAGCAAAACGGGAGGGAAGAGACCTCCATGTCTAATTCCTGGACCTAGCTAACGCTTTTGGATCTGTCCCCCACTCACTCATCTGGGCAGCCTTTGATTTCTTTCATGTGCCAAAGAACATCACGGACCTGGTCAGGAATTACTTCCAGGATTTGCAATTTTGCATAACAACAACAGAGTATACAACATCATGGCAATTACTGGAAATATGCATAATGGCAGGGTGCACAATCTCCCCGTTAGCCTTTACCATGGTGATGGAGGTGAGTATTCAGGCTTCCAAGTGGGTGGTGGGAGGAGAATGCCTGCAGGATGGACAGCGACTACCTCCTATTCGTGCCTACGTGGATGACCTGACCACCCTAACCTCCGCCATTCCATGCACCAAATGATTACTGAGAAAGCTTCATGAGAACATTACATGGGCTCGTATGAAGTTTAAACCCACCAAGTCTAAGAGTTTATCCATCATCAGAGGAAAACTCATAGACCAGAGATTCCACATTGGTGACACACCCACTCCACTGGTGTCCGAGTCAAGAGCCTGGGACGATGGTACAATCAAAGTCCTAAAGACTCAGATCAGAGTAATCAAATAAGGGAGGAAACCATCAAAGGCCTTATCACCATAGACAAGACCCCACTTCGTGGCAAGCTGAAACTGTGGTGTCTGTAGTTTGGACTTCTCCCCCGCATAATGTGGCCCCTAACAATCTGCGAGGTGCCAATCACCAAAGTCGAGAAACTGGAGAGAACCATCAGCTCATATATCAAGAAATGGCTTGGACTCCCATGGTGCCTCAGCACTATCAGCTTGTATGGACATAGTGCTCTGAAACTGCCAGTCTCCAGCATCACTGAAGAATATAAGTGTACTAAAGTAAGATTGGACATTACTCTGTCTGAGTCTAATGATGCAGCAATATGAGCAGCTGGTCACTCTAATTTTCATCACTGATATTTGAAGCTGAAATTATTTAACTCACTTACACAGCTACATATTCTGTACTAGAGCGGCAAGGCAGTTTACCAAAACTCTCTTAACATGATCTTAACAAGCTCAGTGAATGGCTGATAAATGTGTCAGTCATTGTGTAGATCTCTAGACTAAACCCATCACTAATCCCATTTCTGTCGAGAGAAGTCAATGTGGTCTGAATTATTTTGTGCATGACATTTTCAGTGCATACATACTAGCCATCAACACATGCATGAACACCCACTCAATTACATTAATTGTAATTTATTTGGATTGATCATCATGGCACTGCAAAAAACAACTAAAGGAACATGTAAGAAGGAAGGGGACTGGCTTAAAAATTATTTTTGAGTACCACAATTTTTTTCCACAAGTAATGCAAATGGAAATGCATAGTAAAACAATAGGCCACAGGAGGTCATACTTATGCTACCAAATTTCAGGGGTGTTTCAAATTTCAAATTTACTCTACACTGATACACTAACTGTGACACTGATTGTCTCCAAACCTACAAAACACTTTCAACTCATATATATTCTTTCATGTGTAAATATTTAATCTTTCTATAAGAGAAAGAGACATATAAACTATGGCTTTGAATGCACTCTGTGTTAAATACAATATGATAAAATATATCAGTGCTCTATAAATAATTTCATGTAAGAATATACATTTTCCAGCAAAATACTATTCTTCTGATAACCAAAGTCTTGTGTTAACAGTTAACAGCTGTAACATGCTCATGTCCTACAGATTTGAGTTGAACAAATCCGTGTGTTTCCCAACCAGAAGCCCTGGATAAACAGCCAGGCCTGCAAACAGCTCAAGATTCGGAACTCCACCTTCAGGTTAGGAAACAAAGAACTGTACAGTGCTGTCAGAGCTGATCTGAAAAGGATCTGACTACAGAAGGAACATAGAAAATCACCTTCTGGACAACAAAACTTGACAGATGTGGCAGGGTATTCAGCAGATTACCAATTTCAGGGGGCAAAACCACACAGCCAGGGACTCGAGCATTGCGCTAGCAGAAGAGCTGAACACCTTCGCATGCTTCAAGACTCAAAGCCCACAGCTAGCAGCGACACCATCCCAGCATCAACCAATTTCCAGCTGCCTTTCACTGACCTTACAGGTACAGGATGCTACACGGATGCTCAGGAGGGTGAACCCCAGGAAAGCAGCCGATCCGGATGTAGTCCTGAGGAAGGTACTCAGCAGTGGCGGCTGCTAGTCTTTCAAACACGGGAAGCTCATTTTAGGCCTACATCATGAAATTCGTTACATTATTTGTACATAAATTCCGCCCTCTGTTCCTTTTTCAGAAAATGGTTTGTGTCCCTGTCGTATTTCATCCACCTGCTCTGCTATAAAGGGAGCAGTCTGAATTTACCTTTGATATGATCAGAAACAGTGGCTGCAACAGCAGAGATCAAGTCATT
>JBBPCX010007574.1:0-18060 GCA_037974365.1 Hydrocynus forskahlii
TATCTTTACTAAAGCTGTTTCTGTGCTATGGTGAGGACGGAACCCAGATTGAAATTTTTCATATAGAAGGTTATTTTTAAGAAGAATATTTGAAGAATATTTCTTATGCTACATCTTCTACCAGCAAGTTAGATGCATTAGGTATTGTAAGTGCAGTGGCAATATATCAACAATTCAGTGAAATATGTACTTTTAATACTTAAGTATTTTTGGAAGCAAGTACTTCAGTACTTTGACTTAAGTTAAATTTGACTGTATGACTTTCATGTGTATTGGAGTAACATTTGACTAGTGGTATCTGCACTTTCAATTAAGTACTGAAATTAGGTACTTTGTCCGCCTCTGAGTGTGGTCAATAGTGTATAAAACAATAGTGACATGCAGATTTTACACAGACACACTCCACACATTACAAAAGCGATAGCCAGGGGAAAAAAATGATGTGGTCTCTTATTTTTTCCATGGCTGTTTATATATATACAGCCATGGAAAAAATTATTTTGTTCTTCTTAAAGCCCTGTATTTTTATTACTGTAAATTAAACTCAATTATTACTGTATTTGCCTGCTCATATCAAGGGTTTGTGCATGAATTACAGTCCAGTCTATTCAGGGGTAACATTGGTAGTTACATTCTAGCACTGCGGGAGTTTAGTGTAAACTGTACAGTAGGAATACAGGTTTACCTTTACATTTTCTTTAAGGGTAATGCATTACACTGAGTTTAAAAATAAATTAAAGTGTTTTGGGAGCATATTTGGGGGCATAATTAGGGTTTACACTATAAAAATAGGCATTTTTAGGCATTTTTTTTACCACATCACAACATCACTTTTTTCACTATATGCAGGTGCTATTGGAAGTAACATCCCCAATAAGTGGGGGTTTACTATATCTGTCCAATCAAGTAATAACAAATAAAAACTTTAACTGTGTAGTATGGCTAGATGGCCCTGTAATTTCTGCTTTTTATTTTGAAGTTATTCAGCTCATTCTGTGAAGTTTTCTGTTTTTATTTTAAAGCTATTCTGTGTTTGTGCAGAACTTATCTTTTGCAGCTATTCAAGACATTTTAAATAACAAATTTTATTATTATTATTATTATTATTATCATTATTATTATTATTATTATTTTATTATGTTGTTGTTATTTGCTATTTTGTTATTATTATTATTATTATTATTATTATTATTATTATTATTATTAAGTAGGGATGCACGAATATTCAGCCACCAAAAATTCAGCCACCGGAATTTTTTAACGTGACCGAAACTGTGATGACGCAACCGCAGCCTGCACTCGCCAGACTGGATTAGAGTCAGTATGTCTGACATGTGGGCGCATTTCCATATATCTAAGAAAGACATGCAGAAAGCCGTTTGTAAAGCGTGGAATGCCGAAATTTCTAGAGGAGGTGCATCCACAAAGACTTCCCCAACGTCTGGATTATTTTATCATATAAAATCAAAACATCCCGATCACCTTGCAGAGTATGAAGCACAGAAGAGGCAAGACCCTTCGAGTGCACCTACTCTGTGTTGTTGAAAAGGCAAGAAAGTTTTCCGGTGATTACAGTTAATATATGGGCTATGCCAGTCTTTGTTTTAATATACTATTTTGTTATAGGCCTACAGAGAATGTTTTTATATCTTTCAATAGTTTTTAAAACACTTGTTCTGAATGTACTTTGTTCACGCACAGAATATTAATATACACTTGAATTCACTAGTTTTATGAGAGAAGATATTTAATTGTATAATATTTCAGCTATCTTGCTTTTAGCCTATTTATGAGTGGGGCAGTATAGTTGGCAGTAAAGCAGTTATTAAACTAAGGTCTTGAAATCCAATGTATGATTTTTATTTTAAAATTGGAAACCCAAATCGGGTCCTACAATCCGTTTTTAAATCCAATGAACGCAAGGTACACGGACCCCTATTAATAAGTTAACATACACGTCGTGAAGAATATTCATTTTCAGACTGACTTTGGGGACTTTTATTGTGAAGTTATCTAACACGGTTGACGGAGGGCTTTTATTTTGAATATGAGAGAAAGAGCGAGACAGGCGAAGGTCGGGGTTCCGTGTGTGTCGGCGAGTATGTAAGTCTGAGGAGAGACAGAACACGCGTCCTGTTAATGTGAATGCTTTTAAAAGTCTTCTAAACTCTCCCGGTTTCAGTCAGTGTGTTTCATTTAACCCTGACTTCTCAGTTTTCGTGTTTTTGTGTGGTTACACGGCCCTGAGCCGAGAGATCTAGAAGGATCAGTTGGGTCACCACTGCTGTCCCCAGAAACAGGGGCTTTTCAGCCTCCTCAGCTGGTCTACAGACCCACTTCAGCCTCTGGTCGTCGGTTCACAGTGGACATGAGGGTTTTGCCGTATTTTTGCCGAGGACCGGTGATACGAGGGTTTGGAAGAGGAAGCAAAGAGCTTGGAATCCCCACAGGTAACACAGATCTCAGTCACACTGATCAAAGGATAACATATCGCGATATTTTCCATGTTCAGTACAGTATCCATATGTATGAGGTGACATCAAATTTAGCTTTAATAAAGCTTTTAAGCTTACTGACAAAACTGATTCAACAAACAGACACCGCTAGTTTATGGCCATTACGTAATTGATGTGTTACTAAAAAACAGATCACTATATGGACGGAAGTATTGGGACACACCTGTTTTTCATGGTTTGGACTAGGCCCGTTATTTCCAGTGAAGGTCAATCTTGATGCTTCAGCATACTAAGACATTCTGGACAACACCATTCTTCCAACTTTGTGGACTCAGTTTGAGGGAAGAACCTTTTCTATTCCAACATGACTGTGCCCCAGTGCACAAAGGAAGCTCCATAAAGACATGGCTGGATGAGTTGGGTGTGGAACTTGACCTGACCACACAGAGCCCTGACTTCAACCCCGTTCAGCACGTTTGGGATGAACTGGAATGGAGATTGTGAGCCTGACCTCACAAATGCCCTACGGAATGAATGGGCACAAATTCCCACAGAAACGCCAAAAGCTTATGGAAAGCCTTCCAAGAAGAGTGGAAGCTGTTATAGCTGCAAAGGGCAATCAACTCCATATTAAAGTCTATGTATCTGAATGCGATGTCATCAAAGTCACTGTTGGGGTAATGCTCAGGCGTCCCAGTACTTTTGTCCGTATAGTGCATATATCACAGAATTGTATGTATGAGGTGATTAGATGGTTAGCATTAATGACGTGAATTAATTTAAGCTAACTGGGAAAACTGAATCAACAAACAGTGACCACTCTAGTTTATGGACATTATGTAATTGATGCATTGCTCTTTATCTATAAAATCAATCAAGTATATCACCGACAACCACTCCAATACTCAGGTTAGATCATCCCATGCTCTCAACTAGGACTAATAGTTTAGGTCTGTTTATCTTAATTCTTACTGTCATTGGATAGTGTCGATGGAATGTGGTGTCTGTCATCTCCATTGTTAAAGCATTTATCTCAAAGAAATCCAGTCATGAGTAGTTTGCATTTACAGTAGATCTCAAGCCAAAACTTTGCCAAATCAGGAACCGAGTGAAATGTATGTTGCTCTAACGCTGTCCAGTTCACTGATGCTGTCTAAATCAGCTTGGCATAGTGACTTGTAAAGCCAGTGTTTAACTAGTAGGTGTGGGCAGGTATTGTGGCTCCCAGCTTCAAAGTCCTTAGTCTACTGAAAATCAGCCACATGGTGTAGTATACGGTTGTACCATTAATATTAATAGCTTTCATTTAGTAGTAATTGTTGCTATACATGTATATAGGTCTCATGTTGAATGATTACATGGCAATACATTATTTTACATTATCTGCTTTAAATGAATATGCATTGTTTTAATAAATGCATGTACATTCGAATTTTGGTTTGGGGTTGATTAAGTTTTGGTGTTAACTAATATTAATTCCATCAAGTCCAGTTCAGCGTCTACAGTTGTGCTGACAGGTTAAGCCTCCAGGAAGGTCAAAGATTAAGGGTGCCTGGTAATAAGGTTTAGACGAGCCTTGGCTCATTGTGAAACACAACAGGCTTTGTTAGAACAGATTAAAAGACATGTGAAGTGTTTTTTTAAAAAGAGACTATGAGATTTTAACCAACGCTGTTCATCCCTTCCACAGCAAACTTCCCAGAGTCCGTGGTGGACAGTCTCCCTGCTGACATCATCACAGGCATCTACTATGGCTGGGCACAGGTGGACAATGGAGACATTCACAAGATGGTGATGAGCATCGGCTGGAACCCCTACTACAAAAACACAAAGAAATCAATGGTGAGAATCAATTTATGGATGATCCATGATACAATTTCAGTATTAGAGTCGCAGTGAAAAGAAAAGAATGTCACATGTATCTATGGATAAAAGTCATGGTCCTGATACAACAGGGGTACCCAAACTTTAATTATCTTGTGGGCCCAAAATATTATATTTTTGGTGGTCTGAGGGGCCATAGAGAGGAACCAGCCAGCTAGCAATTTGCTACTCTTAGGTTTTTGCATTTTACAGTATACATGTTTATATTCCAGTGAACTCCAGTGAGTTCCTGGATACACTGTCTTGCATTTAAATGCAGAAAAGAAATAGTTTTCACGCATGCAAAAAAGTATGTTCTCCTCCTACTGGCTGGGGAAGGAGGGTTTCTCAGGCCTCAATCTGGGCACCCACGAATGAATTACAGTATTTATTTTCCTTTGGTTTAATTCTGATGATAGTCATTTATGTGAAAGTGTTAGCTGTGCAGCCATTCGTCAGTGGGTTGTGTTTTGCCCTTACTTGTGTACAGGTTGCATCACTACATTATTGTACACTGTTCTTAACCTGTTTGTTCATTGCTTTTGGTCATATTCGTGACAGGAAACACATCTGATCCACAAGTTCAAAGAGGACTTCTACGGTCGGATACTTAGTGTGGTCATGGTGGGCTACATTCGCCCAGAAAGAGGATTCTCTTCGCTTGGTAAGACACATGACCCTATTCACACTCACCCCTTTGTCCATGAGTTTCATGTGACATTATGTGAGAGCCGTCTGCCATATTGATGACATGGGCAAGTTCGATGTTTCTGTCACCAGCAAAGTCATCAGCTGTAGAGAAAGTCGAATGTTATTACAGCTATGTATGCAGTGATTGTCATTATGATTTATGTTTGTTTGTACATCAGCATATATTAGAATTGGTTTAGTAGCAAGGATGTTGTTTCTGTAGCACAGTAGCTGTAATTTTTCAAATTAAGGGTGGAGAAGCAGCAGACCCTTACCTGTACCTATGGTGGCTTCTGCATAGCATTTAATAAATAAACTGTTGTATTGAGATTTATTTTGTAGGTAAAACTGGATTAATCTGATTTCTACAGAATTCAAACATCTCAACCAGAAAATACTTTATACTGTTATAAATAAACAAGGACACGAGTCATGCAGACTCTCAGGCCAATAACACACTAAACATCCATAAGTTAACATACCAGGATAAAGTAAATATCAGAGAGTTTGACCATTCCATGAACTTTATTTGTTTTATTAGATACCCTTAAACCCATACTCATAAAAACACCACAAATACATTGCATCTCAGTGTATAATGTTTAAACGTTCACTCTGTACAAGTAGTTTAAATGTGCATTTTTAATGGGAAAGGCTTAATTTTAGTGTCAGTAGTCTTTGCTTACGATTAGGTCCGCTACAATAATACTCATTTCCGTTACAGTGGAAGTTTTAATGCACCTAACACTCAATTTCCCAGTCTCAAATCGCTTTTGTGATTGTTTATGAAGTAAAATTAAATATTTGCTGTTACCAGTCGAGTGTATATGATTCGATTAATTGTGACAATAATGTCTTGTGTCTGAGGGAACTCCTTCCCATTAAAATAGGTCATCAATATGCCGGCCATGGCAAGGGTCACAAGATTTTTAGATCGATGGTCACACACTTACACAGTTGTGACTGCACATGCATCCAAACTCCTGATTCAGAGAGCTAGATGCACTCAGTTGATAGTAACTCAGGGATTCAGTGCAATCTTGTATGTTCTGTGTTTTACAGAGGAATTGAAGGCAGCAATTCATAATGACATTGAAGAAGCAAAGAGGAAGCTGGATTTGCCTGAACACTTGAAACTGAAAGAGGACAACTTTTTCAGCATGTCTATATCCACAACAAGCAATCAGATCAAAAACGGTCACTGAACTGACCCCATCGCTTGCCTGTCATGTCCCACCTTCTATGCTCTTGGGCTGCAGCCACTGTAACATATGCATTAAAAAAATTTGGGGTACTACACCATTTTACAGAAAGGTTTACATGGCAGTTTGGCACTATTGAGTGGTGCTGGCACTGATTGTAGAGTGTAGGGTTCCAGTGTTTGTCACAGAGGACCGTTTAAACGGGGGCATCAAAAGGACTGGCCAGTTAAAGCATTTCCTCCCTGATCTCTATCTGCTGCATCTGTAGCATGTCAAAAAATGTGGTCATATCTGTACTACATCTAGAAATGAACAGCAAACCCACTTATTCATAACAATCCTATAAAAAAGCCAGTGATCAGGTGCTGGAGCCTCTTCCCATTAGTATCTATTGTAAGTGTGTTTTGTGTCGAATTGTCTGTTCATTGCAGCCCTCACCCATTTGACTCAACTGCCCATCACTGAAATGAGTCCACAGGTTTTCTTCACATCTACGTGCAGGGAAATGCAACATTATTGTTCAGCGTGCAATACTATGATGCCTTTGCTGCCTTTGTATCAAAGTATACTTTAAATTATAAATGATACATCTCATAATTATGGTAAAACATCTTCTTAATACAGTTCATCATTTTTGCAACAAACTATATTGCAAAAACAAGAAATCCTCTCAATTACAATAATTACAAAACGATTGTTGTAGTGGATATTCTCTAATAATTCTGACGTGTGACAATTTTGGCTACATCTCATAATAATGATACTTTCTCATGACTGAGATGTATCTCACAGTTGATATCTTTCTCGTAACCCCAAAAAGTTTATTTCATTATTACAGCATAACAGCTTGTAATAACATGCCAAAAGGACTATTTATTTTTATTTATGTCACCATACATACAGATGCAGCACAAAGAGATTTGCTTGAAAAATGCTGGAGTATTTCTTTGGAAAGTTTCAAGTCCTTCACACAGACTTTCCTATCCTCAGACAGTGGCACTTGTTTAGGCTGGTTCTTCTGTAACCTTCATATCACACTGTGTGCCAGATCTCTGGAGTATGGAACTCATTCTCACGTGCAGTCAGCTATCGCTTGGTTCATTAGCAACTAGGGAGTCCCCTCTCGAAGATGCACCATAAAACTGCTTTTCTGTAAAATCAGTTCATTATATTATACCAGATGAGCTGAGCTGGAAGACTGATATTCCCAAAATAGATTCCAAAACAGACAGAGAAGCTGTCTTAGGACTGGAGACACACAGTTAACAGATTTAACAGTCCATGAGGACTTTATGAAGATTTTCTGCTGTTCATATTTTTCAAAAGAATTGTGACAGTCTTATGCATATTTAAGATTTGCCATCCAGTTGTATAAATGTTTGTATGTAAATATAGATGGTGGAGCTGTTCCCTTTTAAGTAATTTATTTTTTCCCCATTCCTGTCGCTCATAAACATAACGGTCAACATAATTGACCTTTCAGGATTTTCTTACATATATCAGTCAGGGCTGTAAAATGTCTGCTGCCTGTAGTGATCCAGCCCGAAGCCCAGCTGCTCATGGTCTTAATGTTGCTATGATGGAATCGGTGATGGTAGCTCGCTCCTTCAACTACAGCTTTTAAATGGCTTCAAGCCAAGACTTTCTGAAGGCTTTGGACAGTGGATAAAATCAACAAGCAGCAAACTAACAAAAGCAACAGCTAAGTGCAATGCTGCAGTTCCCAGCGAGAGCCTCCGCTGTGATAAGAATTCACAAGCTGTATGAATGAGAGTGAGATTCTGCAATCACGGAGGAGTTGGAGCTATTGCCTGTATAGATGATATATATGATACACACTAATTGCTGCTCTCAGTGGAAGCCAGTGATGAAATTCACCCAAAGGAAATTGCAAGATTTTAATGTTCAGTTTATCCAAACCTCGCGTCCATGCGATGAAAATGATGTTATTTATTGTAGAAAAAGCCTTTTTTTGCCCACTGGTAGTGATAACAAATTGCACTGCTTATAAATGGGATAAAAATGTTCTTTAGGATCAGATTTGAACACATGAGGCAAATGATGTTAATTGACAAAATAGTGCATTTATCATATTTCATGATTTTAGTCACTTGACAGGACAGCCCTATAAATGCATTGCCTGATGTGCTGCCATGACATGATTCCAGGAGAAATTGACTTTGAACCAAAAGCCTGGCAAACTCATAGGTGTTTCTTGTGAAACTCACAGTCACAAAATGTTATACGCAAAATGTTATACGCAAAATGTTATACTCGTGAATATGACCGACAGATCTGTCCGAACCTTCTGGTCGTTCCTGTTGTGTGTTTCTGAAATGAGCTGTGCTTGTTTAGATCAAAACTTGACTGAAACTTGACTGCTTAAAGAGAGGAAAACGTGTGCCTCAGATTATCGTTTCACTGTTGTGTTCACGTCTGCCATCTTCACTTTCGGGAAGCCGAAAGTTGCCTGGATAAAGTAATGAACTTGTTATTGCACAAGAGTTTGTCCTAAAATCAGGACCGATGTGTTGATGTATGTAGTGCGCTATAGGTGTGGTACAGTGCCTTAAATATACAAAGGTAAATAAATAAAGCCCAACTTGGTATTCCTTCGAGTCACTGTTAGCACCAACTCATGACGACTGTTGGAGCTGCCGGCACACGGCATCTGTGTCTTCCTCAGTTTTTGTGGGAAAATACATTTGCCCGGTTTTGTTTTTCATGTTCAGTAATATATCAAAGCTTTGTTGGCAACACTTCAGTGTAGAGGTTCATTAGAATCACAGCTCTTAAGCCTCAATCAAGTCAGTAGAGGGTAATTAACGGGCTACTCATTACTACTTTATGAAGCAGTAATTAAGAGTGAAGTAAACATTTCCCAGCATACATTATAATCTTCTGCATTGTTTCATAATGTGTTCATTTTCTGTTGATTCCGATAGATCAACTTGTAGGGCTCCTCTATATGGGGCTCCGACTAATATTTGCTGATATTAGATCATAAATACGTAAGATGACGGAAACCATGATTGAGTAACTGGCTGGTGGACCTCACAAGCTGAATATTCTCTGTCGAGAGGGCAGTGGTTAAACATTCACTCTCCTGTTTTAACTGCATTTCAGACAACCAGCAACTTGCCAGATTGAGCAACAAACTCATATTTTACAATAATTTAAAAATAATTTTAATTATTGTTTTGCAAAAGCTACTATAAGAATATGAATTTTACCCATTATTATTGGCCTTTTGTATTCTTATATTTGAGTATTCAATATAATATTGGATAGAATTTTTTTTTTTATTGAAAAATTCAATAAAGACAAATGTATCCATAATTTTAAACAGATTTCTAGTTAACACATGGCAGATGAGTGTTCTCTTCTGTTATACAGGCCTTAGTAAGGGTTCTGCAAGAGCTGTGTTAATGAACCGCTAGAAATGTCTCTGGTCGGATGTTTTTATTTTAACAAGTGATACGCAAAGGATTACTAACCCCAGGTTAGTAATTAGTAATGAGTGCCCAGTTCATTACCAGTTATTGGTTTTGAAGAGCTCAATAAGAGCATTAGAAGATCATGGAAATGTCCTCCTACACTGAAGTATTAGCATTTTGTTTGGCTGCCCTTCACATTTTGTGAGTATTTTACATCAGATGGATCCAAGATGGTCCAAAATGGTCCACCCCCACCTTCCCCTACCTTCCCTTAGAGAGATAGCTTTTAGGAGATACAAGGTTTTTGTTACGATGACAGAGGTCAGAGTCCCTTCTGTTCCCACTGTTCCTAGACCTAATCGTCTCATCTGATCCAGCTTCTTGAAGATCGTTTAGTCAAAACAATTCATTTCTAACCCGGTAAAATCCCGGGCAGCTGTTAGTGACTGTTATATAACTGTAGCTACAGGTTAAAGAAACGTATAGCTTAAAAGAACATCTGTGGCTGTGGGCCTCAGTGAAACAATCTGTCAAACACAATCTGTCCAGCAGTTCTGTCAATAAAGTTGTTAAAACTCAAGTCTGTCCTTGCCTGTTACTTATTTCTTTTTTGTATTTTTCTTACTGAGTGGGTATCTCGTACAAGAGTGAGTATCTGTACCATGAAATTACGGTATTTCCATTATGGAATGTTTGTCCTTATTATGGATCTGTTTGCCGCACAATACTTGTATCCTAAAGCAAATCCATTTAAAAACCTTTAAAACATTTCTTTCATTCAGTCTGGTTCTATGTGAAATGCTGGGTCAGAATTGTTCAGAGTGGTGGTGATAATCAGATGTCTGAACTGTTCGATGCTTCTAAAGCTCCTTCACAGCAAGTTTATAGTTTAGGTGACTTTGAGTGTTGATTTCTTTCATCAGTTTCTCTGACTGGAAAATCGGGAGAGAGCGTAGCTTCAGTTAGAAAGCAACAGCCATGTCTTTATGGAGCTTGCTTTGTGCACTGGCATCCTGAAATAGAAAAGGTTCTTCCCCAAAGTGGGTCCACAAAGTTGAAGCCTGGTGTTGTCCAGAATGTCTTGGTCTGCTGAAGCCTTAAGATTGCCCTTCACTGGAAGTAAGGGACCTAACCCAAACCCTTAAAAACTGGTGTGTCCCAATACTTTGGTTCATATAATGAATGTGCATGATGGAAGAGCAGCTAATTCACTATTTTTCACCTTTTCTAGCTTGGAAATCAGGCAGAAGTGGTCATATTGTGGTCTAAATGGTGTAACGTGGCACTAGCACTGAAAGCTTATCACCGTTTTAGAGAATTAAGCAAGAGGTTGTTCAAAAATGTAACCTTCAGTTAAGTTAAATATTGATTTTCATGAGTTTTCTGTCCTTTGGTCCTTGTCTGGTTGCTGTGCTCATTTGTTGTTTTTGGAGAATTCTGGAATGAAAATAATTTTTAAAAAAAAGATACTAACACCAAGCATATCACTGAGCATGGTTTTTGAGAATCACTGCATTCATATATGATGCTGAGGCCAATCCCGAAAAAATGAACAAACATCGTTTTCAGTCACATCTAAGAGAAAACTGCCTTCATCACCATCCATCCCCTTGGGCAACCAGTTTTGAACTCTCCAGCTCAGCTGTAAACCAGATTTACCAGACGCCACAACCAGACATGTCTGCTACTGTTTAATAAGAAGTAATTAACGTGATTAAAACACCACAAGGTGTGGCAAGTGCTGAAGAGACTGATTTATCATCACTGTGTAAAAAGAATGAGATTTAGGGGGGAAAAAAGTTTAACATCTTGTGAAAACAAATCAAAAATGTGCCATAACTTTTCCTCCCAATAAAACTCAGCACAGAAAGTGCACTTATTCCCATAGAAAATCAATTAAAAACATCCAATTTGACCAAGGGTGACAAATCACTTGCACACTGTATATGTTAGGAATAAGAATTGCATCATAATACATTACTATGACCATTGGTTGATAGTGGAAAGAGAATCTTTACTGTTTGAGGCATCAGATAACAGCTGGTGGTGTAAGAGGCGAGCCAACAACCAGAAGGTCCCTGAACCTCTTCGAAATTCCTGATTGAGGCCTTGTATAACCACCCCCACCAAATCCCCCACTGTCCTTGGTGTCCCTGCTCTACAGGCCAAGCTGTGCAGCTCCCAGACTGGGCCTAAACAGCAGCTTCAATAAAGTATCACTCCAATGAAGTGCTTACACTGTTTTCTAAAATCGGTTCTTTTTATTGACTTGATACCAGTTCTTATTGGCTCCTCATTCTCTTCAATACATTTGTAATAAATACCTTTCTGGCAGACAAACACAACTGGAAAAGTGCTCGAAAAGAGTCCCACACACTTCATCTGAAAGCGTAGATGGAATCGTCGAATTCCATCTCCAGGTCTTCCTCCTCCTGTTCTAAAAGCCCATAATTAAATTTCTTATATACCACCCCGTCCCGCCCCATGTACACGATCTCATCCTCGCTGTCGTCACCCCCCTCTTCGTCCTCGTCCTTATCGCAATACTCTGTCTGAATGCTGTCCCTGAGGGTGGCGGTGGTGAAGGAGGGCTCCTTCTCCACTTTGGTGTAGCCATTTGATTTGATGGAGTGGAAGGAAGGCAGTTTGGGGCGCCAGTGCATGAGGAGGAAGACCAGCACCCCTACAGCCAGCAGCAGGAATAGCGCTAACACAACAGCGTGGGCAGGGCTACCGGCCTGCACCGCCTCTCTGCCGCGGAAGCTGTAGTTGATCCCTGGAGTGCACCAGTCTAGGGACGAAGCTGTGAGGAAGGATTGCAGAGACAGTGCGCAGGATGCATTACTGTTTCTCTCAAAACGAAAATATTTACATTCACAGCTTACAGCAGACATACATCTGTACTTAGTACCTCACTAGAGAAGACGTAAAATCTTAGTTAGTTTATGACATGAACATGCAGTTGTTATCCTAAATGATCATTGACCAAGTGTATTTGAAGTCAAATATACTTCAAACCAAACCCTATGGCTAAAAATGGGACAGACTGATTTTGAACAAAACAGAAAATCCTCATTTGATTGTGAATGAAAGTGAAATTTGCATGTCATAAATATAGAATCAGAATCAGAATACAGATACTTTTGGATACATTTATATAAAGGTACAGCTCTACTTCAATCAGGACAAGTTCTGGGGCATTTTTCCTCACACTAAATGCAGCTCTTGGACATGATTTAGAATGCATTAAAATCTAATATGGTGATTTGTTACTGGTTTCTACCAGATTGCACTAATTATTTGCAAAATTTGTTAGACAATCTTTTCATTTGAGTGCTTTTACTGCACCGACACATCAGTTCATTAACAACCCCTTCCAGAGCTGAAGTAGGTGCACTCCTCCAGGACTTGAAACTTGTACCAAAGAAAAGCCACTTTTGGTGGTCCTTTGGTTCTTTGAAGAACAAAATAATTTTATACACAATAATTTTTGTAAATAGGATGATGAGGCTGAAGAACCTCCCAAGAACATCCATGCTGTTTAAAGGTTCTGTACCAGAGCCCTTGCGATTTATCATCTTATTGTATCTTATCTTATCTTAGAAGCACATATCCAAGCAAAGAACCATTTAGGAATCTTCCGTTTTTAAGATTTTACAACATGGACTAAAAAAGATTGAGTCAGAGTTAAACAGCATTAGTACTTACATCCTTACAAGTATATAATAGTAAGATCAATTGGACCCTTGGGGGTCTAGAGTTATTAATGCCATTTTGCTGCTCTATAATAAAGGATCTTACTATCGTTGCAGTGGCAGCACTCCCAGGGAATTTGGGATGAACCCTTCCTTTTGCCCTCTCCGCAGCAGGGCAGGCACCTCCCATCCTCAGTGAGGCGCTCTAGAGCATGGCAGTTGGTGCAGTTGTAGTGTCCCAGGCCTTTACACTCGAGACAGGACGAGTGACACGGTTCACACTTCACCTCTGGGCTCTGTGCAAGACATTCACCACAGTGTAAAATGCAGGCACCCCAGAGCAAATGGCATGTTTTATTGATTTTCTGAGTGTAATTAAGTACAGATTTTAATGGATTTTAATAACTGTTTGCTTTATTTAACAAATATTTGCCAGTAAATAGAAATTTTGCATTAAAATGCCATTTTTAGGTGTGTTCCTTTCACGTAACGTTTGGCCATGATTGCTCTAACACATAGGTATATGCATCATTTTCTTATCTTTCAGGTAGAGTAGTGAGACCCCTTATAGTCACCTATGAACACACCACAGTACAGCACACGGTGTGAACAATGTGAAATTCCTTCTCTAAATTTAACCCATTCACCAAGTGAAGCAGGAGGCTGCCACCAATGAGGGGCGCCCGGGGAGCAGCGTGTGGGGATGGTACCTTACTCAAGGGAACCTCAGTGGTGTCGCTAGAAGTCGAGGGATTCGAACCCACAACCTTCTGATTGCAACTCCCTAACCACTAGGCCCAAACATACCAGTTCAGTTTTGGCTGGAATATTCCTTTAATAATAATGACTTTGGTCTGTTGCACCACTACCAGACATGACCTTGTTTCATAATCTGAAAAAAGGTACGTTTTCCCCTCTTGGCACACGGCTGTAGATTTACTGAAAGGGTTTGGATCTGATGCAGCATCGATTCGTGGTGTAAGATATGAGCTGGATTACCGTGGAGACAGCGTACTCCCCACTAAGACACGTAGACGAGCAAATTCCTGTTAAGTATCGGAAGCCCTCATAGCACGACGTGCACTGCAGCATTCCTGAATCTACAGACAAAAATAAACAAAGGTCAGTTCTGGATGTCAGGATTCACAAACCATCAAAAATGTATGGTTATTCTTAGGGAGTTGATGGCACTGTCTCAGTGATTCTTCACTGGATCTGTAATAATAAATCAAACACCACTTTCAGAGCACTGGCTTTGTTTTTCCAGGGCAGGTTCTGTAGTGTAAATGGTGGAACGTGATCGGTGTGTGATTTTGCGCTGGCTTAAATAGCAAATTTGCTTCGAATGTGTTGGTGTTTCAAAATGTGTTCTCTAATATCGCCCTCTTATAAAGAGCTATAATTTTAAGTATTTCTAAAACTGCATTTTAACAGTGTATTGATAGTCAGGTGCTCATGTGCCATATGATGTTATAGAAGTCACAATTATAGCCTCTTGTTCAAATTCAAGAGGTAAAAAAATGTAATTATTTGAACTGAAGAAAAATGTAATTATTGTTTTCTTTAGTATAATCACTGTTTTAGTTCATTTTAAATAGTTACTTTTATTCATTTTAGCAAGTTATTTAGCTATGAACATAAGGAGAACCATGGCAGATGTGGCAGCAGATCTCCCTTATCTGCTGCGGGAACTCACCATAACAAACATATGTAGCAGTGCTCTTATACCAGAGAGTATCTCCATACTTAAGATGTAGTACATTGTAGCATTTTTTGGGGTCTCTGTTTATTTAAAGTGCTCTCATGTGTGTTATTTCAGGCATCTTTGCTGTTTTAGCCTCAGCAGCTGCATAGAAAAGTTTTTGCTTAAACGTAACCAGCTATAAATAATTTCTTTTCCATATAGTGAAAGATCGGGTTGTGCTGATCCGATACTCAGTATTAGAATTAGTCCAATATGGACCAAAATCACAGGTCAGCTGTCATGTAAACATCATGTAAATGCTGAACTAAACTTTGTAAAAAGAGATACACAGATGAGGACATGAGGAACACAGATGAGAGGCAAGGCTGTGTCTCGATTGGCTCCCTGCTCCCTATTGGGTGCACTTCGTACGAATTCAATTACAGCAAGAGTGTCAAACTCCGGGCCTGGAGGGCCAGTGTTCAGCACAGTTTGATGGTTCTCCTCCTCAAACACATTCACTAAACCTGACGATTAACTGGTGAAGTGAACCAGGTGTTTCTGAGCAGGGAATTCACCAAAACGTGTTGGACCACGGTCCTCCAAGACTGGAGTGCCACATCCCTGAATTACAGGCTCCAGGACCCAAATAGTGTTTAACACGTCTAACAAAGAGCCATTGGTGATTCAGTGATGTAGGCAGAATTCTATAATGGACAAACTGCGCACTGTATGGGTGTAGAAACTCACATTTTAAAACACATACACTACAAAGGAAGTAGCTATTTCAGATTCAAAGACAATCGTTCAAAAAAAGAAGACGGTATCGGAATCAGCCGATACTCAAAGCTGCCATTATTGATATCAGACTTGTGGTGCCGTGCCGCCCTGCGTCACATTCACAGTCTTTTTGAAAGCATTTGCTAATGAAGTGTGTCACAGTTTAGACTACAAATTTTGTGGCTCAGGGGGAAAAATGCCAAAGCCTCCCAAAGCTAATATGAATGGTAGAGTAGAACATTACAGTGACAAATGAATACATGAATATTCAAAAAAACATAGCCCTGATCATACAAGAGCAACGTGCCCAATAAACAACACCCCTACATTGCACTAATGGAAAGTGGACTACATTAAGAGGGCTCCAGTGATTCTGCTGTGGCTTACGTTTGCAGGTTTTGCAGGAGGGGTGGCAATGTTGGCACACTTTCTCCTGCATGTCGGGGAAGTGGGTGGACGGGCACGCGTGCAGACAGATGCCCTTGTGCAGGTAGTAGTTGTCTCTACAGCCCAGGCAGTGGCTGTTACTGCTGCCCCAGCATTCTGCACACGAGGGGTCGCACAACTCACACGTTCTGTTTGCAGGATTGCCATAGAAGCTGAGGGAATACACACACACACACACACACACACACACACACACACACACACACACACACACACACACACACACACACACACACCCCACAAGAACGATTAGTTTGTTTCAGAAGCAAAAACAAGTGCACAAGTACCCAAGGACGAGTAGACTCGTCAGACTACTCAGAATTGAATTTTAAGGTGGGTGGGAGTGGCCTTCTATTCAATCTGCTGCTAGGAGTAGTTAGTAGGTAGGAGGACACTCACTGCCAGATGATTGGCCCTGGTTAGTGCTGGTCATCACTGTGCTGAGTGACAGTGGGTAGGTGGGGTACGTTGTAAAAAGAGTGCTCGCTGTGGTCCTCACCACAGATGTAAAAGTGAAGTAAAGTGGTCCCTTATAGTCACGTGTGAACACACCACACCACATAATGTGAACAGTGTGAAATTCTTTCTCTGTATTTAACCCATTCTCCAAGTGGAGCAGTGGACAGCCACCAATGAGGTGCACCCGAGGAGCAGTGTGTGGGGACAGTACCTAGCTCAAGTGCACTTTAGTGGTGTCACTACTTGTCAAGGGATTCATACACACAACCTTCTGATCCCAGGGTGAACTCCCTAACCACTAGGGCATAACATTTAGATGGCTGCACTACTTGGAACCCCCTTAAGAAAGTTTTCATGTGAATAAAAAGATCCTGGCATGCTTTATTTTTTTTGTTAGGAGTAAAAATATAAGTAGTAGTACAAAATAAAGAAGCAGTAACAAGGCAGACAAAATTGTTAAGCATCAGCGATCCACCATCTCTATATTCTTACTAAGAATTTGCTGCTACTGAGAATTTCTGAAAACCCGTCCTCGTTACCGTTACCTTCTGGTCAGTGTCGGCAGAAAAGAGACTTAGAGTCTCTAAGTTAGAACACCTGTAATTAGAATTCTCATGCAATCGCCGACATAAAGTCAGCTGAAGCATCTTCACCAACAGAGAGTGAGGAAATGTCCCACCACTGGACTGTCACGTAACGTTTCTCATTTCTTTGAAAAACTGAAATGAGTTATTATCATTAAGGCATGTTCAAATTTTATGTTTTGGACCAGACACAACAGATGTTTTTGTTGTGTCTGGTGTGTGTGGAGGCCAAACTGTGAGTTTCTATCCTTATCATAGATAATACATTAATTCTTGAATCTAAATTTAATGACATTTTACCAAACTTGCAAACTTTGTGTAAAGATTAAAAAGCTTCCTAATAGTCAAGGACAGGATAAAGCTTTCATTGCTTATTACTTTAATAATCTGTTATATTAGATAGGGTATATTTGAATTGCAACTAAAACAGTTTCCCATAAATATGGTTTATTATAAATATAGTTAGGGTTAGGGTTATATATGTAATGTAATACGATTATTCTAAAAATGTTATAATATGTACTGTATATATACAGCCATGGAAAAAAAGAGACCATCATTTTTTTTCTGGTTATTGCTGTTGTAGTGTGTGGAGTGTGTCACTGTTGTTTTACACACTTTTGACCAACACTTGATTCAAAAATGTTTGGAGAAAATGTAAAAATAATACATATACATAATTCCTATACCTTGGAAATGTTAAACTACACAACACTCACATTATTTTACAACTGCAACAATTAAAACAGTGATGTTAAGAGCA
>JBBPCX010007585.1:0-18059 GCA_037974365.1 Hydrocynus forskahlii
GTATAATGTATAAAACAGGCCTGAAAACAGTGTAGAAATGAATTAGGGCTGTTTTTGGTATATAAACCCAAATAAATAAGTGCGCCTCAAGGGGTAAAATAAAAGTAAAGAAAAATGTAAGATTTTTGGCTAAAATATTTTTGCAAAAATCCAAATGTGCTGGGTTGTAATAACGTCTAATGTGTGTAATAACTGTAGTTACACATTAACAATGCCATTCTCTCTCCTCAGTTTATGATCGCTCGTCATCCCGGTCATTATCCATGAAGTCGAACCAGAAGACGGTTTTTCTGTCAGAGCTGCTTTTGTTTTTACTTATAGTCTTGCTTGAGTTTTTAATTTTTTTTCCTTACACACACACACACACACACACACACTTACCGATAGTGCAGTGTTCTCCTTCCCAGCCAGGCTGACAGACACACTGCCCGTCCCTACATTCCCCGTGCTCCTCACAGATTGGAAGGCAGGCCTGTCTGTCACAGGTAGGCCCCTCCCACCCATCCTCACACTGGCACCGCCCAGCAACACATACACTGTGGACACTGCAGGGCAGCGGACACACTTCTGCAGAGAGAATCCCAGAGAGAGCGAGAGAGAGAGAGACAGAGAGACAGAGAGACAGAGAGAGAGAGATAGCGACAGAGAGACAGAGAGAGAGAGACAGAGAGAGAGGGAGACAGAGAGAGATACAGAGAGAGAGAGATACAGAGAGAGAGAGAGAGAGAGAGAGAGAGAGAGAGAGAGAAATGTACAGATGAACCATGCTCTGCCCACATGTTCATTCCTGGCAACCATTGCTAAGCTTTACAGTTCACTGTTAAACATCTCATTTAACCAAATAAAAATAACGATCAGCCTTATTATCACATAGATCACATGCTACATTAAGAGTGTGTTCTTCATTTAGAGTCATGTTTAGCATGTGTGTGTATACGCATACACAGCATTATGCAGCTAGAACAATGACTTGCTTGCTACTTTACTGGAAACTTCTACCCACGGCCAGATAGTGGAAGAGCAAGGAACGTGTTTTTAATCAAATGGCCAGTGAGTGGAAGTATAATGTAGATGTTTCTGATAAAGTGGCCAGTGAGAGGAGGCACAAGGTAGGTGTTTCTGATAAAGTGGCCAGTGGGCGAAGCACAAGGCAGGTGTTTCTAATAAAGTGGTCAGTGAGTGGAAGCCTCAGTGTTTCCTCATAAAGTGGCCAGAGAAAAACGAGGAGCGAGAGAGAGAGAGAGAGATGGAAACGAGACTAAAAAACATTTAGAGATTATTTAGACTGATGAATGCAAATCAAAGCAGGAGAAAGGGAATATATGTGAAAAGAAGAAATGGGCAAAAAAGCAATGAAAGCAAAAAAGAAGAAATGGAGAAGAGGAGGAGAAAAATGAGAGAACAGAATAATAATAATGAACGGTAATAATGTTTCCGTCATTTTTCATGTTTCCACATGAGGTTAATGCGTTGCTCCATCTCTATACCATTAACTGCTCATTAAAAGCCGTTTCTCCATGAGCTCCAGACTCCTCTCGCTACGGAAACATTTCTCTCAAAAATGCGTCCAGCCTCGCTTGCTCTCGCTCGCTCTCGCTGTCTCCGCGGAAACGTCTCAGAAATCAGAATAAAAATGTTTATTAATGCAGACCGTGTCGCTTTAACTGCTGCGGACGCTGCAGACTGGCGGCCGAGGGGTCTTTAATATTCATGCGCCCGTGAATTTAATGAGTTAAAGATGAATAATAATAGATGAATAATAATATCCTGGTTGTAGCCGCCGGCTCGTCACAGGCCTCCAGCGCTTTCTGCTGACCAATCAGAGCGCAGAACAGGCTCCACCGCATTTAAATATGCATCATATTTAATCATGATATTACAATTTTAATAGCGACATAATATCCTCACCTCTCTCTCTCCGACTCTTTCTTATCTTTCTTTTCCTTTCCTACCCTTTCTCTTCCTCTCTTTTTTTCACTTGAACACTTTTAATTATTCTCTCCCCTTCTCTCTCCTTTTTCTCATTCATTTACTCTCCTGTTTTCTTTCCTTCTCTTCATTATTCTGTTTCTCATTTTCTCACATTTACGCTATCATCCTGCTTTCTTTTCTTACACATACTCTGTTTCTCTCTCACTCTCCTTCTTTTCTTTTTCTCTCTATTTCTCCCTCTTTTTCTACCCTAACTGTTTTACTCTCGCTCTCCTTCTTTCTCCTTTTCTCCGCTTTTTCTACCTTATCTCTGTTTCTCTCTTGCTCTGCTTCTTTTCTTTTTCTCCCTCATTTTCTACCCAAACTCTGTTTCGCTCTCACTCTCCTTTTTTTCTCTTTCTCCCTCTCCTACGTTTTTTCTTTCTCCTCTTTTTCTCTACTCTCTTTCTCATTGTTTCTCTCTTTCTGTTCAGCATGTTTTGTTTTTTATCTCCCTCTCCCTATCTTTCCTTTCACTTCTTCTTTCTTGCAACCCTATTTTTTCTTTCTTTCTTTCTCTATATTTCTTTTCCTTTGTTTCTTTCTTTCTTCACCACATTGCTCTCTTTGCTACTTCTTTCTCCTTCTCACTTTCTTCTTTCCCAATCCATTTTTCTTTCTTCTCTTTCTTCCTCATTCTATTTCAGTCTCTTTCTTTCTCTTACGCTCTCTCTCTATTCTCTTTTTTACTGTTTCTTTCTTTCTCTCTCTCTCTCTCTCTCTCTCTCTCTCTCTCTCTCTCTCTACTGATGTAAAATCAGTCTGACGTTTTAACTGTAAAACTCATTTCTGGATGATTTCTTCTTCTCCTCCTTCTTCTCCTTAAGACTGCACCTCATTTCCCTTCAATAAAAACTACATTACCCATAATCACCAATCGATACATACTGCATTACATCTCATCACTGATCAATCACATCCGAAGCCTGGTCTCAGCAAAGCTGTTTTGCAGAAAGTGGATGTTTTTTACATGGTTTTTGGAGGTCAATAGTAATTGTGTTGTGGGGATTCAGTCAGCAGAATGAACTCACAGCCACTTTCCTTCCACTTTCAGCGAGTTTGAAGCATTTCACAAAAACTCTCTCAGTCACTGAACGAATGGCTGTGTGTGATCCTGAACAAGTGACATGAAAAATATTCCTCAATCAGCACACAGAGCTCTTATACAGTCATTCATGACTTCCTGTTTCACCAGCCTATAAATATGAGTCTACAAATCCTCATATTCCAAAGAGTGGTTTCTGGTTATTGCTTTTGTAATTTGTGGGAGTGTGTCTGTGTGAAATGTGCATGTCACTATTGTTTTATACATTACTGACCAGACTTGATTAAAAATTCCAAACAAAAAATGTTTGAAGTAAATGTAAAATTAATACATATAATTCATTATATCTTGAAGCTGTTAAACTACACAACACTGCAACAATTAAAATAGTGATGTTAAAAGCACAGTGTGTGCATCCCATCAGAAAGCTGCTACACAAACACTCCTGCACTTACAACACATATGGAGGTGTTTCTTATTTTTTACACAGCTCACACTGCAATAGTTCATAAAAGAATAGCAACCTGTGCACACACACACTGCTGCAAACTGTATAAACAGTGAACAGTGGTCTCTTATGGCTGTGTATGTAATGTATAGTGCTGTGCAAAAGTCTGGTGCAAACTCTTTAAAGCCGTTTATCTGAGCAGTGAGGGACGTTCTGCCAGCAAATACACAAGTTAAGCTTAGAACAAATGCAAACAAACGAAAGCATTCAAAAATTTCAAGATCTGTTTTGTTTCAAGTGCCTTTTTTGTGAGCTGGTTAGAAGAACACAGGTTCAGTTCCAGATTTCACATAACCAGCTCCTGACTTAATCTAATGAAATATCGACCAGGCTGGACCAGGTTTTTGAGCAATTTGAAGAGAACTACAATGTAATACCATGTACATACACTCTGGTGCAGGGCAGGGCCCTTGCAACCCAATGAGCGGGGTCCTCGTTCCCAGCTGCCTTGGGGCCCTTAGTGTTCTATATTCCATTCTCCCTGCCTAAAGGGGGCGCTGTGGGTGTTGTTGTTCGTTTTCTAATAAAGAGGTCAAAGTTGAGGCTAGGGGAGGCTAAAAGGCTGCCTGCCGGCTGTTGTCGAGTCTTGTCGTGCAAGCAGCCAAAACAAACGGCCACTAACAACAGAAACGTAAAAATAACTCTCTCAGCCCTCATGGTTAGAGAGGGAACAGCTTACTAATACTAATACCAAGGAGCAGACAGAACATACTGCAGCAGGCTCGCGCTTGCACACTACTGTTATTTGTACAGTTTCCTTATAGTGAAGCTGGTGGCATTTCTCCACACCCGAAGCCGTCCACTCAGGACAATATTTTGGTATACATGTTGGTACAGTTCTCCTACAGTGAAGCCATTGATGTTTCTCCATGCTTGGACTCATCTTCTGGGGACAAAGTTTTCTGTTTTGTTTTTGTAGTGGGTAGCACTGTTGCCTCACACCTCCAGGGTTGGGGGTTTGAATTCAGGTCCTGGTCTTGTGTGTGTGGAGATTGCATGTTCTCCTCATGGTGGCGTGGGTTTTCTCTGGGGTCTCAGATTTCTCCCACAGTCCAAAGATATGCATGCAAAGTAAAGAAGAGTTTCTAAATTGACTGTAGGTGTGAGTATGTTAGAGAATGGTGTGTGTGTGTGTGTGTGTGTGTGTGCACCCTGTGGTGGTCTGGCACCCCGTCCTGGATGAGTTCCTGTATCGCGCCCATTGGCCCCGGGACAGGCTCTGGGTACTCATGACTCTAGTGCGGAATAAGGTGTAAAGAGTTTTTTGTGTATATTTTTGTGTTTGCTACTTTGGACTATAGGCTGAGCTGGACCCACTTACAGTAAACAAAGAGGAAAGCTGGACTCTACAGCTGACTGTGTGTATGTATATATGTGTGTGTGTGAGGGTTGTAAGTTCCTCTGCACTTCTATTAACAGCCCTGTGGGTGGTGAGGCTCCCACCCATTGTTTTGGTCGGCCAGGGCAGAGTGCCTCTAGAACGGAGCCCAGGCACACGGCTAGCAAATCCTGATTAGCGCACCTGAAAGCCCTCACCCAGCAGGAGGCATATAGATCTGGGTGCAGCTCAGACGGGTGAGTGACATGAATCCAAAAGCTGCACTACACTAGTCTCTAGCTGACAGAGGTCTCTACATCCGCAGAGGCAATGCTCGGAAACCCACCAGGGGAACAGCAGGGATCGCTCGCTAGCCCACATCTTCACATCTCACATCTTCACAAGAGCTAGCCATGCATCCCTCGCTCTCCCTCTCTCCCTCAACTCCACATCCACCCACCTACAGGATTCCTAATTTATTCTCTTTTTCGACTCACATGTGAATAAAACACCACTTTATGTTTCTCCCTAATGAAGAATCAGCCTACACTCACTGTCTGTATATATTTATATTCACACTCACTGACTGTCTATATATTATATACACTCATTGACTGAATCTATAACATATATGCCCATTCACTGTATATTTAATATATATGAAATATACTATGTGGAGAAATATACTAGTTCACTGTATGTAGGTTTATGATAGATACACTCACTGATTGTGTACATAATATTTATTATATATATCATATATCGATTGAATAGGTGTATGTGTCATATGTAATAAAAATAATAATAATATCTTGTATTACACTGCATACACTCACTGACTATTCATAATACATGGTATACATACTCATTCACTGTATATGTGATATACACACTCAGTGACTGTATACATAATATATACAGTATATGCCCTATAAATATAATATATATTATATACTACTGACTGGGTATGACATATAGAATACACACACTCACTGGGTGGAGCATGCAGATGCTGCTGCCTTCGCTGGATGTTGGTGATGTAAACAAGTGTTCACCTGAATCTTCTGTTTGAGTTCATGTGAAACCTGTGTTCACACCATGAGAATAATTCTGTTCTGTTCAAACTCACCTCAGTTAATTATCCTCTGGAGCTGAACCAGGTTTTGGAACAGAATGTTCTGCAGCTGAGGGATTTTATCACATCTCAGCTAATATAAACAGCGACTGCTTTAGGTGTTAACGAGCATCTAAGGTAATGTGTGTGTGTGTGTGTGTGTGTGTGTGTGTGTGTGTGTGTGGTAGATCACCTGTGGAGCAGTCTGTTCCGGTCCAGCCCAGTTCGCACACACACACTCCTGTTTCGGGCTGGTAGGTTCCATGCCTGGAGCACTGTTCTTTACACGCCGGCAGAGGAGTCTCACACACCTCACCACCCCAACCTGCAGAACACACACACTCACCCCGCACACACACTCCATGGCCTGAACACGATGGGTCAACACAGTCCACTGCAACCAGACACACACACATACACACAAAGATGCCACAATCATGTCAGTGTCACTGCTGTGCTGTGGATGATCCACCACCCCAATAAAACCCACTCACTGGGGTCCTGACCACTGATGAAGGGGGTAAAGGAGGGTAATGGAAGCTTAGACCTTACTTTGTCTTTCTCTCTGTCTCTCTCTCTTTCTTTGTTCTCTTTGTCCTTCTCTCTTATTCACTCTCTCTCTGGCCGCTCTTTCTCCCTCTCTTCTATCTCTCCTGGTCCTCTTTTTCTTTCTCTGCCATCTTCTTTCTCTTTCATATCTGTCTTTCTGCTCTGTCTTTTTGTCCTTTCTCTGTGTCATTCTCCTCCTCTCTCTCTTTCTTCTCCCTCTGTCCTTCTCTCCATCTTCCTCTGTCATGTCTCAGTATGAGGCCGCTAGAGGCAGCCAAAGGTGAAGTATTGGTTCACCTTCTATTATGAAGTGGTTAATGGGTTTTCGGGTTTGTGTAGGTCACAGCTGGGTGTTGTTTAGGGTTTGTGTTCTGTTACTGGTTGAGGTATTTTGGGCTCATGTATTTAAGGGGTTTGTGTTTTTGTTTAGGTTGTGAATCAACTGTCAGGCTGGTTGGTTTTGTGTGGTTCCTAGTCTCCCTTTGCTAAAAGCTTTGAGTTTCTGGCCCTCGTGCCTTTTGTTTTGTTTCTAAATAAAAGTTATAAAATGGAAGTCTGCATTTGCGCCTTCGTTCCTTTGGGAGAAGAGAGGAACCGTGACATCCACTCTTCCTATTTTACACTCTTTCTCTCCATGTGTCTAACCCGGTCTTCTTTCTTTACTCTCTCTCTCTCTCGTGGCGGTCAGGTTGTTTTATCTGTCGCTCTCTTCTCTCATTTCTCTTTTACGCAATGTCTCTCTCCTTTTTCTGTTTCTCTCCCTCGCCCTCTCTCTCTCTCTCTCTCCTTTGATGATTAAGCATTTAAGTTTATTTAAACACATGCTGAATCAGACACAAACTTCACTGCGCTTATATACTTGTATGTGTGTGTGTGTGTGTGTGTGTGTGTGTGTGTGTGTGTTTGTGCTCCTCACACACCTTCCTCACAGTTGTTGCCTTTGAAGGTGGGCGCGCACACACAGGTTCCGTCGACACACTCTCCATTGTTGGAGCAGGTAGGGTCGATACACTGCCCATCCTCAACCTCACACTCCGCCCCCTTCCAGCCCGCACGGCACACACACACACCTTTCTCATATTCGCCATTACCACTGCACAGCACGGGGCATGAGTCTGAAACACACACGTACACACACACACACACACATAAACACACAGACATACACACAAACACACACACACACATACATACATACACACACACAGCTGATTAAAGCTCAACATCATGAAGGATGTGTGTGTGTTTGAGTGTGTTTGCTGAGTGTGTTTAAGTGAAGTGGTGTGTTTTGAGTGTGTTTGAGTGTGTGTGCTGGGTGTGTAAGTGAAGTGATGTGTATTGAAGTATGTCTGTTGGGTGTGTTTAAGTGAACTGGTGTGTCCGTGTGTTTGCAGGGTGTGTAAGTGAAGTGGTGTGTGTTTGAGTGTGTAAGTTTATTTGCTGGGTGTGTTTAAGTGAAGCGGTGTGTATTTAAGTATGTTTGTTGAGTGTGTTTAAGTGAAGTGGTGTATGTTTGACTGTTGTTTTCTGGGTGTGTTTAAGTACAGTGGTGTGTAAGTGTGTTTGCTGAGTGTGTTTAAGTGAAGTGGTGTGTATTTAAGTATGTTTGCTGGGTGTGTTTAAGTGAAGTGATGTGTGTTTGAGTGTTGTTTGTCAGTTCTATTTTTGTACCTTTAGAACAGTCTGGTCCGAGGAAGCCGGTGAAGCAGTGGCAGTGACCAGCAACACACTCGCCATTTCCGTTACAGTTGGTGGAGCAACCGTCCATCATTTCTAAACACACACACGCACGCACACACACACGCACACACAGGCATCAAGATGCATTCATAGTAAATATATAAATCAAATTTTAGTTCATAGTACAGTACCGTGAGAATACTTTTGTAATTTTTCATTCAGAAATGTATTTTTATATTAATATGTTTTAAAATACATGTGAAGCTCCACCACACAGTAGATAGTTCCAGTAAAAGTGGAGGGGAACAGCTAATTCTGTTAGACCAGCTAACAGATGCCTGCATCATGCTGAGTGATGGGGAAGAGGGAGGACCCCCCCTACCAACTAAAAGAGAGACAGGACAGTTATACTGAGTGATGGTGGAGAGGGAGGACCACTCTACTCACCCAGTCAGAGAGGAGGCAATTATGCCATGTGATGGAGGGAGAGGGAGAGGACAGCTGTGCTCTTTTGGACTCCCGGACATGGAAATCTGTGTCATCACTGGGATTGAACTTGTGATGTTCTGGTCATGATCTAAAGTAAACTTCATCTTTTTTTCACACTTATTGTGTGTGTGTGTATTTGCGTGTGAGTGAGTGTGTGTGTTCTCTCACCGACAGCTGTGCTGTGCATCAGCACCTGTTCCATTTTGCGCCCGTCATTGTAAAAGGCCAGGTGCCAGGTTCCCAGGTCAAGATATTCCATAAACACCGTCTCTTGGAGGACGCTCAGTAGACCACCAGACCCAGACACTTTCGGAACATCGGGAATCCGAGATTCCTGCTTCAGCTTCCCATCCAGCAGCTTCACAAAGTCAAACTAGAGAGCACAGGAAGGAGTGTGTGTGAGGGAACAGGAACTCAGTGTGAAGAAAGCATGAACAATGTCGTAGAGGTGTGTGGGTGTGGTGTGTCTTGGACGGGGGACCACTCGGACCATTTGGCTGCTCCCTGTGAGAAAAAAACTTTCTCTCCTGATGAGCTGATTAGCACTGCATTAGCATTTTTAAGTATTTTTTTTAACTGCATTCTTTCTTTTTAACTGCATTTCTTCTTTCCTATTTTCTTACATATACAAACACATGCATATTATATACAACAGTTTGTTCTGATGGCACTCATTGGTTGAGAAGCATTCCGTGATTTGATATCACCCCGCCGAGCACTGGTTGTAACAACTTCTCCACTGTAGCTAACTGTTAGCATTTAGAACAGAAAGCAAAGCCCATGGAGAACTTTATTAACACTAGAACCGCCAACATTCCAGTCCCCCTAGAACCGCCAGGGCGGGTCATTTTGACCCCCCTGCTGCAATAGCGTCAGCAATGCTAAGATGTCATTTCTAGAAGCTGTGAAGTGGCTCATTCCCTCCTTCTTTTTAAAATAATAATAATCCTCCTCTCCACACCGGCGCGCCTCTGCCACCGTACAGTCACAGATGTGCTGTAGCATCACATGGTCCATCAGGCACATGAACGCACTCATAGAGTCACTGATGTTGTGTTTTGTAACTGGGCTCTCCCGATCCGCAGTCCCGGCTGTATGAGCCTCCAAACGGTTCCGTCCTTGGCCGTCTCATACAGGCCTAGCTCACACACAGGTTGAGCTGGCTCTAACAATATAAATGTGTATTATTAGTTTAGCCAGAGCAGTAGCCTAACTGAAATTCCACACTATTAGGACGATAGGAAACTAAAATGCACTGTCACCTTTACCTGTCTCAGTAGGTCTGCTGGCTCCAACTGCGTCTGAGGGCCGAGTGTGTGTGGAGGGCGACCCTTCACTTGTTACCAGGAGCCGGGGCCTTTTCCGTGAAGTCGGCTCCTCATCCTCAGTGGAGGACTCCTCATAACCCGGTGAAAAGGACAGGTTATCGATTGCCCCCCCCCCCCACCGATTCCTCCTCATTGATGTCTCCCTCGTCTGATTCCTCCTCATTCACATCCACAGTGACCTCTCCTCCTTCCGACTCTCCCTCACTCAGATCCTGGTACAATAGCCAGGCTTCTTTGGCTGTCATATATCTTTTGTACAGGTCCATGTCTTAAATTTCGCATGTCTAGCATTGCCAAGCAACCGGGAGCGGCAGGAGGGGCGAGGCGCGAAAAATGACAGCTGTATACGGTCATCTAAATGAGGGGGTAAAAATGACTCCTCGGCAGTTCTAGGTATAAATGGTTGTATTTATTTTTCTTTTTATCACACACTCACCAAAATCCACTAGATGATGAATAAAGCCATTTTAGGAAAAGTCATGAACTTAAAGATGTAGGGGTTTTATTTGAACAGAACTACAAGCATTTGAAAATGCCAGGGGGTAAAAATGACCCCCTTGGCGGTTCTAGTGTTCAGATCATTTCACACTGCAGCCTGTTTTATCAACTCTGAAGAAGAGTGTGCCAGCAGCTCTGCATCACCAGTAAACTCTTCAGCGATGGCAGAAAGACAAACTTAGCATTAAACACACACCAACAAACAAGACGGGCTGAGAGACACTTTATAGACCGGCTGGACAAAAACCACATTCAGGAAAGAATCTGATCCAAACTGAAGGAGCTGAGCAACTTATACGCCTCCATCTTGAACATCAGCAGGAGGACCTGCTTTATCCAGCGGAAGGATTCACCAATATTCGCACTCCCTCTCCTGTTCTATTTGTTCCACATTTTTTCCACCTTCTTCAGTTCTGATGGAAAATCATCTTAGGTGGCTCCGCATGAAGCTGCCTGAGAGAATGCCGAGTGTGAGAAGCGTCAAAAAGGCAACGGGGGGCTACTGAAAAGTCTAAAATAGAAGATTTGTTCAGATTTATTTACCACTCCCAGCTCCCCCATGGCACACACATCTTCATACATTTCAAACACCTTGTCATTCATTTTCTTTAATCATTTCAGACTCATATCTCGCCTGGATGATCAGAAAGTGAAGATTCTCAACCCTCACTCGAGACCACATTAATGTGTGCTAGTAGAAGATATTCTATTATCACTTAAAACAGCAACTTTTTTATGTTTTTTTAATTTATATGTAAATGTAATTAACTATAAAACAATGTAAATAATTAAGTAATGTCATTAATGTAATGAAAAAATGTAAATTAATGAACTAGGTAACTATGTAATTAATTATGCAATGACACATAGGGAATAGGGATGGTTTATCAAAAGTACATCAAATACTAATAACTCTCAGCTTCCAATCATTAACACTTTTTGGCCACTGTATAATTAATCTACACAGACTCCGCCCACAAATGTGTTCTTTAAAGGTTACTGTTCTTAGGTTGGATTAAATAGCTACATTTAGTGTGTATTATTATGCTTTTAAAGAATATTAACAGCATTATCACCATCCTGTAAAACCTGTCCAACCTAGTAACAGTAGCTATGTAAGAACACATTTGTGGGTGGAGCCTAGATAGGTATAATCATTATTAAAGCAGGAAACCATGAGAAGAAAACCCAATCTAAAATTCAACACAAAGTACATCATGTAGATACATAAAATAATTTTACTGATTGTTAATAACAGCAATACAAATTCTGCTTCTGCCACAAAAAATGGTTTGTTAACAGCAGGTATCGGTTGCAAAGCAATGGACAGTGATTATCCCGGGACCAACACAATGCTTTTTAAACCTACTGACGCTTTACAATTCCTGCATAATTAAGCGGTTTAGATGTAAGCAGAGTGGCTGAGAGTGGCTTTGGTTCTAGAGAAACTCTCAATCAGAATTTTTCACAGTAGTGTCGAATGGAAACAGGCGTCTGTCTCTAAAATCTCTCTCACAGAAAGTTATTACATTAAATGGTAATGGATGTGCCGCCTGATGCCTGAGACATTCATTCACCAGAGAGTTTGAAAAGCTTTTCGTCCTAAAACTAAACCCATTCATGGTGGGTCGTGAGGCAAAATAGTCCCCAAAGAAAACTGATTTATTTCAGATTTGCCACTATTTTACCATCATCAACATCCAGATACTCAGAAGACAGGAGCATTTTCACTGGTGGGTTCGGAGAGGAAATGGGAGGAGAAGAGACGCAACGTGAAAAATCCTGACTCTGTGAGTTTCTCCAGAACAGTTTCACACCAAACTCACTCTAAACCACACAGTGTACCTCTTAACCACTTAAGCATTTCACACCGAACCCACTCTGACTGACTCTGTTTACACCTCACTTTTAGAAAAATTAGCGCAATGTCTCTTTAATAGCTTGTGTGTACATCTAGTACTTTACAATGGCTTTATTCATTCAATTTCAGAAACAAAACCACTTTAACAAAAGCTGCAGTGATGCTGAATACAAAACACACAAACACTGGAACACCCCCTTTCAACACCGCATAAGAAACCTATTTATCCCAGAATATTTTTGTAATAAGAAGGTAGGCGTGTTTGTGTGTCTGTGTGTATTTGTGTGAGTGTGTGTGTGTGTGTGTGTATGTGTGTGTGTGTGTGTTTGTGTGTGTCCGTGTGTGTAACGGCAATCAAGTTGGCTGAAAACTATTATTGTGTGTAAGTGAGTGAGTCATTCACTTACACACACACACACACACACACGCGCACACACACACACACACACACACACACACACACACACCCTGAATGATACCCATTACATAAATGCATTCATGTCCATATGGACGGGTCATTACGGTCAGTACACACAAACAAAACATACACAGATCTGTGCAAAAGACACAGGGATACTTTCATGGGTGTGGGTGTGTTTATGAATCTCTCTCTCTCTTTCTCTCTCTCTCATGCAGAAAGTGTTTCATTAGTAGGCCGTAATTAAGCCGTTTTCTTGCTTTGCCGCCGCCCACACGTGCAAACACACACGCGCATGCACGCGCTGCGACACAACAGGCTTAAAATTGAATCATACAAGGTTGTAATTTCCTGAGCAGTGTGAATAGTTAATCTGGGATGATATCCGCGCTAACGAGCTTTAATTAGCGGCTAGAGGTCGTCCCATGCCAAATCATTACAAACGCAAACGCCTCGGCCTAATCATGTGGATTCCGGAACATTCCGGCTGAAGCTCGGAGCCAGACCGTGAGGGAGATTCAGGGAGGCCGCAGAATAATGTACAGGTACTCACACACACACACACACACACACACACACACACAGAGGTCTGTGTGGTCTTACACCGGTTCTGGTGGAGGAATTACACAGTGACATTAAAGGGATTATTTGCTTGATGTCCCTTCGCCCCTTTCCTTGGTAGTAGGTCAGTGGAAATGTGTTGAGGATCACTTCATCAGTGATCAGCCCCCACAGCACTGTGTGAGTGTGTGTGTGGTCCTGCGAGCGTCCAGGGTGGGGTAAAAGGGGGGCTAACAGGTGGCGCTGGGATACAGTAAATTATACCTGTAAACTACACAGTGCACCTGTCCGGTCAAATAGTAGGTACTTAACCCTTCAGAGTGTAGCATCACATAAGTGTGTCTTGGAACGTCCAGCAATGAACATTCCAATGTGTTTAACTGCTGATGTAATCCTGCAAGTTAACGGAGATTCAGTATTAAAGCTGATACACCATCACCTTTACACTTATAGCTTTATATTTACACATTTTTTAACATTTGACAGTTGATCTATAACTAAATCGCACTAAACTCAGAGTGCGTTTGAACAGTTTGCACCAACTGATTGATGGAACACCGTGCAGGACACTCAAGAGCACCAGAAATACAATGAGGAAACACAAACTCGCTGTTTGATGAGCAACGCTGTAAAACAAATCTTTACATTTCATGCAGCTATTGAGCATTACTAACATGCGTCAAAGTAATACCTACAAATTACACCGCCGTGCTATTTTGGTTACACCCCTTGATAAACCATCTTTGTTGAGTATATATCGTCCTCCCTTATTCATAACTACAAAGGCACCGAAACCATAGCAAGCACAGCTTGTTCTGTTGTAAAACAAAATCATCATTTTGTTGAATGAATCAAATGAGTGACACCAGCATCAAGGTGGATGAGGAAAAGTTTAGCTGCTTTGCATTCAGATAGTGAGACTAGAGTGAAAAAAGAACAGTTTACAACGCAAAGTCCCGGCACTTAGTGTAGATCGACGCACAAGCAATAAGCTAACGCAGCAACAGGTAGAACTGTTAAAAACTCCCCCGCTGAAGAGCTAATGAGGTGGCTCAGCTTTGTGGTCCTTACCTGTGTGTGTGTAGGTGGTAGGTTCCTCCTGCCGTAGATTCCGAGTAAAGCGTTGTGGGTGTGTGTAATGTTGAAGCGGATGTACTCCGGATGCTGGACCACGACACTGAACCTCCAGAACTGACCGGGGGGGATCACCTGGACCAGCTGGGTGCCAATTTCCACTTCACCACGGTCAATGCCCCGCCCACGCTGCAGCGGCTCCTTATCTACACACACCCAACACACAACAACAAGCACAATTAGCAAATTAAAGGACCAAAAAGTACTTTCATAATGCTTTCCAGCCATCTGAAAGAAGCAGATATGAAAAACCTCATTATGAATAGATTACAGGCTGTTAAAGACAAAAGTGATGTAGACTAAATAGGAAACTGTATGTGTTGGCTTTAGTGACATCACAAAAACAGTGAAAACAGACTGTTATAGACAAAGCCAAGAGATTCCATTCCATACATTTTTCTTGCGTTATGTTTTTCCCCAGCTTGGTCCTTTTTAAACCTTTTATTTTGTTACTGTGACCTTAAGACAGATATATGTAAATAAACGGTGCTCTGATTGGTTGTCCTGTACTGTGTCTCATTTAAAAAGAAATCCACCTAATTTGTTTGCTGTAAATGGGGGGGGGCTAAAAGTTTTTTATACTAGAAACTGCCCATCGCATCTCTCCACCTCTCCAAAGCTCCTCCTCCTTCATTGTGTGTAATAAACAACCTGCCTGCACTGCTAAGCAAACTTATTCTTTTGGTGGGGGGGGCTGGTGGAATTGCCAGAGGATGTAATTTCGCAAGCGAGTCGTTTCTGCATTCAGTCTCTCATTTAAAGCAGCCGCAGTGTTTGCAAACACTGTTTCCCGGCCAGCATTTCTTCCCACAGGCTATTGGAAGAGTTTAATTTATCGAGCTTGGCCGAGCCTGCGCTCATTGTTATCGAAAAAAAACTGTGCAATATGGCCTGAAGACCTGATTGTGCTTTTATTGTTTAACCTCTCATTTCTCTCCCGGAGACGCCAGGATCCTCCGAGCTGTTATAATCCTGTATCGGTAACTAAATCTGTCCCATTGCTGTGCTTTAGGCTCTAAAAAAAAGGTCTCGTTCTGAAGCAGGGCAGCACCAAAGGGATGTCCTACCTATAATCGCTATGCTTAATTACTGTTTGGCCATTAGGCCCAATGAAAAGCAGTGCTGACGCGACAGGCGAGCTTCAGTGGGGTTTAAAAGAAGAAACGGCTTCTGATAAAAGAGGAAAATGGTCTAAATCGATGAGTCGGAGCTTGCTGGTTCTCACTCTAACTCAAAGAGCTTGGAAGAAGCGAAGCTCTAAAGACACTAAAGGCACTTTTCTATAGGCAGACAGGAACCGTGCTGTACCTAAACTGTACTGCAATGGCATGGAAGTTGTATCACACTTTAATTTTCCAGTGCATCTCAGCATCAGCAGCACAATAGTAAAACCATTAAGATGGTTAAAGCTGCTTTTGATATTGTGGTCTCTTATGTTTCTCATTGTCTTTTTGAATTAAAATTTTTCTTTTCTCAGCATTGATTGGCTATTCAATGAAAACCCAGCTAACTTGTTGTTGGTTCACCTTCGCGTTTCTCACAGTGTTAAAACTCCCACTGAAATTTATCTTCAGCCCAAACAGACAGTAGGCTTGTCCTTTATTGACTTCCCAGTTATTAGTTTGTTTCACTGTTGTTTCTTCGTGCAGATAGCAAGAAATAAACAATACAATTCACTGTATGCGTATACACAATCATATGTCATATATGCACTCTTTTACAAGTACATATGATATGTACTATACACACTCATTGACTGGGTATATCGCTCATATGACACATACACTCTTTTACTACAGGTACACCAGTGGTAGGACTTTAGCCTAACTGACAACATGCCTTAAATCAGATTTTATGTCAGTTTTCAAACAAATCAAATTTTTATGGTCAAACCACGATCTACCGATTGATGACATTCATGAGCAAAGATCTTGATGCGTAGGACTCCTTAACCACTAACTAACAGGACCATCGTGCTGTATTTCAGTACCGCACCTTTTACAGCAGGATGACCCGGTCAGCCACCTTAGTTCAAAGGCGAACATGATTATTGATATTTAGATGTTCACATTTTACAGGAAAGTGTAAACATCAGCACGTGCTGTAAAAACACGCACTGTCTAAACGTCTGCTAAAGCTTCAGCTCCACAAGACTCACATGTCCAGACATGAGATCCACCCACAAACGTGGCTTGATTCGATTGGGAAAAGGTTTTGAGCCTTTGAACCGTACGGACTACAGAAAATATTAACTCTGATCTGAACTGCCTTTCCGAATACGGCCAAAAACTCTCTTGTGTGACCTCATAAACAGCGTATTTGGATCACAGATTGATGAAATTTAAGCTCTATTCAAGGACATAAATGCCTTGATATGAAGACACATTTCATGAAAACATTCAACACCAGCTTTTTCAGAGTCATGGCATCAGTCTGTATAACCTTTTGTATGCTTTGATACTGAGACGTTTGGTGCAAATTCATCAAAAGATTATAAACCCTCTGAGGTGAGAGGCTGGTGAAATGACTGCTGAGAGAGAATACAGTCACGGCAGAGTTGAACCATATATATTGTGAGTTTGTGTCTATAACTCACACACACACAATATATATACTTATGTATGATATTTAACTCATTCATATATAAACTCATGGACTGGGTAAATAATATATATGATAAAGAGTACTATAAAAAAGTCTTGGGCACCAATACAAATTGTTTGGTTCCAGATTTCTCCAGCTAAACCAGGTTTCTGATGGAAACTACAAGTAATACGTGACTTCCACAGGAAACACACTGAAATACTGAACATAAAATCACTGTTTACTGTATAATGTTATTTGGGTTTATTCCTTATAGTTTTATTTAGTATATTTAGTACTATTCATGTGGAAGAACACCCACAGTTCATCTGAGGGTACAGCACCATGGAATTAACCTGTATATGAGGTCAAATTTTGCATTTAACAACTCGGCATTATGATAGCATGTCAATGGCAAAAACTTAGTTTAATCTGTTGACAGTTGTTCATTAAAGGTATTGATTCGGTTTGATTATAATTATTTAGGAAATTCAGTTAGATGCATAATGATTCCATTAAATCCTAAATGATTCAATGTCATTAGATTCTGTCAATTTAGAACGTTTAAAAAATACAACTGAAAGAGTAATTTACACCACAGTGGAATACAAACACTACACCAAGACTTCTGAGGGTGTTCGCATTTGAAAAGCAAATTTTAATTGAAAATGGGCACACACTTAAAATACTGAATATGACTGTAATTGTAAAATTGGGATGCAGTTGAATTATTTCTTCAGAGTGGTGCTCAGATGCATTTTCCATACCTAATATAACTTTAAGAAGAGTATACATGTGTGTGTGCGTGTGTGCCATGCAGGTGTGAGTGGCATTAACCCAAGCTAAATAAATTCAACAAATCCAGCCAACAGGAGCACAAGCAATTTACTAAACAGCCAAGAGCACAAGGACAAATTAAAGAGAAAGTGTGTGTGTGTGTGTGTGTGTGTGTGTGTGTGTGTGTGTTTGTGTGTGTGTGTGTGTGTGTGTGTGTGTGTGTGT
>JBBPCX010007596.1:0-18058 GCA_037974365.1 Hydrocynus forskahlii
GAGCCAGACCTTCTCGTCCAACATCAGTGTCTGACCTCATAAATGCTCTACAGAATGAATGGGCATACATTCCCACAGAAACTCCAAAATCTTGTGAAAGCCTTCCAAGAAGAGTGGAAGCTGTTATATCTACAAAGGGGGAACCCATTCCATATTAGAGTCTAATACTGCAATGTTACTGAAGCCCCTACTGGAGAGATGATCAGGTGTCCCAATAATTTTGTCCATGTGATGTAGATACATATGCATGAATGGAGTGTCTCATCACGTGTGAAGGGCCATGTGTCACGAGACTGGGGCAGGAGGGTTCTAGACATCATGTAAATGAATTAAATCTCATAATAAATGTGGACTTCCACATGCAGAATAAATGAAACGACTTATTCGTGCAGACAGTGATACTTAATGACATAATTAGTAAGACACACAGCCAGATTGAACTGAATTGGCTATGTGACTGAGACTCAATTCAGTATCAGGACTGGTCTGGAGATCTCACTCACCAATCTGTCCTATGAATTCTATCTTGATGCCCTGATGTTCCAGCCTCTTCCCTGGGTTCTTCAGGGTTATGTTGACTTTTCCAGACACCGTCTCTCCATCGTAGAATAAGAAATACTTGTCCTTTTTCCCATCCTCTGTCTTGTGCTCCACCTTCTTCCTCGTCTCGGAGTCATTCAGAACTATGTCGATTTCAGCACTTTGGCCAAAACTGAAAAAGCTCATTCCGGCACCTTTTAAAGACCGAAGATCTTTTTGTTTATATCAACAACCTGATCAAACTCAACATCAAGACTCAGACCTGACTGACACTCTCACAGCATGCACACAGCAACCTAACACACTACAACAAACATAGAACCCAGCTATTTTCATTCATAAGAGAAGAAACAGCTCAGAAACCCTGCCTGCAAAACACAAAGTGAAGAGAGAAACCTTACAGGACTGTATACAGAGGCCTAGGGAGGCACTTTTCCAAAATAAAAGTCTGTGGCTGTCAGGTCTTGAGGGCGAATCAGAATCCTGTTATGACTGCACACACAGAGACACAGTGACAAAAATAATATAAAATATAAAGTCTAAATAAACTTTTAAAATTGTAGAAAAAAAATTATGAAATGTACAGACACACAGACACAGAGACAAGAACAATATAAAAATAAAGTTCAATTAAAAAAATAATAATGTGAAATACACAGACACACAGAGATAAAAACAATATAAAATATGAAGTCTAAATAAATTTTAAAAACTTTATGAAATCATTATGAAATATACAGACATGCTGAGACACAGAGACATGAACAATATAAAATATAAAGTCTAAAAAAATCTAAATAAAAACTGCAGATAATGAATAAATAAAAAACTGTAGAAAAAAAACTCAACATGCAATACACCGATACACAGAGACAAGAACAATATAAAATATGGTCTAAATAAATAAATTAAAATCTGTAGAAAAAACACAGTATGAAATGCAAAATATACTATGCTATATACACAAATGCTGGGTATATATTTTATGGATAAGTTACACAGTTAACTGAATTACTAATAACACAAATAGTGGTTAGGAATATGTTACTGTAAATAGTAGAGATCAGTAGTATATAAATAATATTGATATAAGTAGGGATATTTTACTTTGCGCATAATGATAATGTTTTATCACTGAGTAAAAACATTGCACGATACTGTAGTCTGTGTGTCTAAGTGAAGTGCTTTTTCTACAATTCCTTTATGTGTTCACTATGGAAAGCTGTGCTGACAATTATTTAGGAACATTTGTCATTGCAAATTCTAATTGAAGAGGTAAACATTCAATTTTACATGTTGGAACTGACTGAAAATTTAAACTGTATGTTTACTCAACCCGGTCTCACGACTTTTCGTGCAGCCATCACGACATAAAAATCTATTCAAACGTGTTACGATCACGCTTTAGGCCTTTTTATACGTGCTAGGACAACGCTTCACTACCCTATGTATTTTAATGCGCAGTGCGTAACACCGCCACTTTGAGCGCCAACTGGTGACTGAGGGACGTGATCTGATAACGCTGTCAATAATGTGTGATGCAACCGTTCAAAACAGCACCTGGTTTTTACTTCTGTTGCACGAATGAGGGAATCTTTGCAATCTTGTGAAAATATACTAGACATTTCCCACTAAAAGTGAAATAATAATGAGTTGATTCCTTATCGTTTTTGTTTGCAAAGCGGTTGAAAGAGACTGAAAGGCGGAGAGACGGGGAAAATCATACAACCCCCAGAATGCTATGGTGTTTTTCATGATCTGATAACGCTGTCAATAATGTGTGATACGACCATGAAAAACAGCGCCTGATTTTTACTTCTGTTGCATGAATGAGTAAATGTATTAAATATTGTGAAAATATACTACACATTTCACATTTCCAGTAAACTCCACGACGCGTGGAGCAACAGTTAAGTGCCCCTGAAGGCAGTGGCCTTCCAAAAAAAGGAAAGGCCCGGCTGCGTTCCATAAGTTCCCTTTGGTATTTTTGTGTGTGCGCACCAGCCCGGCATACTGTAGTTTTGCAAAGGCTTTAATTAAAGAACTTTCTGTTGTACTCTGAACACGTGTGTGCGTCCTTCACTCAGCCCTTTCATGATAATAGTTGTGTCATATGGCAGTATCATTTGATTGAGTTCCCTTCATCTTATTTAAGAACCACCACCAGATCACCTTCCTGCACGAGCACCACAATGCCAACCTGTTCAACAACTGTCATCAGGAACTGTGCACTTGAGTTGATTACTACCCTATATTTTTTATTCTTAGGTTATTACAGTTATTTATTTATTTATTTATTTTTGGAGCCAAAGCATAGGCCTATATTTTTCTTAATAATTTAGCAGTAAAATGCATGAAGAATTAATTCATACAAGCATGTTTTCTTTGGTATGCGGTGTTGTTTTCTTTAAACAGGTAAATACAGTAATAATTTAATGTCCGTTATAGTAATAAAAACAGTAAAAAGTACGGGTAACCACCAATTATTTTTTACAGCTCAATAATTTACTGTTCATCAGTTGCGCGTCTAAAACAGGGGGCTTCAGGAGGAGTTGTATTGTAGTGACCCGCCGGTTGAAGCAGACACTGGACAGAGACTAGACAGAGATTGATTTAATTTAGAGTTATAAAAATATAGATGCAATCAGCAGCAAGGAGAAATAAATAACGTTCTAGGATCGGCTACTTTCAAACCTCCTGCCTCTGAGTATAGCGGATTTTTACCACCCGCATTCTTTGTGTTTCTCTGGACGGTACAAAAAACACTTATACAGTTATTTTATATGGCAATGCAGCTGAAATTACTTTAATATTTATGTTCCAAAATTTGTAAATTATATTTTTCTTAATAATTTAAAACTAAAATGCATAAAAAAACATATTGCCACGAAAAAAGCAACGCGTCTCCTGATCTGTGTAAAACTGGAGGCTCAAAATTATTTTCTGTCATAGGGCCCAAGATTTGTAGCGGCGCCCTTGCTCTCTCTTTCTCTTTCTTTCTCTTTCTCTACATATATGCACATATGCCACACATGATCTGTAAGTGTGAATCACCTAGACTGGCATAAGTCATTTGCTTCCTCTGCCCACATACACCACAATCATCTCTGTTGAGTGTCATCCCTCTCACTGGTTGACTTCCTTGTAAACAACTCCTCCAGAATGGATTGTGACCAACTTCACATGAAGCCCATGCCAGGACCAAATGTCCTTCTTAGGGGCCTTGTGACCGACTCTTTATCACTATGGCACTTGTTAGAATGGACTCCACCCAATGTTACCCCCATGTTCGATCTCACTACTTCTCACTTTAACATTACGCCTGACTATTACTACGCTATTACTGCGCTGTCTAACCAGAACTTTAGACATCCACCTATGGCTTGACTACCATATAAAGTTGTGCGACAATATTTAGGAATTATGATACCCAGCCAAAACAATGGACAAATTGTGGTCTATCACTTATGATAACTACTGACTACTTTTCCTGGATGACCCCAGGTCGGCCCCTTTAGATGTGGATCTGCCCATGGTGTCTTCTTTGAGTAACTACCACAAGGGAATTTTTCCTTGACCTTGTTGGTCTTGGGTGCTCCTTGTATTGTAAATGGTACTGTATATAATCATTAAATTGAACTGAATCATCCCGGCGCTGGCATGTCACCAATCAAACACCCGTGCTTAGTAGGCCATCCAGACAGTGCCTTATCAGTAAGACTGACTAAGATAAACAAAGAGGGGGCAGACACCTCATAGCACTCATACTTCGCTTTATCCTAACATATACATGTGCTTTGTGAAAGGTACAGAAAAACATTTTTATTCACATTGACATGGGAAGCATTTCAGATATTCACTCAGAGACCCCCTACCCCCTTTTAGGATCTGAAATATGTATGTACAAGTGTTGTTATGGCCTGTGGTGCAGGTTTGAGCTCAGTCTTTCGGAAAAAAAATGACCAACTTTTGAGATCAATCTTTCAGTACACCACTGACATTTCAGATCACTGCACCTTACAGAAAATAGTTGCATTCATCACACTACAAAAACTTGCTAGTACAAACTAAATCGGCCCCCAAATGAGTTAACTGCCCCCCCCCCACACACACACACACATGACATTCTGGTCACCCTTCTGGTGTAGATGCTATAATCTTCATGAGAGGGGTAAAAAACAGTGATGATGTCCTTTCGACCCCAGTAAGTATAATGTGACAACAGTTGGCCCTGTGTGAATCAAAGAATTGGCTACAGATAGTTGCCACCTTTTCAGTGAGAAAGGAGCCAAAGACCTCTGCTGAGAGGTTTGTATCTGATGGAAGTGGAGGAGAGAACAATGTTTTGAAGGTAGAGAATAGTGTCTGTAGTGCAGTTTTTCTGCTGTGGAATGCAACTTTGGCATCAGTGATGCTGGATGAAACGGAGGACACGAGTTACTGATAGTTATTAAGGTCAGCTGGGTCCCTGGATTCATGCCAGTTTCTATCAGCAGCCCTTAGATCGGCACACAGCCTGGTCTCTGGTCTCTGTCAGCCATGGGTAAAGCAGGCTAGAGCAAGTTGGTTTCACTATAAGGCAGATAGTGAAACGATTGATGTAATGGTCAGAGATTTGTAGAGGCACAACAGTGATACGACTGCGGTCAAAATGCATGTAGTGCTGCTGTTAATAGTGTGTGGTTAAAGATGATGGAACATAGTGGGTGGTCAGCCAGACTGGGACTGAACAAAGGAGCACATGCTCTCTTTCTGGTTCAGAGTCATTGGAATCCCAGAATATAGAAACAAATTTCCCATCTCCTTACGTCACACTATATTTTTTAAAGCAAGGTCACTGGCAAGGTTCACTGTTTTTTGCAGTACGCAGCATTTTAATGCCTTCACCCATCAAACTTTAGCAGCAACAAATCATAGAGAGCCATTTCTGTCCAATTTGATAACAGTTTTCCGCTGTTATGAATTTTCCTCCAATCAAAGGTGTTTCAGTGAGTTTGGACCTTGGAGAGCAAAGTGGATTTGCATGGAACGTAATGTTTCAGGCCAGAGTGGAACATTAGTTTTAGCCTTCAATTCAATTCAGTTCCCTTCAGTTTTATTTATATGGTGCTTTTTACAACCGAGTTGTCACAAAGCAGCTTTACAGAGTCCAGGTCCGAGCCCCTAGTGAGTAAACCAAAGGCGATAGAGGTGAAGAAAAACTCCCTCAGCTGGAGGAAGAAACCTTGGGAGGAACCAAGAGTCAAAAGGGGAACCCGTCCTCCTCAGGTCGACCCAGAGAGAAAGCAACAAGAATCTTTATGGCGATAAATAACAAGAGAAGGCCCTTACAGAATGTGTAATAATTTACTGACAATTACTGATTTTAAAACTGTTCTAGATTTAAGAAATCATTAAAGATGTTGTGGAATGCAGCACTGAGGTTCTACATTGTTTGAAGCTCTCCCTGAAAATCCTGCATGTTCATGAGTCTTCTGCAACAGTGCAGTTTAAATACAGTATCTGCCACAGCAGACATAATGGCTGAAAGAAGTTAGACTGAAACAACACTGAGTATCTCGTGACAGTGACACCTGTGTGACTCCAAAAAGGTCTAAGCTGTGAGAGATGACTGGGTGAGAAATCTCCCACACGGCAGGTCTACCAACAGTGGTCCAAGGAAGGACCATCAGTGAACCAAGACTCAGTCATGGACATGGGGAGCGAAGTTTAGCCCTTCTGGTCTGATTCTACAGAGAAGCACAGACTGCTGATTTACACTGGCTATACTGGTTACACTGTTTGCACAATCCTCTAATACATTGCAAATTTTCAATCATTGCACGTTTTATTTTGCTTATATTTATATACAACGCACAGAGAGCTGAACCTCTTTTTTTGCACTGCATGTTGCAATGTCTTATGTCTGCACTGTGGAACCTGAGCTTAGTCATTTAGTCTCTCGGTATACTTGTATACGGTTGAAATGACAAAGTTCACTTTGTTTTTGACTTTGATATAAAGGTGTTGGAACACACAGTACTTCACAGCTTGCTGCGTATGGGGCAGCACAGATGTAAAACCACAACACACCATGACACTCACAAACATTTCTTTTTGAATGTTGAATGAAAGCACCTCTGAAAAGTCAAAATCACGATTAATGATTTCACTGCCTTCCATCAGTGTTGTTGTATATAGAGACAGCAAAGCATAGTTAGACTGCAGAGAAGGGCACATTTAAGTGGAGATTTAATATAACAATAAATAAAATAAACACATAAAATTATTGCCTCGTTGTGATTGTGGTATATGATTATAGTATGTTAACAACAGGAGATGCAGTATTTGGAATGCACTGTTCACACTGATGAACGTCTATGTCTAGTAAAGTATCATAAAGTTTTGTGAGGTTTTTTTCCAGACAATAGAACCTACAAAATGCTGATAAACACTATTCTGTCATAAACAATTGCTCAAGTGTTGTTGTAAGAACCACTGACCTACTGAACAATGGAGGGAAATTGGAAAATTCGTACCAAAAGTCTTTATCAATGTTTTTAGTCTTAGAAAACACCTTGTACTGCTTCCATAAACTTAAAAACAAGATTTAAAAGAATTTCTTTCAACAAACACCTCATTTTTTATCCACACATCATGCATGATAGTTGGACTTTTCTTTCACATGCATTTCCCAAAATAGTCCAACAAGTGAGTTATAAATCCTGCCTGAATTTCACAGAGAGAACTCTGTGGGATCTTGCTTGCCACTGATTACAGCCATCATTTATTGTGCTCCTCATCCTTCAAGGCAGTGGTTCTCAAACTATTTCTGACATTCCCTACTTGGCAGCAAGAAATAATTTCACACCCCACAAAACAACAAAACAATGACAGAAATGTCTAAGTGTAACTTTATTTGGATAACATCAAATTCATCAACAGTAATTTCTTCAGTAAAATTTGTTGTGCAAAACAACATCTTTCACTTTAAACAACTTTCTGTGGCATTTGTCACTAAATTGCTTCATTAGTTGGCACTAAAAGAGGCAAATTAGTCAGAATTTGCACTTTGGCAGAAATGCAACAATACAGTTCAGTCTGTAATGTCTAAGTGTCTCTCTAATTTGTTGGGTCTCATACTGTCAGCTACCAGTTTTCAAACATAAAATACAGTCATCTCCTACCACATTAACTGTGAAACGTAGAGCAAGATGTGCTTCGTCATTTTCTTTTGGCTTTTTTTTTGCCTTGTTTCTCTCAGAAGCACCACTTGTTTTTCTTTTAGCATCTGTTAAATATCCATTTTGACCCTCTAAGGCTCTGACAGCAGTGAATGAACAGGTTGCTGATGTAACCAATGTGAATTCTTTGTTTCGCTGTGAAATTGACTCCAATGTTAAACATTACAGGGGCTCCTCGAGTTACAACATAGTTCTGTTCCTATGACAGTGAAGTAACCTGAATTTTAGTGTAAGTCGAAACACACTGTTGCCTAAGTCACTTACCGATCCTAACACAGTTGTAAAATCATAATCTAGAACATAAACACACAACTAAGACACAGAAAAAGTAAAAAGCAGATAAATATAATGTATGTGTACACTGTACTGTAGCAACAGAAAAAATTACAAAAAATGAGTGTAAAAACACTTTCACTTTTAACAGTCCAAAACAGCATAGGTAAGAGTACTGGGGGATGCCAACTCCCTCACTCGTACACCGCTGTCACTCTTTGAGATGGTTTTTATTAACAAATAAAAACTCGGCATATACAAAACAAAGAGGCACGAGGGACAAAAACAAAAAGCATTCTAAACAGAAGACACACAAGGAACAGGTAGGGTGAAGGTGCATGAGGGTTGACCAACCAAACAAATATCAACCAAAGTCCTTTAAATACATACAAGACAAATATAGAAACCAATGAGCTAACATAATCACTTAATCTAAACATAATAGCAGCTGTGCCTAATACAAAGGACAAGACAGTGTGAACACTTTCAACTTAAAAGTCCCACACATTCAAATGATACCACAGCGGCCTCTATGGGACCTGACAGCTGCGTTACTGCGTATTCTGCATATACTGCATATTCTTCTACCACAAGCAACCAAACTAGTTATGGGAGCGAGCATCGTAAACTCCCAACATTGTATGTCGAGACTGTCGTGGCCCGAGGACCCCCTGTAGATCTGTACGACTTTTCCCCAGGTCTCTTGCGCCCCCCCGTCATGACTCTGTGCCCCACCAATGAGGTGTGCCCCACACCCTTGAGAATCACTGCGTTAAGAGAAGAACTAGGACAAACATATTAAAAGCACCAGTTAAATATATGTGTGTGCCATGTGCGTAAGCAGTTCTTTTTGACTGCCGTCTTCAAGCAGTGTGGAAAACTGAGGACTCTCAGTTTTAGTCCGATTATACAACACTTCAATACAATAAAGAAATTACATCAAAAGATGGTCATACATTTAATTAATTGATGAGAGAATAATTGCTGATATTATTGTAGCAGATGTGAATAAATGAATATAAATGTGTGTGGAGTGTTTGTTCTTCTTAATTCCAGATGTGCTCAGTGCCTACAGGTCATTCTAGTGTTACACAGGTGAAAGTCACAGGAGCCTGCTCTCTTACCTGCAACAATAATCCATTTTGCCACTGTGTATATACAAGATTATTGTGGATGGACATGCAACAATTTATTAAGGACAAATTAAACAGTGAAGTAATGATTGGCTTGTTTGATGTATATATCTTTTTTTATTTTAAAGAGAGTAATTTGAGGCCAAATAACCTATACATTATTAATCTATAGGTAAATTACATATACATAAAGTAAAAACCAAGCATCTCATATATTTTTTTTTTATTTGTTATGTACCCAGGCAATGTTTGTACATTCTGTTTTCGTATTATTATGTCTTTGTACCTTATCTTGTTTGTTGATTAATAAAACAAATCTTACCTGCAACAACACAGACAATCAAACATTAGTTAAATTAATCAAACATTGATTAGCACGTTGGTATCAGGAACGCTGCGCCATTTGCGTTCCCATAACGTGAATACTGTCTGACGTTGCAGGTACGTTTGCGGTGCGCCACCTAGTGACGGGAGTACGCCACTTTCCAGAAAGTTTTTGTTTTTGTTTTCGATTGAAGAAAAACTTACAAACATGCCATGGTATAACTCCATGCAATTTCAATCAAACTTCGCACAAACAAAAATTAGACAACAGACAACAGACAATAAAGAAATAATCTAAAATCACTGCAAACAAATAAATGAAAAAAGGAAAGGTTACCTAGAGATTTTGGGCAAGATCAAGTTTCAGTTTCTCTACCAAGTTCTCTACCAAAGCCTCAAAACATTCCTGCTCTCCATCAGCTTCAGTGAAGAAAAATAGTAGCATAGATCTTTGTGGAAGATGTAGAAGTTTGGTAGAGCTTTTAACCATCTCCTCTTTTGTAGAAACAATTTCCCAAGAATAATGACTGTGTTTACAGCCAATCCATTTTTTTCAGAAAAAAATTACACTTTCTTTAAAAAGTTCACATAATTTGTCCATTTCAGGGACTAACCAATAATGCAGATCTTCCCAAAAAGCGCAGGCAAATACACATTCATAAAACAAATGTTCTGTTGTTTCAACGTGTTCAACATAAAATTAAGTTATTATGGTAAATAGCAAATGAGTGTCTTAATAAATCCCTAGAGGGGTAAACATTAGTTATTATAAAATGAGCTTCCTTTGCTTTTGATGCAATTGGAAGTGTAAGGAATTTTGGTCTTAATGTTTCAGAATAATTTCTTGAGAAATGTTTGAGGATATATTTCTTTAACCACAGCTTTCTGACTTTCCGGTAAGTATTAAGTCAACATGAGTTTACAGGACAAACAGTTTGAATACAAACATATAAACACAACACATTACAAAAATAAAACGTACGAAATTATTGGGAGGGGTTTCTCTTAATGCTTCTGAATCAGACGGATCCCTAAATTATGTTTTCGGAAAGAAGAGGTTCTTGAGGACCAGTAACATTAAACAACAAACCATCAGCACTGAATGTGTTTGCAGCTCTCTTGTGTTTGGAAGGTAATACAAAACAAAAGGTTTAGTATGTAATATTCTTTTTTTTACTGAAACATTTAGAGCAGTAATACACATAACATTCAAGAAATAAAAATAATATAACCTTACTAAAGGGAAATGCCAATTTTTAAATTGTCCCTTTGAGGAAAGTTCACTCTAAAAATATTTAGAACAGAAAGTATGGTGGTGGTACAGTGAGTAGTGCTGTGTGCTCACACATCCAGGGTTGGGGGTTTGAGTACAGGTCCTGGCCGTGTGTGTGTGTGTGTGTGTGTGTGTGTGTGTGTGGAGTTTGCATGTTCTCCTCATGGTGACGTGGGTTTCCTCTGGGGTCCCTGGTTTCTCCCACAATCCAAAGACATGTGCATCACGTGAACTGGGGATTCTAAATTGACTGTGTATGTGTGTGTATGTGTGTGTATGTGTGTGTGCCCTGTTGTGGGCTGGTGCCCTCCCCAGGGTGAGTCCCTGCCTCTTGCCCATTGACACCATGATACCCACGCCTCTAGGAAGGATTAACGATTACAGAAAATGGATGACAGTGTGAAAAGGACCCAGACATCATAATAAAATATTTAAAACTGTTTTCTCAGACTTTTCTCTGTTTCTGGATCATGTCTCTCTTTTTAACAAGTTATAATGGAAATGTGACACTCTCTTCCCTGCAGTTTCCCTGCTGACAGTGAGGCCAGTAAGACTTTTCTCCCAGAATAAAGGTCTGGAGCTGTTCACATCTTCACAATAACTGGTCACTACTCTTTTATGTCTTCACTATGAAAACCATTTGAACTCTTATTCCACAATAACTGACATCAAAAATGAAATATGGAGTAGTGAAGGTGTATTTTTATGTGTTGAAATTTTATTTAGAAAATAGTTCACATGTATTTTTTCCATGAAAATCCCAACAACGCTAGTAGCACCACTGAGGTTCCCTCGAGCAAGGTACCGTCCCCATACACTGCCCCGCGGGCGCCCCATGTTGGTGGCAACCCCTGCTCCACTTGGTGAATGGGTTACACGCAAAGAGAAAATTTCACATTGTTCACACTGTGCTGTGGTGTGTTCACATGTGACTATAAGTGGCCACTTTACTTTACTTTAGAATACTGTGAAACAGAATTGTTGTTTTAGCCAATGTGATTTTTAATATGAAGCAACACTGAAGTCTCAGGATAGTGTGAGAACCTGAGGAGACTACTAAGTGCTAAAATCTTTATGTACGAGTGGTGTGAGAAGACAGATGCATTATAAGAGGAGATGCTCTCTGAACAGATGAGTCTTCAGGAGTTTTTTGGAGATAGAGGGGGATTATGCTTCTCTGGTCTTTGGCAGTTCATTCCACCAGCTGGGAACCAGAATGAGACCAGGCTGGACTGGGTTTACCTTGTGAGTAGGGATGGTAGAACCAGATGATGTTCCTTGGAGGAGAACGTGTAGAAACATAATGCTGAAAGACAGGATTAAGGTAGCTGGGCGCAGACCCAGATGTCACTCTGTAGGCAAGAGTTAGTGACTTAAACGTAATTTGGGTAGGCAGTGTAGGCCAGTCAGCCAGTAATTAATGCGAGGAATAGAATTATGAATCTTATCTAATAAGGAATCTAACATAATAAGACTTTTAAAAAAATATGAAAATCTTAAATAACTGCAGTATATAAACAAATATAAAACCATAAGTACATTAAACATAAACAAGTGTAAATTCATAAATATATTTAATATAATTCCATTTAAAATCATAAATTAATGTAATATGAATAAGTGTAAACTCATACATTTATTATAAAAAAAAGTATAAAATTATATATTTAACATAAAGAAGTATAAAATAAAATATATTTAACATAAACACATTTTATATAATTTTACGTATATATAAATTATAAATATAAATATTTTCTCTGTAGTTTCTCTCGCTGCAGAGGGAGCTCTATGATTGGCTGTGTCTGGTCACGTGTTCCGTCCCCCCTCTCTGGCCGGGCCGGCAGATAAAGAAGGCAGCTGCAGCAGCAGCGCCGCCATGTTGGCTCTGAGCTGCGGAGGGCCTGAGGGGTCCGACCACACCTCCGCCCGGGCTGGAGCCAACATGGCGGAGCGTGGCAGCACCCACCCACCGCACCAGCCTCTGGGAGGATCCAGAGAGGAGAGGAAACAGGCCCGCCATTTTCCTGCGAGGCTCCAGTCCTTTTAAACAGACAGGCGAGGGGGAGGCGCGGTGAGGCCGGAGAGGAGGAGAGGAGAGCCGGAGGAGAGAAAGAGAGAGCCCGCGGGGACGGAGTCAGAGAGAGAGAGAGGGGAGAGCGAGATAGAGGATCTGGAAGAGGACTGTCTTTAACATTTTGTTGGTATGTAACCCAAACTTCACTTAGTGACTAAACCTGCACATTTTCCTGTCCTAACTCCTTTTCCTGCTGTCCTCCTTTCTCCGTTTTCTCACTCTTCAGGGGGGACGGATCTGGTGTTTTGGGGATTTAAAGGGTTTCTCGGGTCTTCATTAACATCCGCAAGCCGAGATGTCTGGACAGAGCATAACGGACCGGATAACAGCAGCCCAGCACAGTGTGACCGGCTCTGCCGTCTCCAAGATTGTCTGCAAGGCCACCACACATGAGATCATGGGTCCAAAGAAGAAACACCTGGATTGTAAGTAGAAGCAAAGAGATGTGTGCATGGTGGGTGCCTTCAACCGTCACTCTCCACCATCCACCATCCACCGTCCGCTGTCCACTCGCATAAGCTGAGATGATATAAAATAAGAACGAGTGTAAAGTATCCTTTTGTAAACACAGCACAGCACACAGTTGTGAACTGTATGGATTTCTTTCTGTGCATTTAACCGATTCATCAAGTTAAGCAGCTGGCAGCCAGGAACACAGTGCCCAGGGGGCAGCTGGTGGCCTAGTGGTTAGGGAATTGCCCCTGCGATCAGAAGTTTGTGGGTTCAAATCCCAGGACCACTGAGGTACCCTTGAGCAAGGTACCATTCCCACACAATGCTCCCTGCGTGTCCTGGCTAGGGTTGAATGCAGAGAAGAAATTCACACTGCCTGCTGTGGTGTGCTCCCGTATGACAAATGGACACTTTACACTTACACTCATGAAATGAGCTGTAGTATGAACTACCAGCTTCCCTCGCTTAGCTCTCTGCCATACTCCCTGTCTTGTTTTTCACCAACTACAGCCAGACCTTACCTCCCTCATCCTCATCCCTCTGAACTGTCTTGACTACAGAAAGCATTCAATAATATTTAAGTTAGTTTAAAATGAAAAACGTACTTTTGTGTGACGTGGTAACATATCTTAAAGCTAAAACTTGTGCACATGCATGTTATATTTAACCTGCTGTGCTGAATACTGGTATCCATTGATTTGCAGAATGTGCTATGCTTCAGCTTGTGGTTAAAACTACATTGCAACACTTTGGAGAAAACAATCCACTCATATTATCAATCTAAATTAATGCACAGTCAAATGAATTGTTTTGTTGTTGAAAGCTGAGGATGAGATTTTACTGGGGCACTTGAATACTGGGGCATATGCCCCAGTGAAAGGGGTCTAGCGATGCCTCTGGCTGGGGCCTAAACATTTCACTCCCATTCCTCCTTTTTACCTTCTCAGTGAGCTTTTCACCCTGTGGGGGTCTCGCCGTGCCTACCTTTAAGGTAACCTGTTTGTGTCCATTGTGCTTTTGCTTTGCTGTCATGCACTTTGCGATGAGCACACACATAAACAGCACATCAGCTACTTTATCTAGCCTTCCACCCATTTAATGATTCAACCAGCCCCACAAATAATTAACCACGCAGAAATGGGAGTCCATCTGCTGCTTAATTAGGACACCCTATGGATGGAGCATTTTGTAGGATCCCTTAGTTCAGAAATCGGAACTGAAGTAGCTGGCTTTCCATAGCCCAGAGCTATCAAGAGTAGAACAGCTTCCACTCTTCTTGGAAAGCTTTCCACAAGATTTAATTTGGGGTGTTTCTGTGGGAATTTGTGTCAGGCACTGTGGCACGGTCATGCTGGAATAGAAAAGGTTCTTCCCCAAACTGTGTCCACAAAGTCAGAAGCATGGCATTCAAAATGTCTTGGTCTGCTGAAACATTAAGATTGACCTTCACTGGAAGTAAGAATCCTAGCCCAAACCCTGAAAAAACACGTGTGTCCCAATACTTTTGTCCATGTAGTGTATTTTAACAAAGAGAACATGGAAAATCGGTTTGTTGCTGGCCAGTCCTTTTCAAAACATCTGACCCTTACAATGAACTGAACTGACTGAGAAATTTAGCTGCTTATATTGTATCGTCTCAGTTTATGCAGTAAAGGTATGTAGGGGTAGCTATAACTTTAAGGGGAGTTTTCATAGTAATTGCAAAATAATACCCTCTCAGATTTATCATTTTACAATTGTCATTACCATTGAAATCCTACCCCTTGGAAGTTTTTCTACAATTAAAAAAAATCACATCAAACCACTCTAAATTACAGTCCACGTCTCAGCGGTTAACATGTGCAGAAATTTAGAAAATCACTTCCCGTTTAAATATAATGGCTATTTGATCGCGTACCAGTTAAAGTTCAGTGCAGACTGCATTGATGTTATTTATGTTCGGATGGAACATTTTGTGGTGCTTTTAGCGGTTCAGGTGCTGAACAAATTGATTTGCTATTAAGGCCTTTTCAGTCTGTGTTGATTTTGCATTTCAGCTCGAAGGTTAAGCATCAAAAACCACATTAAAAGTTTACAAAAGTGAAATTTGTATAGACTTCTGAGTTCACTAAACAGGTTTCAAGCTGATGGCGCTGCCCTGCAGGTATTTTTGCCCGCTGCCTACAGAGAAATTCCCATGCACTCCGGATCTGTATCAACTGGCGTGGGAGAAAATGTAGGGGTCAAGTTAGAGCAGTCCCTGAACTAAACACACGTTGATGTTTGGCTGTTCTTTCTCCTGCGTCCTTGGTTGACTGAGTCCTTATGGACTTTTTTTTTTTCCCCTCCCGCTGAATTTCTTGGGCAATTTGTGAAACACTGAAAAAGAGCCATGAAGAACATTTTGGATGTGATGTATGCTGTTTGCTCCTGTAGATTGTTTGCAGGTTCATGGTGAGCAGATTTCTGTTGTTTTGCTTACTTGTTGATTTCATCTTGCCATGGGTTACTCGGGTTCAGATTTTTGCGTGTGCGCGCGCGGCACCATTATCAGTGTTTTAAGCGAAACCAAAGGCTTTGCCACATCAAGAGCCCCTTCCCACACATTGCTTATTCACGTCCGGCCTCTTGCTTCAGAGGCTCTGGCCCCATAATGCTGATTTCTAGGGGCGAGATTATTTTTAGCGTTTGCTCCATAATAAGTCATGGCATGTGTGGTGATAGACTGGTTTAGATGGAAGCAAGTAGTCCTTAGCTGATTGAGCAAGTGGACGGCATTCCAGTAAGACTGAGCATGTTTTTAATCAGCTCTTGTAGAGTTGGAGTTACCAAAGGGGAGATTGTGACAGGTTGTTGCTGCTGTGATAAACTGCAACACAATAAATATGTATTTTGTGGGTGTAGTCAGTGCTCTTAGAGTACTTCACATCGGAATATGTACCATATGTACCATGTATGTACCATCTACCTGATTTGAACCTATTATAAAGAACATGTGTGTAACAAACTGATTTATATTTAAATTTGCTGTCCGTATTGAACTGAATTGTAGCCCATTGTTGTTTTTTCATTTACATTTACAAATTTTAAATGCGCAACTCGTACATACAGATTTAGCACCTAATACTCTCCTCTGGTTCTCACACTGTCCTGAAACTTAGTCGCTTAGGATGAAAGCATCTACGAAATGATTGTAATGTAATGAAATTGTGAGGCATTGTAAAAATGTTAAGCATCACTTTATTCTATATAGTTTCCGGATTGTCTCTGTGAGTCCTGTTCATTAACTTATGTTTCAGTAGCTCATGGTTTGTGGAACTGTGTGCCAGGGACTGGGCCAGTTGTGCGGATGTCTATAGTGTGGCATGGAGTGAGCAGGAATTCTGGGGGAAGGTGACGAGAGCTGTAGGTATTTCAGGACTCCAGTGTGCTCTGTCCCGGAGTTTCCTTTGGGACAGAAATAGCAGTGGGTCTCACCCTCCCCCTGTTTGATTTGTACATTAGATATGGCTCCGGCTCCGGCTCCCTCTCCTGGCCCTTTGATTTGGGTTAGGTTTCCGGGGTTGAGAGAACATTCCTCTTGAACTACCCTTATCCCCTAAATGACCGGCCCACTGAAAAATGCCCACCAATTGTTTTGTTGTTTTCTGCAAGATCTTGTTAGAGAATGCTTTGCTCTTAGTTGGTGTTGATGTTATGATGCATGCTGCACCCAGTGTACAGTGTTACGAAACGTTTAACTGAGAATGAGACAAACTTGTCAATTGTCTTGACTTTTAGTAATCACCTAAACTTCCCTACACCCATTGTCTTTCTTCAGAGGTGTGTAGCGAGGGACTCAGTGAGGTGATCTTGCTCAGGCTGAGACTTTGGACCAGCCATGAGTTGACTCCTGTAAAGACAATGTCACTCCAAAGGTTGTCCAACATGCCATCTGCGTTCAGGTGCTGAGACATTGTAATGGTGATAAAATTTTCTGGTAGAATGCTGGCTCGATAGCACATGACTCTTCTAGATAGGGTCAATCTCTGTGAATTTTCTATGCTGTTCTGTTTTCTGCATGCGTGGAAGTCATCCAAGTCCTGTTTCTCAGACCGTGTTGGCATGACCTTTAGCCATGTGTAATTTGAGTAATTTTCCTCATACCCTAAATGTTTGTGCCTCAATCAGCGAAGGCCTTTTTGCTGTCTGAAGTGCTTCTTTAATTTTACATTTGAGATGCGATGCTAATGTAGCTGATAAGTATTGGCAGCTCCTAACAAAAACCTTTCAGGTAACTCGCCCGGGCAGCTCATCTAAGACTAGGCTCCTGTCTCTTGGAATGAGGAGGGACACATAAATCTGAAACTAAAGCATAAAAATTTCAAGAACATATTAGAATTTGTTGACACATCATGCTAGTAGTTTTTTAGAGTTAAGCTCGAATAACAGATGGGTTTTGTTTAGGCTATCATGCGTTTGCATGTCTCTTCCACAAGGGAGCCTTTTCCCTATGGTGACTTTACCAGAAAGACGATTGGCTCTGTTACTGAAGAGCGGGACCTTCCCTGAACTCCCCTGTGGACTCCATGCTATGAGTATTTTTCAAACAGTGAATTGTCCTCTCCTTTATAACATCTTTGCTTGTTCCCTGTCATTTTGCAAACCATTTAAAGTGTAAAGTGTCCTGTTTGTCTTACGTGAACACACCACAATGAAATTCTTTCTCTGCTTTTAAACCCATTCACCAAGTGAAGCAGCGGGCAGCCAGAGACACAACGCCCGGGGAGCAGTGTGTGGGGAC
>JBBPCX010007607.1:0-18058 GCA_037974365.1 Hydrocynus forskahlii
ATCTGAAACACCTTCCCTGTACCCCCACCTCATACAGGTGTACAGTTATGAACTGTAACCCATATGCAGTTTTTGTTAAAAAAAATCTTCTAGCTCTTCATCAGTGGTCAGTTTCTGGCCTAAGAGCCGCTCTTGGAGGAATATTTTTGGGGTGATGAAGCACTCTTTGGCCTCCCTGTGGTCAAAAAGTGACGAGTGATGAGTGGCATAGAGGAAAGCAGATGAACTGTGCAGCAGATGGGCTACAGTCTATAAGCCATACACCTTTATAGTGCACCTGTAATGGAGCTTATAAAGTGGCCAGAGTGGCTCAGCTGCAATTCCTCTAAAGCCTTAAACTACCTGATAGCTGTGCCTTCTTTAAACCTGCTTATTTCATGATCATATAGCTCCGTGATAAGCCCCGAGACGCACAAAGTGGTTGGGTGTGAGTGGTTGATGGTTTCTGAAACAAGGCCAGATCTTGTTTTGTGCCAAAATGAATGGGCCTGCATTTAGAAACCCTGCAATAGAGAGTCCCTGAGTGTGCAGATTTCTATTGTCTATAGAATTTAGATCTTATTTTTAGAAGACGTCCCGTGGCTGGTATGAAGCAAAACCAGTAAGATGATGTTTAAGGGCAGTGGCCAGATGTTCTTGGGCACGGCTGCAGAGTCATGCAGGCTGCCTGGGGCTCACAGGGGTTTCACTCAAATATGACTTGTGGTGAGTTTTTGGAGTCAACAATCTGGTTTAGATTTCCTATCCCTGCTTGGCTGCGACTTTCTCCTACCAACCTTCTGTCTCTCTCCAGCCCTGAGTCAGTGTGACGCAACAGTATGACAGCTGAGATTTCATGTATTTTAGAAAAGAGCCATGAATGCAAACAATGCAACTGTGCTATGCCGGAACCAGATAATGACAATATAATCACTTTTTTGTTCATATTACCTTTTACTCGGACTTGATTCCTATTTTATATTCTTAAATTCTTCGTCTTTGATCATTGATGATTTTGATATCTTTTGCTGATATTACATTGTTGATTTACAGTTTTTTTCTTTATCTCTCCCATTTTTTCCTTACTTTTGTCATGTTCCATTCCTCAAACCTAGCTCGAACAAGGGGAGGGTGAAAATTAGCATGCACTTCACCCAAGCCAGTGCATCCTTTCGAACTGGAATGTTAATTTTTCTAATTAGTTTTTCAATTTTTTCGGAGAATTAAATTTTTATCACATCTTAGACAGTCAAATTGTATGCAAACAGATTCATACAGTGTATTATTTCGTTATTTTTTTGTTGTTCTGGTAATAAAATAATTTTTTAAAGTATCTGCAATGTCATCAAACAGCTCAACTGTCCATGGTGGTTGGCACTGAGCGGAGTGATGGGAGAGAGGGAGGCCCACCCAGAGACCCACCTTTTGACTTCCCAGAGCTGCTCCGCTCTTTATTTACTGCAATCAAACTTTTTTTGTGTTCTACTCAGCTTTAAACTTCAGATAGAATCTCTCCATTTTTCCCAAGTCATTCGGAAAGCATTCTCGAATGAGGAAAATAAAATGACTGATTGAATAAGACGCTAATTTGATACTTCATTAATGGCTTTTCCGCTCGCTGAGAGAATGCCCACCTGCTGCTGCCATCTTCACTTTGGCTCAGTCAGGAGAATGGAAAAGCTATAAATCCTTCATTCCATGCTTTAGTGGTGATGAGGAAATGTGGAAAAATGTGTAGATCAACAGAATCCCATGAAATTACTCTGAATATTGTTTTGGATCTCGCACACACATTCATGCCTTCGACTCTCTGTCAAATAAAGGCTTCATATCTACCCAAAAACTGCACAGGACATGGACTCAACCTCTAACTCAACACCTAACTCAACCTCTGTCTTCTGTGTAACAATGCAGTGTCTTCTCCTGTCTCTCAGGGGTTGGTGGGAACCTGGTAGCCATTCAGGCCAGCAGGATCTCCACCTATCTGCACTCCTGGAGTATCCCTGGAGTTCTGCCCTACAAGATGAGGCAGCACTGGCCAAACCCCTGTATGACCTTCTTTTCTGCGGGTCAGTCTCCCAGTCAATCTCATTTTAACAGAACGATAAATTGGTGCAAAACTGAATGCCAAGAAAAGCTAATGTGTTCTTCTCTCGGCCCTCCAGGTTGTTTAAACAAGTGCTGTGGTTCACTTCCAAGTAATGTTTCATTACAAAATGCTGTATTTTTATGAAATTGCCATGCCATTATTTATTAAAAAGTGTATTAAAAAAGGTTAGGGAACCTTTCATGTTAAAAAATCTTGTTTTTCTTAGATTAATTCACATTTATAATGTTAGATATTTAAGACCTCAGAGTGAGATAAAAGGTATTTGATCGGATTCTTGTATTTGTGCATATTTGGAGGGGTTCTCTGGAATCTGGCGTCTTAAAAATGGCTTTGTAACCCTTTCCAGATGGATTTATTTTAATAACTTTGCTTCTCATCTGTTGATCGCGGCATTAAGCATTGCTTGTTAAGAGATTTAACCCACATCTCATTGCTGGAAAGGTTCTGTCTAAGTAATGTTTGGATTTAGCAGGGCTGGCAGTAATTAGCCCTGGGAGTGTCTAACGTCATTGAACCCGACAAGCAGCTAAATTGGGTTTAAATGGTTTGTATGTGACAAAAATGCTAGTAATAGAAAAAGAAGTCTATTGGAAAATACTTTTTCACAGAATGGTCTACAGTACTATGCCAAAGTCTGTGAAAATAGTATTTAAAAACTGTTTAGATGAGCAGTGAATGTTTTATATACCTAAATATACTAAACAAAGCAATAACGAATAAATACAAATATCAACATACAGTAAAGAGTGATTTTATGTTCATTATATCAGTGTATACCTTGTGGAAGCCTAGTTTTACTTATAGTTTTCATCAGAAACCTGGTTTGAATCAATCAGTTCTTCATTAAATTAAATCAGGAGCTGCTGATGGAGTTTCACAAATTCAAACAATGGCTGGAGGTGCCGAGGAGGAATCTGGAACTGAACCTGTGTTCTCCTCACCAGCTCACATAAATATCAACTACTTTTTCACAAACAAAACAAATCTGGATACTTTTTACTTTTTTATAGTAATTTTGCCAGCTGAGAAAACTGGCCTTAAATAACACAGGCCAACAGGTCAAAATCATCAGAGATAAGTTTATGTGGGTTTTGTATTGTTTTTAATGCTGATTTTCTGTGTTTAGTTTTTCCTTAGCACGTACAGTTTTTGTGATGAAGCCAGTTATATATTGCATGATAGAGGTATAATTAGCATATAATAATCATAAGCGTTTTTGAAGAAACAGTGGTAGCTGTTTTAACGGTTACTTGATTGGTGCCTGTGGTTTAATGAAAAACGCATGCAAGTCTATTGCAAACTAAAATTTACTCATAATTCAAAAAATTGATGTGACTGAAAAAAACTGTTAGTAGATCACATGAAACACTGGTTTAGAAAAGTGTGTTGTGGTTTCTGATGATTACAACAAAAATGTTTTTGTTGACCTGTGTAATTTAAGCCTAGGACTTTTGCACAATACTGTTGTATTAATGTATTATTGCATGTACTTTTGCGGGATCACCAGTTCTGGCTAAAGTCGAGCACAGTTTGGTCATTTCAGGCACACCTAATGAAGTACAATGAATCAAATATAATAAATCTGACTTCAGTTGGGTATGTTTGATCCTGGGATTTGCTTTCAGTTGTGTTGGACGGAATATCACGGACTGTTATTGAGCACCACTGGAAGGGCAGGATTTGAGTTATTGAGCACCACTGGAAGGGCAGGATTTGATATGTAGGGTTTGTTTGGCTGTGTTTGTTTCCGTGATGGTCTGTCACAGCGAGACAAATTCCAAATTACCCACTCGGGACAGTAAAGTACATCCAGGTTGGTTTTCATTAAATCTAATTGTTGTTTTGGAAAAGAGGGAGAGTGTGCAGCGGTGTGTTTTTCTGCTTCTCCTCAGGAGTGAACTCCAAGTCAGCGAGGGTGCTTTTCCTGCTGGTGGTCCCGGGACACCTGGTCTTTCTCTTTGCCATTAAAACGCTGCAAGGCGGCCACACTGCCATCACACTGGCCTTCACATGCTGCTACCTGTTTGCTGCACTACTGCAGGTCAGTCCGAACACACACACACACACACACACACACATGCCAGTAAAGATGAGATTGCTGTGTTGACAGGATGATCAATCCAGTCACACAGTTCAGCTCGGCTTTCAGCTGTGAGGTCTGGACTGAAATTCCAGAAATTGAAATTATTAACATGAAAATATGTGCTCTGTGGTGGCTTTCCTCATTATTTCGTCCCAGTGAGCTGTGAGTGAAATTGAAGGACGTGTCGTAAACATGTTGATGCAGCTGTTGAAGATTTAGCAGAAAGCTGCAGGATCATCTCATCGTAAAGAGAAATGAGAGCACTGCAATTTATTTTCAAATCAGCATCTTCATGAGTGTGACAACCGTTCCATGCCAGAGTCTGCTAAATTCCTACACAAGCACCTCATTCTGCTTTATGAGGCACTGATTAGTGATCACCTGAATCAAAATCTTATTTAATGAGGAAAAGTATGAAAACACTGCTGTAATCAACACTCTCCTCTCGCAATGTGACCAGTTGGATGGTAAAACTCCACTATAAGTACACTGGTCTTTTTTGCCATTTTGAGACAAGAGATTTGTTTTCTTTTAATTATTCAAGCTCTGTAAACACTGCATCATTTCTCTTAACAATATTTTTACTGGAAATAAGGCAAAGCTGTTCAGTTCAATACTTGCACCTATAAAAGATAAAGAAACTGAATGTTTTTGCAGTGGTGTCTTGTTTTTTTCCGGAGCTGTATGTTTATGTGTCATAGAACTGTTTATGTAGTTCTGGATGAGTGTGGAAAATTAGTCCAACTGACTGAGAAAACTATAGGACTTTGAGAATGAAGTTATCAAATTAATATTGTGAAATAGTCAAATCTGAGGCATATAACTTGACAAAGTATATGCAAATAGATTATTACATTATTACTTAAAATGTCTTTGGGTGAGTCCTTTTTCATATTGAAGTTATTGCATATAAAATAAAACTTAATACGGTGAGTAATTCCAGGTAAATTTGAATGGCATTCATTCAGAAAGTAATATTGTGACAAAGGGTTCTTTGGGGCGATGTCGTAGAAAAACCTAAAGGTTTCTCTAAGTGGGGTCTCTGACATACAGCCCGGGGTTCTCTGACTTTATTTGTTATTTTTTTTAATGACATGACATGACATGGGTAAGGGCTTGGGCCATGTTACATTTGTGATAAAGATCAGTGTCACTCATGCCTGGGTTTATTTTTTCAGGGCCAGATTTTCCAGATATACTTTTACAATGTAAGCTTTTTACAAATTGCACTAACTCAAATTAAATTGTCCAGTGTTCTCAGTAAGTACGGACAATATTCACCGCACGCTCAAAAAAGCATAAAACAGATCATCATATCGGCCACTGCTTTTTTTTTTTTTTTTTTTTCTTCTTTTACAAAAAAATGTTTGTGGGGGTCCATTGAACTTTTTTCAGACTGAAAAGGGTCCTTGCCTAAAAAATTTAAACATTAGACCCCCTCCTGCCCTACAGAACAGCTGATTAAGGTTCTTTAGGAAACAAAATCAAAGTCTTTTTAAAGAACCATTCGTGGCACCTTTTACTTTTGAAAGTAGATGACTGATTTGTTGTTATCATCTCTACTATGTAGAGTAATGGACTAGAGAACAACTCCTAACCACTATTTGTTTTACTAGTTAATTACTTAGCAGTAAGTTATTTGTCTGCAGTATTTATAACCCAGCATTTTGTGTATTTAGAACAGAGTATTTTTCTGCTGAGTTGATTTGACTTTTATTTTAGACTTTACATTTTACAATTGTAAAATGTACAATTTTATTTGCAATTATACGATTTCATAATGTTGTCTGATTCTGATTTCAGGTTGGTATCCTGCTCTATACAGCCGACCTCATTGTCCGACTGATGTGGAGGAAAGGCCTGGATCCAGACAACTTCTCCATTCCCTACCTGACAGCTTTGGGAGATTTGCTGGGCACTGGCTTCTTGGCCTTATGCTTCCGAATGGTCATGCTAATCGAGGGGCTGGGTCTATGAGGGCCCCCCCCTTCTGCCCCTCGGTCTTTACTCTTCCCAGTTAAGCCAACATCATCTGGGCTGGCGTGTTTGTTCACTGGGAGGTCAAATCCTGGTAAGAAAGGACACAGGCCTCTGTTCCTGTGGACGAACTAGCAGATCTCTCTTCTGGGACACTGGAAAGTAAACATTAGATGACAAAAGCAAGGAATTGTCTGCGTCAAACTTATACTGTTATACTTGTTCTGTGGATGTGTTGTCCTGTGGCCTTTAATGATGCCTTCACAAACACTTACACATGCACACACCCACAAGTCCACCTACAAGGTTGCAGGGCTTTTTAATGTGAAGGATTACGTTAGACTATGGGGACTGTATCTGGATTGTCCAGTCATGTGCTTTGCTGCGTGTTAAATTATCTTCGATGTGTTTAAAGTTGTGAAGGCTTCAAATGATTCAAAAGTTTCCAAGAGCTGGTGGGTCTGGGGCCATGAGGCCTGCCATGACTCTTATCTGGTTTGGGATGGAGGGGGTTCTTGTGCTGAAGAATGGCGAATGTTAGCTGTACTGAAGCTGGACTGAATTACAGGACACAGGGACCTGACTCAATAAGAGACATTTGGAGTTTTGCTGCTAAAGATATCACCATAAGAACAAAATATTCAAGGCTTTTAGACTTCTAGAATATTTTTAAGAGCTCCTGACTCACCTTTGGGTAGTTTTGCACAAGTGAAAATAGTTTTCTTTACATAGTAACTTTTAGGGTTTCTTTACTGGAACGATTGACTGACAGCCACCTCGGGTAGATTTGGTTTTATTTACACCTCAACTCACAGAGAACCTCATCTGCATGTACAGTCCAGTTTTTTATGTTTAATTCATGTCTGTATGAAAAGGATTATATTTCACTGAAATGATTCGATGAGGATCACACTAATCATCACAACGTTTGACACTGTTCCCTCCAGCCCTTATAAAATCCAGTAAAATAAAGACAAGCTCCAAACAAAATCCAGATGGCTGGCTTCTTCATCTTAACTGGAGCCACAATTCCGAATAGGTTTATTGGAAAGATCACAAATCAGGATAACTAACTGCTATGTTGTGCTGGCTGGCATTCACAGGTTTGGGTTTTTTACCTTTCAGCTCCATAAATTGTGCAAAATGGTCCTGACGTCCAACCATCAGTGACATCATTCCCTTTAAACGAGCCAGTGTGACATCATCCATATCCAGAGTGTAATCTGAAAACTAATATATTCAGACTTGTTTGAAACAAGGAGTAAGCAGTTCTAGGTTAGTCTCACTGTCTCAGTCTGTTATTCTGTGGGCAGCACGAAGGATGGGCTTAACTAAGCCATAGATCTTTTGGAAGTATGTGTTGACTCTGTTTGTGAGTCATGGGTGGGAATTTAGCCAAACTAAAAATGAAGCCAAAAGTGAGTAGGTGTAAAGTATAAGCACCCAGTGTTCTAAAACATATTACCAGCCAAGTGCCATGATTATATTTAATAGCGTTTGGAAAAACTGTTTGGGAAGAAATAAGAATACGAAAAGAAATATTGAAAACCTACTTAGCAGACTTGGATATGCAGTGCTAACTGTGCAGCCAGGTCAGTTTAACTGGGCTAGAAATGGAAAGATTCCCTATCATGATAACAGCGACTGAAATGTGAAAAGCAAATGGCTGGGATGTAAACAAAGTCAAGGCAGAGTAGTTTGATGTGAACTGGTTCGTGGTAGAGAACAATACTGACTCACATATCTTTACAGCGCTGGTGAATGGAACCAGGCGTCACAATAAAATATTTATTGTCCAAAATGAGTGAACCTAGACATCTTAAATGAGCTTGTTTACTGTAATATTGAAGGTAAACATGTTTCACCTGCATGTATCCTTTCACCATGAATGGATATGAAAAGGTTTTAGGCCAAACGTTTATCTGTCTCAGGCATCAGTAGGGACGAGTATAGAGAACCAGTACTAAACTGGTACAAGTTCCTGACTGATCAGTACTAAAGTCTGGAGAATCTCCTGCATAAACCGTGCAGTTGCAGTGTTAATACAATCTAACACAGCTGCGTTTTCAAATGGTCGACGGATTATCAGTGGAAGGACGGAGCGGCACTCTACACATCAACACACATTTGTTTAGTAGAACATTTCTACAAACACATCATTGTATCTTCTCTCATCTTTCTGTGTGAAGTCTTTATTTTTTTGCCCCAGATTGTGGAAAGTAGGAACGATGAGTATTGATAGGTATCGGTATCAAAATTGGTATCAGTAAAATCCTTGCCATTCCCTTGGTGCCAGGCAGTGCATTTGTAACCATCTTGTCTAGTAACTTTCCATGAGGGAGGCATTAAACTCTTCAGACGTCTGGTTCTTCTCACCATCGCTGTAAACATTCTGGAGTAACTTGGCAAGTTACTCCAGAATGGAGCATTTCACACCAAACCAGGCTGGATATTTACATCATAATGATTTAATAATAGCAAATTATTCTGTATGATTAAATCATTACACTCTTCTTGCATCTGGTTCTTCTCATCATCGCCGTAAACCTGTTTAATTTGGCAAGTTTCTCCAGAATGGAGCATCTCACACCAAACCATTTGATGTTGATATCACAATGATTTAATAATACTGAATAATTTTGACGAAATCCCCTTTAACATCAACAAGTCAATTGAAATACCACCGGTACCACCAGTACAGTCAGGGCTTACTGACTTTTGTAAACTTTGACTTTACAAAAGTCAGTAAACACTATCATCTGATTATTTACATTCTGAGGTAATGACTATCCTTGGGTTTTACACTGTATTATATTATTATAACCGATATTTATCCCATCCTTAAATTGGGACAGTGAATGAACTGCTACACAGGTTATCATAGATATAGATTAAATCAATATTCAACTTAAAATCAAGTGGTGTCAAATGCTAGCGCTTTGGCCGCAGTTGATTAGGCGAAGTTGACTTCCTAGTGGATATGCGTACTGAAGAAATCTGCATTGAATTTACCCGATTTAAAGGTGTACATAATTTCTTGTCTTAGTTCACTTATTTATGGCAGTAATTACACTAATGTACTAATGTTTTCTCTGATGTAAATGGTTTAAATCAAGTAAATTAAATGCATTGCATCACCCCTCTAAAAGAGAACTCTATAATGTCTTCCTTCCAACTAATTAATTCAATTTAGGTATGTCAAAAAAAAGACCTGTGCAAAAACGAGCCTCTTTCCGACCTGCAGTGGCCGGTAGCCGGTTTGCACCTCGCCCAGGATGCCATAGCTTAACAAGGAGGGCACTGACGAGGGTCTCCGTTTGCCCTGACCACAGCTATGCACTGTTTACCCAGCCTGACGGACGCTAAATAAAGAGGCAACTCTGTGAGAAGGCCAGCATTTACTGTTTTTATTCCAGAGGAGCTGGAGATGCCAGCCTACTTCTCAGAAAGAGTCTGAACTCATCCCTCAGCATATCCTCCAACAAAACACCCTCTTTTTAAAGCAGGTTATTGTACAGGTGACTGTGTCTGTGAACATGATTTGAAAAAAAGTAATACACTGAACCTGATTAAAATGTCCATCATTTCCACAGGAATAAGATCTAGTACAGTAGTTTGTCTGTAAAAGACTCTTTAATCAAAAGATTGATTTAATTGCTACATCTGTTGCACACCTCTGTTACCATGGCGAGGATTTCTAGTTTAAAGACTAGAAACCATCCACATCTGTTTGTATTTTTAAGGTGGGAGGAAAACTACAACTGCTGTGCAGCAGGGCGGGCTCTTTTACATAGACACACACACACACACACACACACAGACACACACAGACACAGACACAGACACAGACACACACACCTAACATTACTGAATGTCATCAGCCTCTGCATCATTGGATTTCTCTATTGCCACAGGGGGTGGGGGGGTTCATACTGATACATATGATGTAATTTCACAGTGTATGCTGGGTACTGTAGTGTTCTCACATTGATGGATGAAAACACAAAAAGTGAACAAAATCATGGATTCTGAGGATATTCACAGAATACCACATAACATGATGAAAATCATATTAAATGCTGTTTTCTGGCCACAATGTCCCTTTAAGTTTACTTACTTTTGGCAACTGGCAGTCTCGAAATATGGCATTCTTGAGGAAATGATGTACACATTTAAATCGAGTACAGTACATTTCAGCATTCATCTCTTCTATGAGAGGGAAATTAAAAAACCAAAACAGACAAACAAAAAAAAAAAAATCTGAAAGTGTAAACTATTAGTCAAGTTTTTTTTTTTGAAGAACGATTCACTGATTTCAGTTCAAGAACAAAATGTGATGTTTACAATAAATATCTCAGCACAACCTTAAATACAAAAAAAGGGATGGAAGAGTAAAGGGGAGGGAGTGGAAAAAAAAACTCTGCATTTGTCAATTACTGAAGAATCCTGCTTCAATTAGACAACACTCAGAGTTATAAAGGCACACGGCTGGGAGTTCAGGCAGTACCGCACACAGCTGAAGGAACCACAGGCTTGGGCGGACGCAGCACCTTGCCATTAGTAATCTTTTCTCTGCGGTGCACTTTCGCCCTCGGGGGGGAACCCTGTCTTATTCAGGGCCCGTCTCCACTGAGCTCCCTCCAGCAGCACAGTCCACGCAGGGACGCACACCAGTGGAATTTCAACACCACCACATGCTCACTAAGTCAACGCTGACGTCCATATGAGCAAACAGCCCGAAAAACGACTCGCACTGAAATAAGTAATGTATTGGGTACATCAGATTCAAGTGTGTATATAATTTCCACATGAATACAGATCATCAACTTTTATCTCTCAGTTTCATGTAAAAATTACATTCACATTTGTATCAAGTCAGTTAGACCTGGGCAACAGGACACTTTAAAGGGTGAAGAGAATTTGGAAAGAGAACTGACAGATACCTAGAGAGGACTCATTGAATTTGAGAAATATAGGCATTACAGTTTAAGATAAATTGTTGAATTCTACAGCCCCTTCGCTGAGATGATGGAAAACATCTTTTCCATTGTATGTGAAGCTTATGGAGATAACTCATTTACTTTGCACATGCAGCATTTTGAAAGTTTTTCCAGCATGGCGCTCACAGTTCACTTACATCATTAACCCTTTGATGCATAACACACACACACACACACACACACACACACACACACACACACACACACACACACACACAAAGTGATGAATGAACATGTCAAACAATAAATTATTCTTTTGTTGACCAAAATACAATAAAAATCATCATCTTTAACCAAAATGAAAGAAAATTTTCATTCTAAAATCCATTAATTCTGACTGGGGTCATTTTTGACCCGACTCATGGAAGCGTGTAGATATTGGTAGGTCATGCATCAAAGGGTTAGAGGAGAAGAAATGGAATTCAATGAATTCAGTGAACTAACTTCATGTGAGACGATTAAAACCGAAATCTAATCAATTTGAAAGGAAAATATAGTGAAATTACATTTTAGAAATTGCCCAGGCCTAAATCCTTGTAATCAGTGCAGAACACGCGCACATGACCAAAGACTTGTGGATGTAAAAGTCTGAAGTCTGGCTCATCTCAACTTCAAGTAGGCTGGTGTTGAGTAGTTAAAAAGCAGGAAGTCCATTCGGTAAAGGTTGTAGAGTTTCTTCTGATAAAAGGGGCTGATGTTGTCAAAGAACTTGGCCGCCATGTCTCCAGTGGTCCTTGTGCTTTTGGAGGAGGTTGGGAACCGGACCTCCTGGTCGACGCTGGCCAATTTCAGCAGGTATTGTGCGTCCTGGTCTAGAGTTTCATATTTTCCCACCACGTCATAGTGGATAAGGCAGGGGTGGCACAGAGAATGAACCCTCTCCCAGTGCTCATTAAACGGTTCCTCTTTCTGAGTCCGCGGATCAACCAGGTAGTACACAAACTCCTCAAACGAAACGTCACTGCCTTTCTCCAGGGCCTCCGGCAGGGGGTTGGCCCGGTGCCTCTGGATTATTTTCTTCCCATAGCGCTTATGGAAGGCGGTGTTGTAGTTGCGGGTGAATTTGTTTCGGTAGGCTGACACCAGCCTCTCGAAGGGTTCGCGGACGAAGACAAATTTGAGGTAGGTGCGCAGCCGCTGGTTGATCTCGGCTGTGGTGTACTCAGAGAGCGAGCGCAGGCGTCCCGGGACGTGTGCCTCATTTGCCGGGATGGCCAGAGGATCATGGTAGAGTCCGTCGCCCGTCAGCACCATCAGCACCCGCTTCCAGTTGGTGCAGGCCACCTTGGGCACATAGCAGTAAAGCAGTCTGTGCTTGTCGTCCACGATGAGGTGCCGCAGGTCCTCGGGGGTCAGCAGGCGCCGTTTACGGGTGTGCGACTGACACACCTGCTCCAGCAGCCCCCGTCGACCCTTGAGCACAGACGCCACTGCAGACTGGTCCAGCTGTGGAAAGACAGGAGGGTGATTAGAATACAAATAACAGTAATAATATTAACCCTCTGAGAAATTGGCCTAAAGTGGCCACCTGTACACATCTTGTTATTCTGAACTGTTAAGTAGTGATACTGTACACTTTCTAAATATGTTCAGCATAAAGTCCATCTCACAGTTGATACCAGGTATTGAACACTGATACTACATTTTAAAGATGAAAATAACATGAAATGCCAAAAAATGCTATTTCTCCACACACACACACACACACACACATGTCTGTGACCATTCTTCTCAGTAGATGTGCAAAAGTTCAGGCACCCTGTGGTCAAAGTGACCTATGAAAAGCTCTCACACACATCTCAATTTAAAGGGGAAAAAAAAAAATGTATATATATACATATACACACACACACACACACGTGTGCAACTGCATTTGTTTTGCAATCTGCTGTTTTTTAATATAGTCTTAATTCATGCTAGACCTGCAAACTCTGTATTTATAAAGGGGGAAGACAGAAGTGAAGGCGAGACCCTGATTAACAATGACATTTCCTGCAAACTGGCTCTGGCAAAAATAAGCAGCTTTACAAGGAACTTTCCAACACAGACATTGCAACACACAGGAAAACTACCAAGCTGCCCGTTTTTCTTACAGTAAGTATCATGCGTGTCTAGGTGTTTTACGAGGAGGAACTCTGGTGGCAAAAACTCAGGACATGCATTATTAACATTTCATATGTGAAAACGCAGCTCATGTACATAAAACAGTAAATAATATAAATGACAGCTCAGATCAAATAAATCTCCTGTTTAAAAATGCAGAAATTGGGGAGGGGCATTTTCCTGAACACAGATTAAGCATATTCTTGGACTACAGTGTAATGTCAATTTTAAATTATTACTGAAAATCTTTTTAGTCTAGGATTAAGCTTAATATGGGTCTAGGAAACCAGCCCAAAGAGAAGCGAGTACTTGCTTCAGGCACTCCTTACATAAACAGGTTGGATTCTGGCACAAAAAGTAACAGAGCAGGACCTGAAGGATGGGAATAAACAGGCCTTGATGGAGACCTTGAGATTACAGTGAAAAACGTCTCACAGAAGGATGTTTATGCTGCAAAAATGATAGCTATGACCAAGACATTTTGGACAACACCATGCTTCCAACTTTGTGAATACAGTTTGGGGAAGAACATTTTCTATTCCAGCATGACTGTGCCCCAGTGCACAGATTTTGCAATAGCTATCAGGTTAGCAGGTTCCTCTGTTCACATTTGGTATTACTCTTACTGCAGGATGGTACAGTTAGAAACAAAAGTAAAGAATGTGTATCTTGAATGTTTTACATTATCCATGCTATATTACAGGTTCATAATAATATGTAAACATTTTCAAAAAGTCCAAGATTGCTTGGCAACAACATCGTAGTCTAAACAAACAACATTGCTTGAATCATTTGTTTATTATGTAATTATTATCAGAAATGAATAAACACTTGATAATTTCGATAATTAAAATGGAAAAGCCACACAGATAACTGACACATTTACTACCTCTAGGAAACCACACACTTCCAAGCCAACAAAGTGTTCTCCCTTTTTTATGCTAGTTAAATGCTATTTGGTCACCAGCAGCACAACTCTTGCTCTGGTACAAATTTGTTTTTTAGCATCTTGAAGCTATGATCACATCCCTGTTCACTGACTAGAGTTGACCAAAAAATTAAATTAAATAAAATCAAAGATCCTATCATCAATCAGTACAGCAACTCACAGGGTTGCCAGGTGTCTAGGGTTGCCAGGTAGGGAAGGATCCACCATTTGTAGGCCATCTACTTTGAAAAAAAACTTTCAGCTGAACTGAATATTCTATTTTATACACTGCATGCATTCTATTAATAAATAGAATGTATGCAGTAATAAAATCATACTTAAAGGAAAAGTTGTGGCCCTAATAATATGCAAACTTTCCTACAGCCACAAACAGCCAAATTTAGAGCTGAGCAGTTTTGCTGCGCAACATTATTTAATACAAATATATGTGGCCCCTGGGAGTTGCCCCTTATAAAAACTGAGCTTAAACAGAAAAACACGTGGCATGTTCTGGTGTCAGCCCTCTTGATTTTAACCGTTTGAGTTCACCCAGCGAATGACACTGCTTTCCTCCAGCCAAACGGGGTTGAGGGGGTGGTCTTTCTGGAATGTGTGGGAGCCTGGGGTTTTATTTTCTTAGGAACTCAACTTTCCCCTGTCCTCAAGACAGTCCCTTCATAAGCAGAGCCTGAGGAATGTGTCCTCTGAGCCTAGCTTAAACCAGAGCCCTCCCAAAGCAACTCGAAACCATTAAAACATGGAGAGAAGGAAAAAGCTTTATGACTGAGATTACAGTTCTATTTTGGCTCCTGAATATGTTAACCTCACGCTGGACCAGGACTCAGACATGCCACTTTGCCTGATGTAAATTCATGAGGTAATAAACTTCTATTACTTGTTAGCTACAGAAGCTTCAGTGCAAAACATCAGAAACCAAAAAGATCCAAGCACACAATAATATTTCACAGACATCATTAATTTAGAAACACAGTGTACTGTAACAGTGACTAAGGCCTTGTTCAGACAGGCCACATGAAATCGGATTTTATGCACGTGTATGCAATTTAGAATCTGATCCAAATCAGATCCCTGGACACGTGACTCTGTTTGACCACTCTGATCAGATTTCTTGTGTTTTTTCAGCATTCATAAGTGGATGGTCTCAACATCAGAATGTCCCACAATCATGTCAGTGCAGTAAGCAAATATGACCACAGTCAGATCACACAAATTGGAGTTTTTCCACTTGTAACTAGAACACTGTTGTCTAAAAATCATATCTAATATTTCCATATTTGTTTTATTTTAATCCATGAGGTCTACCTATGATACCTGTTTGATTTTATTCACCAAAAAGTTGTAAATCAATTTACATTGTCAACTTCCAACCTCTCCTAGAACTAAACATGCCAGTTTTGCTCTTGTGCTTTTGAGACTGATAATTTAAATGATCTCTGCTCTAATGGGGTGCCCTGAATTGTGCCATATTGAAAATATTATGCCATAACTTCACTATGGATGTGTGGGGTTCAACTGCTATAGGCTAAACAGACAGATACATGCAAATACTTTGGTTTACAGGACATCATTAAAACAATGAATTTAAAACAGGGTAGTTTGATACCTATTTTTGCACACACGGACTACAGTGTAAACAATATGTTTAATGAAACATCACTAGTGTTTATGTACTGGAACATAAAAATGCAGATTTAACATGGTATAGGCCCTTTCAGAAACTGCATTTGTGTTGGGGTTATCAGGACAATATCACTAGTTTGATCCTTGGTGCCCAAGAGGGCCCAACAGGCCACAGGCATCTGTTCACTGGCATAATAGAATGGGCAATTAGTGTTCTCCTGCAAGCGTGCTGAACTGTCCAGTGCTGTTGTGTTAGTGGCAGTTTGAATAAATGTGCTGGGGCGTCACATGATTCAGAGGAAGCACATGCTGGCCTCCATCCTCCCAGTGTGGAGTTTTAGCTAGTGGGCGTAACTGGACATGGCTAATTTGGGGAGGAAATTGGGTGAAAAAAATCTGTTTTGTCCCCCAGTGTGAACCGCCAGCAATGGTAACATGTTGCTGACAGGGTAAAATAATCACCTGATCACCCTCGTGGAGCGTCTGCAGGGGGCTTCTTCTAGATTTTCCTGGCAAGCCAGACCTTCCCAAAGGCTGCTCTGTAGATTCAAACAGAAAAATTGAGGGAAAAAAGATGAGAATTATTAGAAAGTTGACCACAAGTACTAGGTGTTCTGCTGCTAGTGTGTCTGATCACCCAATACTCCTTTTTTCAACCATATGTTTTGTATTATACCACCTTTACCAAGGTAAATTTTGCTTCATATTTCTATGCATTTGAACATTATTTAACTATAAAGAACTTTACATAATGAATCATTATTTACATAATGAATCACAGTTCAAATTCTGGATTGACAGGTTTGAATTCGAATTGACTTTCTTCAGTATGTTTCTTTTTAGAGGAAGGACAAACAGCTCAAAATGTTATGGACATTTTTGTTTTTACACACACGAAAAAACCCCCATTGAATTTCATGTTCATTTGGAGTTAACCATCATAAAGCATGCCCACTCCTACTTAAACACACACAAATCATTCACATCCGCACTGTTGGCCACTTCTCACTCTTAGCTCAACTCAAAATGAAGAAGAGGGGGTTCAAGGCAAATTTGTTTTAGTGGGAAAGCTGAGGTTAGTGTCATTTAACCAATCAAAAACCCCAAATTTCTGTATGTGCCACGCACTTCACTTCCTTATTTGAATGACTGCACAACTTTAGTCAACACATTAGTTTCATGGCAGTTACTGAATGCTGCTAGTCATTTAGAGCACAGGGTATACAAGTTTATTATAGTACAGTATTCTAGTATGTAGTATAATAGTTGTTATAATAGAGTCTTTTACCATATTTAATGAACATTTTAAAGTAATTATGGAATAACTGAAATCAAATACTGAATTTACAAAATGTATTGTATAATCTACTGTAGCTACTGAAAATCATATGGATCTTACTGACTACTCTGTGGTAGTCACTGAGAAATATACTGTTACTGACAGTAGTTATTAACTACAGATATTGCAGAATAATTTATAAAAATGACTGAATACTGTACTTACTAAATATTCATAAACATTATGGAATACTTTACTGCAGTTACTGAATAATAAGTCTTAAGATGAGTAGCTGAATAATAAGGTTAGAGTTCAGGAGGTTAAAGCAGGCCAGACTGTAGCTGCAGGGCTTCAGCCTGGTTCATTACAGCCACCTTTTCTGCCTCTGTCACCACGGTGATCAGCCATAAAGTTTCCAACTTAAATTGACACGCTCTATAGGAACATTGCGTTCCTTCCAGCAGCCTTTCACCCTTACTCCCCTTCTCTCCCATCTCTCTCTCTCTCTCTCTCACACACACACCAACACAAGCACACACACACCCCCTAGGCCAGAGACTTGTCTATGCTGGGGCCCTCACTGGCAGCGCAAGTGATTGTATTTGCACATGTGCCAGCAAAGTCAATGGACCGGGGGGAGGGGGGGGGGGGGAGAGAGAGAGAGAGAGGATGGCAGGAGAGAGAATAAGACTAATGAAGAGACAAAGGGAACAGTAAAGGGGGAGGAGAGAAAAAAGGGAGGGAAAAGAGGGACTGAGAACAAGAGAAAGAACGGACAGTGTAAGATAGAGAATAAGAAATGAAGAGGGGGTAAATAAAACAGGATAGGCCTTACAGAAAAAGAGAACGAGAACGAGAGAGAGAGAGAGAGAGAGAGAGAGAGAGAGAGAGAGAGAGAGAGAGAGAGAGAGCGACAGAGAAAGAGAGAGACACAGAGAGAGAGAAAGAAAGAGAAAGA
>JBBPCX010007618.1:0-18058 GCA_037974365.1 Hydrocynus forskahlii
TCCCCCCCCCCCCCCCCCCCCCCACACACACACACACACACATGACACTCTGGTCACACCTCTGGGTAAGCATTCAAATAACAATAGTGATACAAATGACAGGATATGTTTTGGTGTGTTCTGAGAAGATACAAATGATTCAAACATGTGGCTGTGTGACAACACTAGGCTGCCATACCAAAGGCATGAAGAGCTTGGTTTTGTCAGAGCTAAAGGACGCTCCAGAGTGGGTCCAGAATAATTAGATTTGTACGTTGCTTTCGAGCAAAACTGAATTTTTCACTGAATGATTTTATATAGACAGATGCGCTCGTTTGCTCAGACCAGAAGAGCACGGATAGTAATAAGAATAGGAAGTTGCCAGGCTCCTCAGAAAATTACTATCTTTGTCGTTCCCAACCACTTTTCCTTGTCCCCGTGTTTATAATGTCTGTGAAGTGGCGGAAGGAGAATTCATGAGGACTTGGGAAAACTATGGTGCTGATCAGAATCAGAAACAGAATTAGATCCTGGAGAAAGCGGCATAAGTTATGACTGCAAAGACACACAGAGACAAGGACAGTATAAAATATAAAGTCTAAATAAATCCACTGAAAAACGGATGCATGAAATACACCATAATTTATAAACCAATGCTGGGTATAAATACTATACATGAGTAACTTGCAGTTAAATTAATTATGATGACACAGACGGTAGTTAGGAGTACAATGCTGCATATAGTAGAGATCAGTAGTATATAAGTAATATTGACATAAGTAGTGATATTCACATGGGAAGGCTATTGCACATAGTAAGAAATTGCACATAATGATGTTTTAGCACCTGATAAGAACACAATATTGTACATGGTAGACTATTACACATCATAGCAAAATAACGCATTTAGTGAGACACACCAAAATAGTTTTTTAAACCCAGTAAGACATTGCACAACAAAGTAGCAACAGGCAATTGCACAGATTATTGTGTGAATGTGTGACAATAAACGAGTTGTAGAGTCTGATGGTAGTGGGAAGGAAGAATTTTCTTTGGTGTTGGGTGGAGCACTTTAAACTGGTGACTCTGGGCCTAAAAGCAGTTCTCAGTTCAGCCACCATGCTGTGGAGTGAGTGATCAGCATTGTCTATGATGGACTGAAGTCTAGACAATGTTCTCTCTAGACATATTTCGGCCATGGTTTCCATGTTGTCCAGTTCCTCACTCACCACTGAGCCATCTTTCTTGATCTGTTTGTTAAGTCATTTGGTGTCTCCCACTTTGATGCTGCCACCACAGCACACCACAGCATTGAAAATGGTGCTGGCCACTACAGACTCATACATGGTGTTGCAGAGAATCTAAAAGATTGAAGTACAGCCTCTTGGATGTGGCCAGAGAGTTCTTAGACCAGCCCAGCTTATTGTCAGTGTGCACACTTAGGTATTAGTAGTCCTGAACAATCTAATGGATTGTTCCATTGGACCTAATGGACAGGGGAGTGATAGGAGATCACACTCTTCTCAGGTCCACCACCAGTTCTTTGGTCTTGTTGATGTTGAGTTGCTGCTGATTCAGTTCACACCAGTCCACAAAACTGTCCACAGCCATCCTGTGTACTGAGTCTGACTAGGCTACATAATTATGTGACGGCAGATATTACTGACGTGGGTCTCCCATGATCCATAAATGCAAAAAAAAATTCACGAATAATAAGCTTGATTTAACATTCCTCTAACAAGAAAAGCTTATGCATTTATTTAAGTTTGTGGAGACTAAGTGTATATTTGATACCTCACAACTATAACCTATAATTGTATAATTGATTTGATGCCTTTTAAAGTGCCTTGCAAAAGTTTTCACCCCCTTGGCATTCTCCCTTACAACTTAAAAGAATTTAAAAGGAATTTTGGGGGGCTTGTATCTTTTAATTTACACAACCACTTTGCAGATGCAAATTACATTTTTTATTGTGAAACGAACAAGAAATAAGACAAAAAAAGAAAACCTGAGCGTGCGTAACTATTCACCCCCTCCCAGAATCAATACTTTGTACAGCCACCTTTTGCCCATTCTTCAAGCTGCTCCAGCTCCTTCAAGTTGGATGGATGCTGCTTGTGTACAGCAATCTTTAAATCATCTCAGAGATTCTCAATTGGATTGAGGTCTGGACTTTGACTGGGCCATTCCAGGACATTTACCTGTTTCTCTTTAATCCACTGGAGTGTTGCTTTAGCAGTGTGTTTAGGGTTGTTGTCCTTCTGGAAGGTGAACCATCGTCCCAGACTCAAATCTCTGGAAGACTCAAACAGATTTCCCTTAAGAATTTCTTTATATTTTGCGCCATCCATCTTTCCTTCAGTTCTTACCAGTTTCCCAGCCCCTGTCGATAAAAAGCATCCCCACCGCATGATGCTGCCCCTACAATGCTTCACTGTGGGGATGGTGTTCTCAGCATGATGAGAGGTGTTAGATTTGTGCCAGACATAGTGTTGTCCTTGATGTCCAAAAAGTTATATTTTAGTCTCATCTGACCACAGCACCTTCTTCCACATGTTTGGGGAGTCTCCAATACACCTTCTGGGAAATTTCAAATGGTCTGCCTTGTTTTCTTGGCCACTCTTCCCTGAAGCTCAGCTCTGTGCAGTGTGCGGTTTATAGTGGTCCTATGGACAGATACTCTCATCTCTGCAGTAGAGCCGCTCACTTCCTTCAGGGTTATCTTTGGCCTCTTGGTTGCTACTCTGATTAATGCCCTCCTTTCCCGGTCTGTGAGTTTTGGTGGACGACACTCTCTTGGCGGGTTGCTATGGTGCCATAATCTTTCCATTTCTTATAATGGATTTAATTGTGCTCCTCGGCATGTTCAGGGTTTGTGATTTTTTTTTATAACCCAACCTTGATCTGTACTTCTCACAACTTTGTCTCTGACCTGTGTGGAGAGTTCCTCGGTCTTCATGCTGTCACTTGCTTGATGGGAGGCCTTACTTAGCAGTGTTGCACCAGTGTTGACACTGGGGGCTATCAGTGTATATATACTAATTAAGTAGCTTTTGAAGGTAGAGGTTGGGGCTTCAAAGCAAAGGGCATAAAAACATATGCACACACCACTTGTCAGTTTTACATTTTTTAGAATTATTTAAAACATGTTTTTTCCCCTTTCAACTTCATTAATCTGTAGGTTGTCAAATTGAAAATCCATTTAAATTCCAGGTTGTAAGGTAACAAAATAGAGAGAATGCCACAGCGGTGGAATACTTTTGGCACTGTAGGTGTAATATTTTTTCAATGTATCCTTTTTGTGTTATTTATCCTTAAAAAGATGAAAATGTGAGCCTGCTGATGTAAAACTACTGGTGTGTCATGTAAAATATTACTGCAGGGAACTGTTGGCTGGCATTATCTTCTTTTCTTTTGAAAAGTATGATCCAGTTTACTCAATGCTAAAGGAGATAATAAAGCACTGAAGCACTTTTCCTCATCATTTGGAGAATTTGACCAGCTCTTACCATGGGTGCTATTTGAATAGTTTGCTCAGTTAGGAGCCCTCTTAAGAAAAAAAAAGACTATTCAACCTCAACCTAGAGCAATTAGAAAAATAGAAACACATTAGGTGCATTGCAGTCATTCAGACATTTTAAGAATGATTCCAAGTGCCTGACCCTTTCTGCCCCTTGTTAAGAGGACCCACAAAACCAACGTCTCTGCTTCTTTTCAAGACAGAGAACAGCTAATTCCTCATCCTCATCACATTATACAGAAGTACTATTAAGAGCATCCTGAGCAGGTATGTCATGGCATGGATTGGGAATTACATCACCTCGAACTGCAAGACCCTATAGTGTATAGTGAGAACAGCTGAGAAGATCATCAGTGTCTCTCTCTCGCTCTCTCTTCTGTCACAGACACATACACCACACACTGCATCTGCAAAGTCACCAGCATTTTGGATGACCACGCTTACCCCCCCTACATGATCTTCTCCCTTTCCTTTTCCCTAGTATACATTTCTTCACTGGCAGGATGGAAACATTGTCTTTCCTAGGCCATCAGGCACCTGCATTAGAACTAAACCAGAACTGTACTTCATACACACGCACTTCTGAACTGACCTGCTCCTTTCTCGTAAAATTTAATTGATATTCTTTTATATTGTTGCTGTGATTTTTATGGGTATTTTCAAATTTTTGCATAAATATTACTGTTGTTCCCTACCTGCTAAACCTTGTAGTTTTCCACAATCAGTGACACTGATGCTAGAATACAGTTTCTGACACATCACTGTTTTAATTTCCACTAGTACTGCTGTCAGCTGCTCTGTATGTTGTCATGTCCTGTTACTTTTGTATTGTTTGTGCTTGTGTTTTTAAGTTTTGCACTTTTTTGTACTCTGTACAGTCCTGCCCTGTCTGCATTTGTACCTTGTGTTGGGTTGTGTTGCACCATGGTCCTTGAGGAATGCTGTTTTTTTTTTTCCCCTGAGAACTGTGTACATGGTTGAAATGACAAACACCTACTTGACCAACAAAGATCAACAAAGCGCTCTATCAGTGTTAGACTGAGAGAACACATACACCTGCGTGCACGCACACACACACACACACACACACACACACACACACACACACAGACAAACACAATGCATGCAGCATAGTTGTCACTCTCCATCTCTGTACCTTCCTCTTGAAATGAGAGATGGGAAATTGAAGGATGCCATCTAGTGGCTGCTGTAATAGCAAATGTCATTTTGTAAATGTATTATTTGTAAAACTATTTTTTTTTCAAATGTTCTGTATATTGCAGTCACTGAGAAACAAAACGATCCAGAGTGGTTTAATGTTACATTGTCCATTGCAGAGAAACTTGGTGACTCTTTCCTTATAACCCATGAGCCTTATATGTATAAGCTGATAACACTAAAAAAGTAAACCTGAAAAAACCTTGGGTATTATTTTGGCCTATATGTAATTCTCCAATAGTGTGTACTTTAAAAATATGTTTTTGGCCAAAACTGTATCTCAGGACTGCAGTTCAACAAGTATCAGGTAATGCATTAATAAAATTCAATATAAAATGTAAAAAAAGTTTGCAATGTGCAGTTTTCTGGTGCAATGTGTATAAATATATATGTAATTTTGTCATATTTCAGGTTCAGCATAAAAAATTGTCATGCACGCAATAACCATGGTGAAATCTGCTGGTCAAACAGTTATGCTGCTGAGATGTTTTGCTTCCACAGCTCCTGGGAACTATATTGGGATACATGAAATCACAATCAAAATTCCAGGGCATTTTAGAGTGAAAACCTGACTGCTCCTGCTGAGAAGCTAAAAGTAGCTCTTTGTTGGATCTTTCAACGGGAACATGGTCTTTTCACTTTAAAGCATTCCTCCAGATCCACACAAAATGGCTTTTGACCACAGAATCAAGCTTTTGCGATAGCCACTCCAGTCCTTGACCTAAAAACAACTATTGTGGAACTAGAGATATTCTGCATAAAAGAAGTAAATTTCATGTGTTCTCCCGACACATACGAAATGGAGACATGTGCGACATACAGAAACACACACACATATACATATCTATCTATCTATCTATCTATCTATCTATCTATCTATCTATCTATCTATCTATATCTATATCTATCTATCTATCTAAATATATATATAAATTAGGGTGTCATGCGATTTTAAAAAACTTGAATTAATGACAAGCTCTCTGATTAATTAATCTAAATTAATTGCACACATTTTTGCTATAAAGGTATTTGAAAATTAAAATGAATTTTAGAATATGAGTGAATGAATAATCAATATTTGTCGGTTGTTTAAGTTTGAATTTAGGTTTTTGTGTGCTTTTATTTTGAAAGGTTATTGGGGATTTGATTAGGGGGTTCAGCTGTGTTTAGTTTGAGTTGAGTTATTTAAGGGGTTTGTGGTTCTGTTGGCTTTGCTGGTCATTAGTTTGTTTTGTGTTCCTCCTTTGCAAGGATACTGGCCATCGAGCCTTATTGTTTTGTGTTGTTGTCAATAAAAAAGGACAGTGAAAGCATGGAAGCCTGCAGACACGCCTGTCTTCACTGGGGACAAGGGGGGAATCTTGACAATATTACAGACTTCCAACATCTTTTTTATTTTATAACTGTTGTTGCATTGTTCATGTGCAGTAATGGTCACAGCAATCAAAAAACAAAAATATGACCTAATATGCTGAGAGAAAAAAAAAGCTTCAGCAAGAACAATGATAGAACAAAGTCCGTCGATAAGGTGCAGTACACAGCACAAAGTACATACATGCACGGGTGTGTACGAAAAATGCTACTTTTAAGTTTATACAGTTCAGTTTATAGACACTTTATAATACTAATAATGATGAGAAGTAGACAAGTAATATTCATAATCAGAGCAAAATGTATTTTATTTAAAATATATACATGCAATTCATGCTACCATATCGAAAAATGCTACCTTAAAGTTCATACAGTTTATAAAGTCAGTTTATAACATTGATAATGATGAGAATTAGTAATATTAGTAATATACATAATCCGAGAAAACTACGTTTTATTTAAATGAGAAGAGCCTAGATAGATAGATAGATCTTTAGAGGTACATAGAGCTGGTTTATACAGTCAGGTTTTAACACTGAGAAATGCTACCGTGAAGCAGAGTGTTCAGACGATTTAAGTTGCCTTGTCGAAAATGCATCAGTAGCGCAAATCGACAGCAGAGTCTATCGATTCGTGCTACCCTGTGGAAAAATGCTCCTTTGAAGTGTATACAGCCATAGACTGAGAGTGTGTCCGAAATCGCGCACTTACGTGAGTGCACTGGAATGTAAGTGCCTAGTGCGCACTAAGCACTTCCTTCTGTAGCGCAGACTGCCGTGGGTAAGTGTTGTCCGAAATAAAACACTAACGTTTTGCACTTAGTGGAAGTGAGGGACTAATATTTGCTTGTGATTCTCCAGCCCGCCAAAATATCTGCCGGTTATACCGCAGTATACCAGTAAATACTGCGGTATATCCGTAAAATATATCAGTAAAATAATTTATAAATGTATAAATGTAAGTAAATGTATAAATGTTATAATTTATAAATGTATAAATGTAAGTAAATGTAACGTTACTTACATTTATACAAACCAGTTGCCTCCGCTTGGGCTTGCATTTCTCTGTTGGCTGCCATTATTCAACTCTGAAAACTTGTTGAAAGTCCCTCCCCTTCCGCTACGCGGTCAAAATGGCGTCCGTTGAGTGCGCATAGTGTGCATCGCTACACATTGCGTTTTTGGCCATTATTAGTGCACCATCCGGGTACTTTCAGTGCACTGAGTTTTAGCCTGGTTGTCAATGTGAAAGCACTATGCACTAAAATCGCAAACTAAAAGTGTGCAAGTGTGCGATTTCGGACACACCGATAGAATTATGTCTATATACCGCTGCCAGTGCTTCTTCAGCTGGCGACAACTGCTGCATCATTAGGTGCACCACCTACCGTAGAGGAGTGTGCACAATAGAGAAAATAGATTTTCAGTGCGACAAATCGGAGGTAAGGCGTGAGAGGGCTAGATGACAGTCAAATACGTGAGTCTCACGCTCAATGCGTGAGAATTGGCAACCCTATTAAAAAAATACATATGTGTGTGTGTGTGTGTGTGTGTGTGTTAGTAAACTATACAGGTTCAGACATATGAAGATTTGATGAAACATTAACTGAAGGGGGTCCTCTCCCCAAAAATGTGCTCACCGTAGGACATGTTTTACAAAATGGCTATGGTAGCCCACTAACCTAAGCTGTAAAAACTAATGGAAACTACATATGTATGGAAACAATGACCACCATACTAACTTTGGCTTGAGAATATAAATTTTCTCTGCAGACAAATGAACATAAATTTTGAACACCTTGTCTAATCTGACTGAATTAATTTGTGGGTAAAGCATGAGCAGCCAGCTGTAATCCAGCACTTCTTTTTTATAATTCAACCCATGGAAAACGATATGGCTACTTGTGCTTTGTGTGTCTTTAGAACCAGTCAAATCAAATCAGGCCAAGTAGAGCTTTATTGTCATTCCAGCCATATACAGTTAGTACATAGTGAGACGAAATATTGTCCTCCTGGATCGTAGTTGCAATAGGGGAGAGCGTGGTTGGTGGTCACACGGGTGGGTTGTCACAGTTATCATATCTCAGCCATTAGAAGGCGCTGATCAAAACCGTTGACACAGAAATGTTCGTAATTAGTGTCAGAGGTCATCTACGTTGACAGTGGAGGTGAAGGCTGCATTACCTCGAGGTGACACACATGCTACAGTGCATTATGTGCAAGGTGTGGGCCCACCAAGACTGCACACCTGGTCTGCCAGGTTTGTCAGAACTGTGATTCTGAGGTGGATAGTGATTGGTGAATATCAAGAATAATCCTTCTTTTAGGTCTGTGTTATTAATTATATAGTGTAGTTGCCCCTATGCTCTGTATTTTTGCATGAGTTATGCCACGTGTTCATAACTTCAGAAATCGAGTTTCCTCAGATTTAATAGTAGTAGTAGTAGTTTTCATTGCCTGTGGTGTTTTACATTTATGCATTTTACATTTACATTTTGTTTCATTTTACATTTACATTTAGTTTCGTTTGATATTTCATTGAAAATAAAAATTTTGTATCATTTAAAAAAATGTCTATATTTTTCATTTTGTCCTATTAGAATAACACAGGGACAACCAACTCCATAGGGTGTGACAACCTACCGCTATAGGGTTGGTTGTCACATCTGCACAAGGTGCCTTTGACAGCCCATATCTTTTGAAGGGAATGGATTCTACCAGAGCAATGACTATTCATTTGTACCTGACACATTAAGCATAATTGTGTACTGAAAGGGAGTTCTTACTATACACTGTTTTGGCAGAAATTAAATTTAAGTAAAAAATGTGACAACCATCCCCACTCTCACCTATACAACACAACACACTCAGACAGATCAACAATGGGGGTTGTACAATGTTGTACAATACCTAAAAATAAAATATAAAAATACTATGGGGGACACAGCAGGGAGACTACAACAATACATAAAAATAAATTTATACAGGCATTGAAAAAGTAAGAGACCACTTTACCCTTTTATTTTTTCTGTTCACTGTTTGTACAATTTGAGGCAGTGTGTGTGTAAAATACAAATGTTGCTATTCTTTTATGAACTATTGCAGTGTGGGCTGTGTTAAAAATAAGCAATGAAATAAGCAGTGAAATAGTGTTTGTATTGCAGCTGGTCTATGTGCTGCATTCCATCAGCTTCACACCTGATTCAGTTTGCATGATGAGGACTGTTTAAATACTAATTCTGACTGAACCAGAAAATGTATTGGTCGATTCATGGATCAAACACCTGTTGTGAATTTTCACACCTGATTCAGTTTGCTGATGAAACAGAGCTTATACATGCACACACTATGCTCTTAACATCGCTATTTTCACTGTTGCAATTGTAAAATTTACATTTACATTAACGGCATTTAGCTGATGCTCTTATCCAGAGCGATGTACATCAGTGCTCAAGTAGTCCAAATCTGTTTTTTAGTGCTGTATATTAACATTTCCAAGGTATAACAAATTATTTCTATGCATTATTTTTACATTTTCTCCAAACATTTCTTCTTTGGAATTTTGAATCAAGTGTGGTCAGTACTGTATTAAACAGTAGTGACATGCACATTTTACACAGACCCACAAACTCCATTCGAGGTACCCCAGTCTCCAGCAGCTGTTCCCCAGTGATGCGACCTTGATGAGCTGGAGCATTGTAGTCCATGAAGATGAAATTAGGCCTGTGTTGTTCATGCAGTGGCACAATGACTGGATTAATGATGTTATTCAGGTAGTATGGGCTTGTCACTGTACTATTCACAAAGTGTAGGGCAGTTCTCTACTGACTAGACACACCTGCCCACACTGTAACACCACCACCACCAAAGGCTCGTCTAGTGACAACAGTGACCAATGCATAGCGCTCTCCTTGATGTCTCCAACATCGTTGGCGGCCATCATTACTGCTCATTGTGAATCGACTTTCATCAGAGAACAGGCCCACTGGTTCCTCGTCCAGCGTAAAAGCTCCCTCGATGACGCCTGTGCGTGGTGGTGTGGTCAGGTACCCTTGCTGGTCACCTACCACGCAGACCACGCTGATGTAAATGGTTTCGAATGGTCTGACGTGACACTTGGGTGCCTCTCACCTCCCTTAAATGTGCCTGGAGTTTAGTGGCATTCATCATCTGGTTCCGCAGGGCATTGTTCACAATGAAGCGGTCATCAATGTGGGATGTGGCCAAAGGACGTCCACTTCTATTCCTTTCTGTGACTCTTCCAGTCTCTCTGTATCTCTTTTGCAACCTGCTGATGACACTCTGTGACACTCTAAGCTCAGTGGCCACTTCTGTCTGAGAAGATCCTGTTTGAAGCCTCGCAATGACGAGGTACTGTTGATCAATTGTTAGGTGTCGTTTTGGTCTCATGATGTCAAAATGTGAACAGCATGATGAGGAGGACTGTTTAAATAGTAATTCTGATTGAACCAGGAAATGTATTGGTCGATTCATGGATCAAACACCTGTTGTGAATTTTGAACATAATCTCCTTGTCAGAGAACAGCAAGTTGTGTAAAAAGCACTGAAACATTGAACAGTTGGACATGTGCATTCAAATGTTTAGGGAAGGTCACATTAAGTTCACATGTAAAGGTTGTTATACATTTTAGGTTCATCGTGATATTTCACCAGAAATCTGAATATCCCTAACTTTTTGTGAGTAGTATATATATATATAGAGAACCACCGAATATTCGGCCACTGAAATTTTTTTTCAACACGATTTAAAAATGTTTTTTAAACAGTGATGACACAATGATGACGCAATGAAACTTGCACGCGAACTCAGATCGATTAGTCAGCATTTTTTGCGTATATGTGAACACGCCAAACGAACTCAGACCCCTCTGAAACAAACCAAACTCAGACCACCTCGGGAGGTGGTCTCAGTTTGATTTGCTTTGAATCCGCGGCACGGTTTGGTTAACTCACGCTCTCAGAGTTCACTTCGACTGTTTTCGTCCTCTGGGCTTACCGTCGGCAGATCACCTGGTAAACCATATATGTCTATGCGGGAAACAACTGAAAATAAAGAAAAAACTAAAAAATACGAATAAACAAATAAATGATCATTAAAAATAAAAAATAAAAAACCCAATAAATACATAAATAAAGGGACATAGAGATTCTTGTCAAGATCAAGTTTCTCTACCAAGCTGCCCAGACTCAAAGTATTCTTGCTCTCCATCAGCTGAAGAACGATGGTAGCAGAGATCTTTGTGGAAGCCTACTCTTATGTGGAAAAAAATCTTAAGAATGGTGGCAGGTTGGATGAGGAACTGAAATGTGAACAGAAAAAGAACTGAGGCTCCATCTGAGCTGAAGAGGAGCAGAAAGAGAACCGAGTTCCTTTCAAATGAACTCACACCATGAACAGAAAAAAAGCTGAGTTCTCTTTCTGTTGGTCCAATTTTTGGACCACTTCTAGAGGACTGAGTTCGGTTCCTTTAAAGAGGACTATATGTGAAAACACCCTTAGGCTACTCATGAGTGGGGTCAAGTAAAATATTTGATTTCAAATTTTATTTTATATTGTGCATTGTTTGAATGCTAAATAAATCTATTCATAGTTGTGTAATAGATGTATTCTTTTAGTAAGTTATTAATAATTATTATTTCTTTCGGTTTTTGGTTTTGGTTTTCGGCCAAGTGTTTCCTCATTTTCGGTTTTCGGTTTCGGTCCAAAAAAATCATTTCGGTGCATCCCTAATATATACATACACACGTTATGGCCACAATTAAAAATATATGTAACTATAGCCACACTACAGTGTTGTAGACAATATGACAGTAGAGACAGTACAATAGACTCAAGACTAAAGAGGAAAAACCGAGCAGATGTACTGAGCGTGCCAACAGTTATAATTGTGCAAACGAGGCATTTATAGCAAAGTAGACATGAATGTAAATGTAAACATTCACTCTTGTAGCAGCAATAAAAGTGACGAGGTGGTGTTATGTAGTGCAGAGCAGGGTGTGGAGTAGACAGGTCAGTGTGGGAGGCGGCAACATGGTGTTAAGGAGTCGGACTGCTTGGGGGAAGAAGCTATTGCACAGTCTAGCAGACCTGCTCCTGATGCTGCAGAATCATCTACCAGATAGGAGGGGGGTAAACAGTTCATGGCAGGGAGGGTGGGGATCTTCCACGATTCTAGTGGCCTTATGGATACAGCGAGAAGTGTAGATGTCCTGCAGGCTTGGTAGAGAGCTGTGCTCAGAAGTCCACAGAATCCTCTGAAGGGCTGTAATGAGAATGGGTTTGGGGAGGTTCACTTTCTTCAGTCATTGCAGAAAATGCAGGTGCTGCTGGGCTCTTTTGGTTAGGGATCCGGTCGTGTTGGTCTAAGAGAGGTTCTCTGTAATATGAACATAAAGGAACTTGGTGCTCCTCACTCACTCCACTGTGACGCCGTCGATGCTGAGTGGAAGGTGGCCAGCCTGGGTCTTTTTTCTTCAATAATCAGCTCCTTTGTCTTGACAGATAATTGTTCTTGCACCGGACCGCTAGCCGTTGCATATCCTCTCTGTACGCCATGTCATTGTTGTCCATGATGAGCCCCACAACTGTGGTGTCGTCTGCAAACTTGCTGATATGGCTTGTGCTGGAGCTGGAGGTGCAGTTGTGGGTCAGCAGTGTGAAGAGTAGCGGGCATAACACACATCCCTGGTGTTGGAGCTGCTATTGCTGATCTGTCGATCTAGGATCTTCCAGTAAGGAAGTCCAGGATCCAGTGCAGGTGTTCAGTCCAAGCAGGTCCAAGATACTGATCAGCTGCCGGGGGATGATGGTGTTGAATGCAGAGGTGAAGTCGATGAACAGCATTCTCACGTGGAGTTGCAATATTCCAGGTGTGACTGGGCCAGGTGGAGTGCAAGTGAGACAGCACTCAGTCATCGGTATCACACACACACACACACACACACACACACAGTCCTATAGTTGGTGGTGCCTTGGGTGCCTTGCAGCATGTGTCTTTCTTTTTCATTCTCACACTATGCCAGCATGATGCCCCAGGACAGCAGCCTTCAGCAGTGGATTGTATGCTGGAGTGAGCAGTAGTGTAGTGTGGTCAGAAAGTCTAAGGTGGGGGCGGGGGGATACTCTGTATGCTGATCTGATGTTTGTGTAGACCAAGTCCAGTATATTAGCTCCTCTGGTTGGGAACTCGACATATTGGTGGAATTTGGGTAGAACAGTCTTTAAATTGCATGATTAAAGTTCCTGCCAATAATGAAAAATCCCTTGGGCTGGTGAGATTGCAAGTCACTGATGGTGCATAGCACCTCCTTAGCATTGGCACTGGGGGGAATGTATACCGCCACAATAACAATGACGCACACAGCAAATAATAAGGTCTGCACTTCATGATCTCCACTAGCTATGAACAGTGTATGAGGATCATACCTGTGTTTCCACACCGTTCTGTGTTGATGTAGACTCACAGCCCACCTGCCAGCGTCTGTAAGGACAGCATGTTGCCCCATTAGCTGAATGGCTGGGTCGGGGATGTTGTCGTTCAGCCAGGTTTCAGTGAAGATGAAAACGCAGCAGTCTCTCATTTCGCGATGTGCATTTCTCTGTAGTCAGATATGGTCGAGCTTATTTTCTAGTGAGCGGACCTTTGCCAGTATAATAGATGGAACAGCCAGTCTGGTTGGGTTAGCCTTTAGCTTCGCTGAGATTCCTTCTCACTTACTGCACTACCGGGCTCACTCTCACCAGTGCAGCATCTCTTTGCTGGGATGAGTGCTGCAGTCAACTTGGGGGCGGGATCACCGAACATTCCAAACTCACAGAGCTCTATTGTTAGGGCATCTGCAGGCACGATTTTATCTTTAAATCTTTCATTGATTTCCAGAAGTGTGCATCAATTGTATGTGAGTCTATGTATGCCTCTCACACACGTTTTGATGATAAAAAGACTATAGGTATAGAAACAAAGCTACGAAAATGCACCTTTTTTAGGATCAGGAGTAGCCGCTGCTGGGTTGTGGAAGGTAGGGAATTTGAATCTAGGAATGTAGGAATGTAGTTTAACGTAGTTCAAATACTTTTCAGTTGAAAAAAATAATTTGGCAGTAAAATTCAGGGGTGGAACTACATGGACTAAGGTTAAATCTGGGTCCCTCCTCCATGCCTCAACCGTTCAAAGTGAAAAACAACAGCAGACCATCTGAAAAATATGCACACTGTTACTTACACTGTCAGCTTAGATATCACGGCCTGGTCAGGTAGTGCAGGACAGTGTGAGGCTCTAAAAGGCTGATGTTGAGAAGGAATCATACACTGAGGCGTAAAGAGAACTGGGAGACATTTCATGGTGACAGCTGTCAAAAACAAAGATAGCTTTAATGTTATCTAGTGTCATTTACAAAAGTACTTTAAGGTGTCATGAAAACCTGTTTGGGCTGTGGCTGCCAAGTGTAGTTGCTAAGTTACGGCTTAATTACAGAGTTGGGAGGAGTTTTAATTTTAGTTGAGTATGAGATATCTTGTGTCACTTTATTCGTTAACATTTCAGGCCAATGTTCATTATTGTTTGTTTAGTATCTTCTCCATGTAGTAAGAATTCGGCAGCAGTTCTTCTCTAGTAGATTTCAGTCATTTTTGGGGTAAAAAGGGAAGAATAGGAAGTGACCATGAAATGGCTCTGATAATGACCTGGCTTTGATGATGACCAGGCTCTAGTTTGCTTCTCCCAACAGGGACATCCCAGGGAGCATTGTGTGGGGAAGATATCTTGCTCACGGGTACCTCAGTGGTGCCACTAGCAGTTCTGCTATTCAAACCCATGACCTTCTGATACCTAACCACAAGGCCACCAGCCAACCCACATGTGCATTTGGGACAGCATTGTGTGATGTATCAGTTGTACTACATTTTTTAGGTTGTGCTAGGTTGCAGCGGCCACTCTGGGTCCTGTGCACACTTTGGTGCACATGTGTGTTTTTCTCTCGACCCCGTATCAAACCTTCATCAACATGTGCATCCGAACAGCTGGTAAGCATGTCTATGACCGCCAAACCTTGCTTCAGATAAGAAAAATGCAGAAGACGAGCCACTGCTGAAACTTTGAGATCTCAGCTTGCTGTGTGGACCAGGCCCTCAGACCGCGGCATCGGCTGATGCTGCTGGCCGAGGAAAGAGACATCGCAAGCAGTGCGCGAGGAAGCGGAAGCATGGCAAATGTGTGGGTGTCCATGCTAGACTATAAGCTAATCTTCCTGGCCAACGTTCGCTCCCTGGACAATAAACTGGACTTACATCCCTGGACAATAAACTGGACAACCCAGCAAGAGTTCAGAGACTACTGTGTTTTTGTTTTTAAGAAGACATGCGGACAGTTTTACGGACTCAGCTATGCAGATTAGCAACATGCTAATGTACCATAGCAATCGTGATGCGGCTCTTAGCACCAAAACAAGAGGAGGTGGGCTGTGTGTTTACATCAACATGGACTGGTGCGTGAACGCTGTGCTAACCTCGAGCTACTGCTCACCGATGCTGGAGTCTGTGTCTATTAGATGCAGGCCATTTTATTTGCAACGGGAATTCACCACCATGCTCATAGTCGCGATGTACATTCCACCCAGAGCTAACACTATCAACGTGCTGGCAGAAGTGTACGGAACCATCAACGAGCTTCAAAACACACATCCTGACGGACTGTTGATATTTGACAGAGATTTTAATCATGCAAATCTCATGGTAGTTCTCCCTAAATTCCACCAGTATGTGGACTTTCTGATGAGGAGGGTGAACAGGCTGGACTGTGTTTACACAAACATCGCTGTCGTATTCCACGCTGTTTTGAGCACACTGACTGGAACATGTTCAGGGAGGCTGCAACCTACGGTGACCCTACCAGCCTGGAGGAGTACACAGCGTCGGTCACTGGCTACATCAGTAAGCGCATTGATGATGTCCCTGTCTCCAAGATCATCACTACACGCCCCAATCAGAAGCAGTGGATAACTGTGGAGGTTCGCTCTCTGCTGAGAACATGTGACACCACCTTCAGTTCAGGAGACAAGGCTGTCCTGAGAGCAGCAAGGGCCAACCTGTCCCGGGCCATCAGAGCAACGAAGTGCACACACGCCCAGAAATTCCACAGCTACTTCAAGGACACTGGGGATGTATGCCGCATGTGGCAGGGTATCCAGGCCATCACCCACTACAGGGCATCTCCACCTCCCTGTGATGGTGAGGCCACCCTTCCAGACGTGCTGAACAACTTCTATGCATGGTTTGAAGCCCAAAACAACATGGTAGTGAGGAAGACCATGACAAGGTGCTCTGTCTGATCGTGGCTGATGTGAGGAAAACTCAGTCAAATAACAGAAAGCTGCTGGACCAGACAGAACATCTAGCAGATGTTCTCACAGACATCTTCAATATTTCTCTGAGCACCACTGTCGCCCCAATGTGCTTCAAAACCACCACCATAATCCCTGTACCAATAAAGTCATCAGTGTCCTGCCTCAATGACTATCGTCCAGTCGTCAAGTGACAACTGCTCTTGTGTTGCGCCGTGGTTCTGGAGGCACGTTATCTCATTTCACTGTGTACTGTATGTATGGTCGAAATGACAATAAAACCTACATGAGTACTTGACTTGACTTGAACTTGTTTATCTGCCATTAATCACATCAGATTACGAACCTAATGCATGGTTGTTAAATTACTAAACACATCATTTCTACTCACTGAATGACAGCTGTAAACAAATCCATCCACTCTGGTAGGTCAACAGCTGTATTTCAAGGATGTCTGGGTTTTTGGCCACTGCTGAGTTCACATTGTTGCAGTCCCCGCTGAAGGTCACAGTAAAGACACCTAGATGGCACGTATGAGCACACCTTTTAATGCCAAAATCAGAAATGGGATCTTCTTGTCTTACAGTCCTCACTTGCACATAGACTTGTTGATTGCTGGACTGTGAGGGTGCCTCTTGGGATAAGGTTTAATTCCACTTGCGTTACTCATAACCCCTTCCCATTTAATTACCATTTAATACCTGGGTTAAAAGCATGTGTGAAAATGGCTCTGGAGTGCACCGTAAGTAACAACACTACAGCAAGTAATGTAAACATGTTGCAAACAGTCTGTCTCTCTCTTTCTCTTTCTTTCTCATACATACACTCAGACACAGGCGCTCGAACAGTCCCCTTCAGGATCAAGAGGGCACTGACACAAAAAGACTCAGGCCCCTCTAAACAGAGTCTACTACTGTCTACCAGAGTATGAGCATTAGAAAGGATCCCATTCACACAATGCTGTTTGTTTCCAATGCTGAAACAGTTTAGAAGTAATTACTTGTGTTTTCTTGGAGCTTCCCATTCAGGCTAGTGGACCGCCACCATGACGGGACGAAGTGCTCAATTGATGACAGTCCTCTTTGGGCTAAAGGAAGACGTTAAAAGTGCTTGTATAGGGCTCTTTCAGGAGATTAACTTGCTATAAGGGCTACCTGCCATGGACTGTATTCATAGAAGCAACACAAAGGCTTTTTTTTCACCCAAGGCCACAGCTGCGTGAAAGCCACGCCTGAATAGGGTAATGGTCACAAAAGACAACAAACCTCAAGTGTAGAAAAATAAAGTGTCTTCTTAGACATTAGCTTCCCATTCATGCAAAGATGATTCCCTCTATTTAGTAGTGAGGATCTGCAGCACAGCCACCAAAGCGCCTCAGTCTAATTAATTTCAGAGAGGCCGTGTTGTGGTGTGGCCCACAAAGGAAAGGCAGCATAAAGGACCAAAGCAGACTTTAATTAAACCTTTCCGTTTGACAGGCGTCTCTGAAGCAAGACAGGTTATGGAGCAAAGTCCAACATGCTGCATACTGAGCATAAGTGCATACGTGCACTTGTGTGTATATAATATATATATATATATATATATATATATATACACACCCTTGCTGGCT
>JBBPCX010007629.1:0-18058 GCA_037974365.1 Hydrocynus forskahlii
TCTCTCTAACTCTCTCTCCCTCCCTCCCTTCCTCTCTCCTCGCTCTCTCTGTCCCTTTCTCTCTAACTCTCTCCCTCCCTCCCTCTCTCCCTCCCTCTCGCTCTCCCTCCCTCTCTCCTCTCTCTCTAACTCTCTCTCTCTCCCTCCCTCCCTCCCTCCCTCCCTCCCTCTCTCCTCTCTCTAACTCTCTCTCTCTGTAACTCCCCCCCGCCACTTTCAGTGGTGAGCTGCGCGCGGGCTGTAGCAGGACCGCCAGCACGCGCTCCGCTTTGAGCAGCGCGACCAAACGCGCATCTTTATCTCAGAACTCGGAGCTCGAGCTGCTTTTCTCACCTTTTGAGAGCGCCGAGCACTTCTTACCTTCTTCATCTGTCCTTTTCGGATCTACCGCTCGCGTGGAGAGTGTGTTTGCGCGTGTGCATGTTTTAGTGTGTGTAGGAGAGTGCGCGCGTGTGCGTTTGGAGATGTGGCGCGCGAGCAGACCGCGGCTGGCCCAGCTGCGCGCTTCTTTTTTCCGACTGCTGTGTCTTCTGCCCGCAGGAGTGTCGGTGCGGAGCGCGGACATGCAGAGAGCCACAGACAACATCACCATCAGACAGGGAGACACAGCCGTCATCAGGTAGGAGCACGAGCTTAACTTACTCTACACACACACACACACACACTCACACACACACACAGAGGCAACCTCAGTTAAGCGCACGAGTTTAACTTACTCTACACACACTCACTCACACTGACATCACCATCAGACAGGGGGACACAGCCATCATCAGGTAAGAGCATGAGCTTAGCTTACTCCGCACACAAACACACACGCACGCTCAAACACACACAGACAACATTACCTTCAGACAGGGGGGCGCAGCCATCATCAGGTAGGAGCACAAGCTTATCTTACTCTACACACACACACACACAGACTCAAACACACACAGAGACAACATCACCATCAGACAGGGGGACACAGCCGTCATCAGGTAAGAGCACGGGCTTAACTTACTTTACACACACACACACACACTCTCACTCTCTCACACACACTCACTCACACACATGCATACAAGACAACATCACCATCAGACAGGGGGACACAGCCGTCCTCAGGTAAGAGCTTAACTTCTTTCATTTACACACACACACACACGCACTTCTTTTGTACTGTATTGAACTGAAGCACTTTATTTACCAGCTACTGTACACTGTATAGACATCCATCCACCACAGATGTACTACACACCCACCATGCACACACACACACACACACATACTATTGCTTTCTGGCCCAAGTACGACATAAATCTCCACACGCCTGTGTGTATGCACACACTCTTACATTCACATGCACATAAACACATGCTTGCAGACTGTTCTGCTGATGTTCTCAGTGTGTGTGTGTGTGTGTGTGTGATGTTCTTTCATCATTCAGAGCTGCTTGGGAATTTGTTGTGTGTGAAGCTTACACATTTAGAGGGTTGCCCTGCGTGGTCTTCATCAAGCTGGACGAAGTGGATGGGCACTGTGTATGAAATCAAGCAGCATGCGCCGGGTTAAGGGCTAGGCTGTGTTGTTTGAGGCCGATTGACTTCAGTGTGGACAATCAAGTGGCTAGACAATGCAAGCTGTTTTTTAAAGCCTTGCTTTTATTTGGGGGTGGGGCAGCTGTCCATGGTCATATGGCCGCTTTCCACCCTCACTGGGGCCTCCAACTCACTTGGCACATCCAATTAGGGAGTAGTTGTGAAATCTGATGTTGTCACACAAGCCCCTCCCATGCGAAGATGAAGAGGCCGTTAAGTGGCCAAACACAAGGTAGGTGTTTCAAATTAAGCGGCCAGTGAGTATAAGGTTGGTGTTTTTAATAAAGTGGACCATGAGTGGAAGTACAAAGTTTGTGTTTATATAAAATGATAAAATGACTAGAAAGACAAGGCTGGTGCTGTAATAAAGTGACCAGTCGATGTATGTACTAGTTTATTTGTTTCCTGAAGAGTTTTGGTGCTGAAGAAACTTGGTAGCTGGCAGTAAAAACGGGTCCATGAATACAATCCTGCCAATATATAGAACCACCTTATAGCAAGGTGCTCTATCTGCAGATGCTTCTGGATGTACAGAGAAGCACACCAAAAACCAGCAAGCCTGAAGTAGCCTGTGATTTCACTGTAGGCTCTGATCCCCAGCTGGAAAATGTGCATGGAAGTCCATTCAGAGATCAACACAGCAAGAGCGAGCACTGGCCCTGCATGTCAAGGACGCTCAGCAAATCTGAACTTTGATTCATATGGAACTGCCCGTCATGGCAAATCCCATGGACGTTAATGGGATTTTGTCTGTGAACATTGCTAACAAACTAGGCAACTAGAGGACCATCCAACTACAATGGAACTATAGCCTCCACTGACCTGAGTGTTAACATAAAAATAGACGTGTGTGTGTGTGTGTGTGTGTGTGGAAGTGGAGGATAGAGGTGTTGAAAAACAACCGTCTACTCACACCTCCACTCGAACCCACTGATACACATCCTAGTCCAGACCAGCGAAGTGTTGGTCTGAGTGTAACACTTTTATAATAAACATACAAAATAGCAGCAGAAGTGGACCATGGGAAAAAATTAAACGGGAAAAATGTAGGGTAAGGGCTCTTGAGGTATGCCTCTAGGAACTGCACAATCTAAACTACTGTGAAAAGTGAAGGTATGTTCGCAAGTGAGAAACATTTAAAAGCTTCAAACCTTTAGATTAAAGTGAAGGTTATTTGCCAGTTCAGTGGACCTTTCAAGGACCTTTGCTTGGTTTTTCACTATCATGCATCTTATTTGCAAAAAATAAAGGTTTCCAAAGCACCATTCTTGGAATTTCTTTAGAGAACCAAAAGTGGTTCTTCCTTGGCATCATGCAAGGAACCCCTTTTGGCATCTTGGTTTGTAAGAATGCGCATCTCCTTTCTTTCAAGAAAGCAAAGGAAAATCAGTTTAACTGTCTTCCTTAGCTTTCCAGAGACTCCTCCAATGTGACTTACACAATTAGCCCTAAAGTCCCACAGGTCTTTCTCCTGTCTTCAGCTAGCTGAAACGCAGTTAGAAAGCCTTTGTTAGCACCTTAATCCCTTCACCACATCTACAAATGCACAATGACTGAGAGGATCCTAATTAAATGGCTGCCAGGATGGCAAGGAGCCTGGCATTCGGGTTCCAAACGTTATGTCATCTCTGCTAATCGGCTGCAGTTGCTCCACGGGCCTCACTGAAGGACGTGTGTCCATGGCTCATCTAGCTGTTTCATAAGAGGCTTTTCACAAGTTCTAGCCAGCATTCTGGTGTTTAATTCACTGGAAGCCAGTGTGTGCACAGGCTGATCTGTAGCTCATCCACCTGACGTGTCGGGGAACATCATTCTTCTCGAGAGAGACCTCCACCCATAATTGCCATGGACAAATTTCGGGCTGCTGAGATTTGCTCCTTTAGAAGCTGGATCCTTCTGAAGGCCCCATTGATCTTGGCCTGTTTTATAGCCTTGATTTGTTTGCTCCAACGTATGCCTAAGTACTGGACCCACACAGTCCATGAGTGCAGTTTGGGAGTCTATATATCAAACTTCTGAGGGCAGTTTGAGGCTTAGCCTTTGCCATTCAGATGTTAATGAGGACAGTTGAATGGAAAAGGGGGGGGGCTGTTGAGGGATCAGCACATTTTTCTTTCTCCCACTCTCCTCTCTCTCTGAAAGATTTGACATTTATGGGCACTGACATTCCTCCACGTCCCAAATGGTAATGCACCCTTTGGAGCATTTTGTTACACTTGATTCAGTTTGGAGGCCCACGTAGCCACGTGGGGTGCTTTGCAGGAACAGCAGGTGGTCATCATGATAAAAATGAGATGTTTTTTGGGGGGGGCTGTTGGAGGCACACGTGCTTGGTGGTATAGACCTGACCCTGTCCAGCAACCTCAGGTTACTGTGAGGGCCTCCCACGCTTACAAATAGAAAGCTAGTATTAGACAGAACTGTGATAGTAACCTAGTCAAAGAAGGGATTGGTCTCTGATTTTACTACAAGCTTCTGTCTTTATAATGCAGGTTATAAAGACAGAAGCTTGTATATTTAGAAAATGCTGGAAATACATAAAATTACTGCTGCTTTGTTTGAATACATTTGCACCAGACAGCTGTGGCCCCTTGCCTCAGGGTGCAAAACCCCCATTGGCCCTTGAGCTATAGAGAAGTTATGCCTATGAAGTCAATAAGAGGTCGCTATATTGTGAAGGCTTGACATGTTTGATTTATTGTTTTAATTGTGTAAGTATAGCAGTCTTTATGAAGTACTGAAATCAACTGATTTGCGCAAGAATATACCATGGCTAATTGTAGCTCATTTACACAGATATAAACGATTGATTCATCATTTGGGCATATTGTGAAATTTGTGGTTAATTATGAAATGTAGCCTTATATTTTTTTACAGAGTCATTTTCAGAAAGAATCAGTAATGCGTGGGACAGGGTATTTTACTCATATCCAAATGACTCATTATGAGAGGCAACCTGCCCTGCCTGACCCACACAAATCAGAGACCCGGCCCTTACTTTTTCTGGAAGTTTTTATCTCTGCTTTGTCTCCCAACCCACCAAATTATCAGTCCATGGGACCCGCGGGTTGGGCTGGTTTGGGACAGCATATTAGAAAATTACCCACACATTAATAGTACTCAGTACTCAGATGTTCTAAAAATTATGACCAGTTTATGTTTAATGCTATTGTTATTTTTGTACACTTCAGCTTATAATAGTTTATTTGAAAAACTGAAAGATTACGCAGTTTCAACCAGTTGATATCTTACTTTCACTTAGTATGCAACCAAATAGCAAATTCTTGGCAAATATTACTTGAGATTCAGAATTGAGGTACTAATTTCCCTTAAAATTAGACTAGATTTGTTTGAATTAAAAAATTGATTGGCTTTATTTGAATTATTTTGAATTAATTGGATTGTGAAGTAAAATCACTTAAAATGAACTGCGTGCTAAATAAAAAATATTACATGAGAAATTTCAAAACAGAGCAGTCCTTAAAACCACAATGGGCAGCAAAAACACTGTGATTCCATTAATTATTATCATGATCACTTATCACGTCCCTATATGTGTAACGTAGAGCATCCGTCCTCATTAGGGATTCGTTTGGTGTCTGTTGGAACGATTAGCGATTAGAGGGTTATCTAGAGCGCCTCCTGTTACTAACCAGGCTACCCTCTAGAGCAGCTGGATTAATTATTAGAGCTGTTTATCGTGCTTTCGGAAACAATAGGACCTACTTCACACTCTGTTTATCTTCATACAGCCCCAGTGCGTCATGTTTGTTGGGGTTTTGTTGGGTATTAAAATGATAGTAGATATCTCCAGCTCCTCCATCTAATTCAGGAGCCGGTCTCGCAAGTCCTTATTTTACGGGCTTTAAGCCCCCCCACACATATGCGCACACACTGCTATGATTTTAATTGCTTTCTATTGCATGGTGGGCACTGGAGGCGGGTGAAAGTGCCGTAAAGCGATGTTGGTTTATTAAAACATTAATGACATGTCAGCGGTAATTGCTCTCCTCCAGGTCAATTATCAGCTTTCAGTGATTTTTCACTTTGGATATTTTTACAGAGGGAGGAAGAAAATAGCAAGGCTGATGGATGGAGAAGAAAAGGGGGAGTAAATAAGTGTGAATTTGTGCGGATGCGAATGTGACTACATGCGTCTGTGTGGATATGTGTTTGTGAACGCCTAGACTAGGCTTTATTACCGCCATCCCCATGGAGTCCTAGCACCAACTAAATAGAGAAGAATGTTGATATACAGTATAAGTAGTTCAGTCTGGAAAGGTTTCCTACAGATAAGGTCAGTGTTTGTGGTTCCACCATTAGAAAGAGACTGGCTTGCCAATGTTTGGTAAAACCACTGTGATGACCTCCAAGCCTTTTGGAATAATATACTGAGGCTGTTTGACTTGAAATGGGGAAGTTGAATACATTAAGGACCCCATTACATATGGCGTAAAGTAACACAGCATTCCACAATATCAACTATAAAACATTGTGGTGGTAGTGCAATAATGCTTTGCAGCTTTAGGGCCTGAATAACTTGTCACAATACCACCAACACCTGAGAGGGTGAAGGCACGCAGCTGCTTCCTCCAAAGCATGTGAAGCTCCACCACATCTCAAACTGCTGCTAATGTAATTGGCTTTCAGCATACTTGGAGGAGAGCACTAACCACCAATTTTGTTATGTTAGCTAACGTACGCCCATGCCAGCTAAACTTGGGTGTGATTGGGAGTGATAGAGATACTGTGGCAGGGCCAACAGGTTGCGCTCAGAAGCCTTTCAGTGTGGCTGAATTTAAGCAGTTCTGGGGCTGTGCCTCCATAATGCTGTCAAAGACTGATCTCCACAAAAGAAATGTGTGTGGTTGCTGCTAAAAGAGTCACAACTGGTTACTGATCTCAGAGGCAGTTACTTTCTCACACATGTGATACAGGTGTTGCTAAACTTTTGGGGTTTCCTCATGTGCTCTGTGTCTCATACAACATTTTTATAAGGGTCTGAAATACATATTCATGGCACTGTAAATAAATAAGAAATTAATAAAATCGGCCATATGTCAACAAATGTCCCATAATGGATCTCTGATGCATTTCCTTCTGCATTTGTCTGGTCCTCTGAAGCACTGTTAGGGCTGAATCATGCATACAATTCAGCAGCAATCCGTTTGAGGGTTAAACGAAGGGCGCTCTGTGTTTTCATATCAGTGCTGTCAAGACTACACTGCACAGCTTCATCAAAACACTTCTGGCTCCATTGCTCATGGACGCTGCCCTCAGCTGAGGTTAATCTGTTGCAGCGGCCGTCCTCCAGCCTGATTTGTGTGCCTTTTGATGCAGCATCATGGCTATTTGGGTTCATGGCCAGCTTCTCTTTTACAGCCTGGTCAGAAGATCCCTGAGGGTCCGTATATAAACTCTTGCTTAAATTCCTTAAATTATAAGGAGATGATAATGTCAGCTTTATATTTATTTTTTTATATTTTAACATTGTAGCATATTTGATGTGATTGCTAGTTTTCAGCTGTAAAAAAAAGCTGTGTAAATAAACAACAACAACAGACTTAAAGACCATAAATACTGTTGCAGGGCTGTCCATCATTCCAAATCTATGGTTTTGGTTTCTGTTTATCACATCTTATTTTTGTTTTGTTCTTATTGTCGCACAAACACCAGTTATTCTCAAATATGAGTCTATATCCTCAAAATTATGATCTTTTGAGCATCAGTGGAGCTGGGCCGGTTCCACTTTACTAGGCTATAGTTAACTTAGCTTAGTAAATAAATCCCATTGGTTCCATGGTAATTATTGGTGCATTGATAAGACTTTGGTAAGACAGTTAACTTTTCCCTAACCCTACACCCTGGGCCAGCCTCTATTCATAACTATACAGCAGGGTCCAAAAGTCTTGAGTCTACTAATAAAACTGCTGATTTTACAGTTTTGTCTATTATCAGTGTTACAAAGTATAGAATCTTCTAATTATTTATATTTATATTTCAGAATTCTGTGGTATGCAGGATGTGTCTTTTACTTGTAATCAACACAATGCAAGTTTGAATAAAATTTAAAAAGTGACCTAAAAATTATATTATGACTAATCTAATAAATCTTTTCCAATTGACTTTTTCTGTGTTATCCCAGATTTTCAATGTAGTCTCAGTCTTTTGTATCCTACTGTAGTCAAGTCAAGTCCAGTAGGTGTTTCTTATCAATTTAACCATATACACAGTATGCAGTGCAATAAAACAAAGTTCCTTTGGGACCATGGTGCAACACAAAGAACAAAAACAGAATACCAAATACAACTACACAAGTGCAGGCAGGACAGAGAGAGAGTGCAAAAAAACACAAGAGCAATTTACGGAACATACAATGCAGTCAGCAGGAGCATTAACAGTACTAGTTTTCTCGATTACATTATTATGACATATGACAATCACTAAGTGTGCATATACTGAGGTTGATAGCAATAAATAATTCTTCAAAAACAGCAAGTAGCAGGAACATGATTAGAAAAAAATGTACAGTATAAAATAAATACAATGGCAGGTAGTTTTCTTGTTAATGGCAGATCAGTTTAGGGTGCAAAGCAGTTCAGTTCAGAGTTTGTGTGTGTGTGTGTGTGTGTGTGTGTGTGTGTGTGTGTGTTGTTCAGTTCTGATAGCCCAGGGGAAGAAACTGCTCCCCATCCTGGTAGTGAAGGCCCGGATGCTTGGAAACCTGCCAGATGGAAGGAGGGAAAAGCGGGTGTGTGGGGTCATCCACAGTGTTGGCAGATGCAGTGTGTTGTAAATGTCTGCAACAGAAGGGAGAGAGACTCTGACGATCTTTTAAGCAATCCTTACAGTCCTCTGTAGGGTCCTATGATCTGATATGGCACAATTTTCGTACAACTACAGAGAATGCTCTCTGTAGAGGTGCACTCACCTCAGTCTCCGCAGGAAGTTTGGATGCTTCTGGGCCTTTTCGGTAATTGAGCTGGTGCTGAGGGTCCACGTGAGGTTCTCCTTGGTGTGCTCTGGACAATCACCACTGGGGAGTCGTTGATGTTCAGTGGAGAGTGATCATGTCATGCCCTTTTAATGTCAGTAACAAAGTCTTTTGTTTTGTCCACTTTAGCAGTTTATTAGCCATTGCATCTCCTCTCTGTATGCCACCTCTTCATTCCTGCTCAAGCCCACTGTCTTGTCATCAGCATGCTTGACGATGTGATCCAAATCATGGATCGTCAAAGTGAACAGCAAAGGGGTTAGCACATAGCCCTGGGGGGGGGGGGGGGCTGTGCTAAGCATGGCGGCACTGGAAACTTTGCAGAGGAAGTCCAGGATCTAGTTGCGGAGGGAGGTGTTCAGCCCAGCAGTCTCAGCTGTCCTTTCAGATGGTGCGTGAACACTGTGCTAGTGTATAGTTACTGGTCACCGATGCTGGAGTTGGTGACTGTTAGACGTAGACCATTTTATTTACCGCAGGAATTCACCAACATGTTTATAGTCGCAAAGTACATCCCACCTAGCACTAATGCTAATAATGCACTGGCCAGACTTTACGAAGCCATCAGTAAGCTCCAAAACTCACACCAGGACTGGCTGTTTATTGTTGCCAGGGATGTCAACCATGCAAATCTCAAGTCAGTTCTCCCTAAATTCTCTGAACGTGCTGGCCTGGACTGTGCTTACAAGCCCCACCCCTTCCTCGGCATTTCTGTTTTTGTTCTTGTGTTGCACCATGGTCGTGGAAGAACGTTGTTTCTTTTCACTGTGCATTGTGTATATGGCTAAAATGACAATAAACGTACTTGACTTCACTTGACACCAGTCATCAGGGCTTCAGTGTTGTAGGCCGAATAAGATTTATGTAAATGTGTTGGCACTGTGACATTACAAAATATTTGAAAAAAGTTTGAAAACAATGTTTTCGAAGCGTAGTTAATATGGAATGTGTGGATGGGGAAGTGAATGTGCATTTTGAAAATTAAAGAATATTTATAGACTTTGAGGCTTTTTAATTCCTAAAACCTAATGATGTGAGCTATTTCAGAAGCATGGCCATCACAATATAGCAGTATAATTTTAATACTAATATTGTGTGCATGTTGTGCAGCCTTAAGACCACACCACTTGTTAAAAAGTAACAAATTGCTATTGGATATAGGGGTTAATTATATAGGATTGGGAATGGAAGCAAATGTCAAAAGTGCATGACCCAATCCATTCCCAAAATGCATTTGACAAATGTCTTTTTTATTTTTTCATGGTTTTTTTTAAACCTTGTATCTCCAAAATGGTAACTTTGCAGAAGAATAGAAGTCAATATAATTTGAATTTGTGAAAATTTGATTTAGAACCCTTTTTATCAGTCAGTTCATCCTGACATTACTGTAAGTAGTAAAAGGCAGTTAAGATTTTCAAATTATATTACAAAAATTTTATATTATACATATATAATACATTATATTATTTTTAATTGATGTTTTGCGCAGAAATCAACACGATTATCATCCTTAATGTCAGGAGCTTGTTTAACAGTGATAAAGTTAATGCATGCACACTCACACTTCTTTAGCATTCTGTAGTATTTCTTCCCAACACGCAGGCGTACGTGCCTGTCCCAACAGCTTCTGAAACATCGGTGGAAGCATTAAGCCTCCAGCATTTCCTCCATCCTTCATCCTGTCCACCTTAACATCCTGCAACACATATAAAATGCACCTGCCACCATTAACACCCTCAAATCCAACCTCTGAGTCAATGCATGGCTGCTTAACGTCCTCTTTTTGCTTTATGAAACAGCTGGCTCAAGAAATGAGCCTCGACTGTGGCAGGGCGTTTTGCATTTTTACGCTCCTCCGGGGGTTAATTGGCGCCTTTGAGAGTCACCCAAGCGTGGCTGCAGTCTACCAACACAGACCAGATCTCTGCTTTATGAGTCGGGATGAAACTAATTGAAAGTGTTTTACAGGAAACAAAGGCTCATTAAAGCAACATTTGCCTGGTAGACCCCTTACCCCAGCTGCAAGACATTTCAGGTTAGCCAAGACAGGTATAGTGTCCAAGCCACCCTCCTGCCCAGTTCAACTTCAGGAGCAGAATGTCACCAGAAATTGTTGCAATGTGAGGTGTCACAACAATAGAAGAAGAACAAGCCAATTATTTAGTTAAGGGGACAAGTGAATTCCTTGTGCTCCTCATTTTTTCTCTGTATTGCTTTTAGTTGGCCTACAACCCTAACTATGATCCTGTGAGTCCTTTTATTTTTATCATATGGAGATCACATGGACCGTAGGGCTATAATATAGTGTAATAATATAATGAGGGAAAATAGGATCCTTGTATAATAGATCCCTGGCCCCTGAGGCATAGTTTCCTAGGAATATAGGGCTGTAGGAATATACAACACTAGGTACAGAATATAGGGTCCTGAAACACACAGGCCCTGGAAACATAAGGTCTTGGGTGGATAGGGCTCTGGAAACATAAGGGAGCAATGTTCAAGGAATATAGGGGAATCAGAGAATATAGGGCCTTGGAAGCATAGGGACCCTTGCTGTTCTTGGACCCCAGGGCCCTTAAAATATAGTTATGTTCCCCAGATTGTAGAAGTACAAGGAAGTTGTTAATAATAAATTGACTAGTAATTCAAGCCTGTGTTTCCAAAAAAGAGGCCCAAGATTTTAATGCTGTATGTAGGCAAATCCCATTATGTAAGGTGGACCTGGCGAGGCTTCACTTTTGAAGTAATCTTTTAGAAAAGCCCTTAGTCCTTGGGTTATGATACTGGATGCCTATCGCTGCTAATTTTCCATAATTTAAGATGCAGCAGGCTCAAAGCCTTGGGTGACTCCTTTCCCTTGTTAAATAAACCAAAAGCCCAGTTTTTCAAAAAGTGTCTCTGGAATTGCATCATGCGCTGAGATGGCTGGAAGTTTCTGCAGTTTAATTTTCATGCAGTTTAATTTCTCTTTCTCGGCTTCCCGTCCTGAGTGTAATGCGTTTGGCTCCACAGCACTGTTAAATAAAGGATAGCCAAAGGAACGCTGTGACTAGCTCTGCCACTAATGGGGCGTCTTCCCATTAGCGAGAGAGTCTGTTTGCCGAAACCAAGTTATCCCTCTGAACACATTTACCTTTTTTTTCAGCAGCACTTAAGACACCCCATCCCCTCTCCCTGAAGTCCAGAGTTAAAACAGTGAACACTGGAGGACACAGTAATGCTCGATGCTCTCTCACGCTCAAGGAATGATTTTCTGAGCATGTTGTGAAAATTGTCAGCACTCAAAGAATGCTGACAAGCTGAATGGCTAAGGGTGCCGAGAAAAGGTTCTTCAAACAGTCTTGAGGGACCCTTCGATGGCCCACATTTTTGCTCCATATCTGTACGTTCTCAGCATTGCCTGGAGGTTCCTGAGGACTGGATTGAGATCCAGTGCCCTAAAGATCACCTGCATGGTTCTTGCAAGAACTATTTTTAAAAAGGGAATGTGTAAAGAGCCTAGTTAAAGCACCACCTCCACATGAGCGTCTATATCAATTCATGAACTTCCTTGACCAGGAACCATTCTTTTTAAGAGCAAAATTGAATATGTTGAATTAAAAAAACATTGTTCTCATGGTGTTTGGTACCATGTTTCTGGACATTTTGCATGTCCCGAGGCTATTACATTCTTTACATCTAGATTACTTTAGATTGTTGTTAACAACAATCGCATATTTATTTACATGTCCTACAGTCCTACAATAATTTATGTACCCTATAATTGCATGAAACCTGAAATTAAATACTTGGAAAAAGTGAAAAAACAACACATAAAAGTTTAGAAGTGCTATACTAATGAGTTTTTAAATGCAGGTACAGTCATATATTTATACAGTCATATCAATGTCATATCATGTCATGTGTATAAATTACTTGGAGTAAAATTTACATTTACTTTCAAATTAACAATCTTTTTCCTTGGATAAGCTGACCATTTTGGATACAATTATTTGTCCTGTCAGTAATGATATGAAATATGTAAGGCAATTTAGCTTATAATGTTCCATTGGTGTTCCCAAACTATAAACCATCACAAAAATACGACAGACTTGCCGCATGGGCAGCCACGGAGAATACATCACCTGTGTTGTGACACTGGAGTCAATGCACTCTGGTTCCTTCAGAAGTAAATTTAACTCTGAGCTTTGTTTAACGCTGCCATTTTTAATGTATATTAGAAAGTGGTGGTGGAGGTCAAAGCCACGCCTGATCATGAGCCACCTCCTGTTTGGCCACAGGGAGAGATTTATTATCTGGCAACCACAGCTAGAACACTCATGCTAATAGAATAGTCACCAATCTGAGCTAACGTGGCTTGATTGATGGGGTCTGGGTTGTTGAGTTTGTAGGCACTTATCCAATCTGTAATGTTAGCTTGGCTGCTGGCATTTAAAGACATTGTAACGAAACTCTTAAAGGTAGGGGCCAAAACAAGGTGAATAAGATCTGGGACTAAGCCCCAGCAAACAAAACCACAGCCTCATCCTCACAAACCCACTCCTCTCCTTGCCACTCTCACTTGGGGATAATCCACAATAGTGGGAGGACACTGCTTTCTAAATGACAAGCTTCTTCTAATTCTACATAATGCAATTCACTCAAACATCTAGGCCTAATTCTATAAATTTGAAGGAAATATTATCCATTTATTGCCATTATCTTGAGAGCAGAAGATGCAAGTACAGAGCGAACAACCCCATGTATTTAACCCACGTCTCCTTGCACGTTGACCCCAGAAGTTGTCCACTTGATAATGTTTCACCTCCCATTAGAAGTCCATTAAAGACCCAGTCTGGAATTGCGAGAATGAGACCACATTCCCCCTGGGCCTGGATTCCAAGCCATCATGAAACGTCTGGCCTGGGTACAATTTCACCAGAGCCAAGCACTGCCAAGGAAGAAGGTAATAAATCCCAGCTCATCGCATCTCTGCTTTGATTCTTAGCTGCAGTCCCAAAGCTCCAAGTAATATTGTAACTAAGAATCCAAATTCTCTGCAAACAAAAATCCTTAGGGGTGTTAAGGGTTGCAGATGTGGTCGAAATATACGATTGCAAACCTTTTCAGGGTGCACCATTTGGTTCACAAGGCTCATGGACAACTTGGAACCAATACAATGCTGAAACTAAACAGCTGTGGAAGGAAAGAGTAAAGCGATTGATATACTTTGCGTTCTACAGACTGGGGGAGTCTTAGCTAATGAGTAGAACTGGACATGACTAAACTACAACTAAATATAAATAATAACTCCTTATTTGCTAGTTAATAGTAGATCACTGCCCCCTGAGATATACCATCGGGATTTATTATGTCACAATAATGACAATATACCATTTCCCCCACCTGGTGGGTTGGTGTGGACCTTTAGCTTTGCTGTTGTTTATTACTGTGGCAGCCTGAGCTGCCCTCCCTGACTGGGTTTTTAATGTGCTGGCGGCTGGATTTAGCATGCAGCCTCTGTTAAGCTGGACTTGGGACGTAGCTACAGGGTCCTGTGAATGAGCATATTACACTCAGCTACAGAGGATGCTTGTCCTTCCAAGACTCTGAGCCATCTTTGTGTGTGTGTGTGTGTGGGTGTGTGTGTCTGCGCAAGCATAGGAAAGAGAAGGAAAACGGTTAGCCAACCTTCTGGGGCCTTTTAGCATTTCCAGTGCTTCTGTTCCTCCCTACAGGGCTGGGCAAAGTGAGTAACCTGATTCAAAGTCTGCACAGACACACACACCATTCACACACGCATGCCGCATTAACACAACAGAATGGTAATCCTCTCACAGCCTGCTGCGAACACAGGCAGGATTTTCAAATCAATTTCATTTCGCTCATCATGCCCTCCAAAGCAGAGCAGAGAGCGTTGGGGGTGGAGAGCTGTGCTTGTCCGTCTGTCTGTCTATCAGTCCATCTGCTGGAAAAAAGCTACAGTGGCCAACAATGTATGTGGACATACTCGCATGACTTTTATAATGCTAACCAGCCCATATTTGCTTTCTCTTCATTAGCATTAGTGAGTCATTAGTGACATTAGCATTTCCTTGTAAGCAAATGTAATTCCTCTTTATACTTGGCTCATTTTTAAAAATGCTACTCTGACCAGCAATATATTCATAATATTTCATAATGCTAACCAGCCCGTAATAGCGTCCCCTTAATAATATTGTGATATTATGCCACTTGGCCTGTATTAGCTTTGGCTAATTAGAAGCCATTCACATTTTAACCTTTCCAGGACAAGTTCCTTTCCACTTTTTTGTATCCAGGAACAAAGTGTTGACGTCAGTGTTTCACAGATCACATGAAATAATCAGGACTTTTTGACTTTTCATCAAGCTCTTTTGAAAAGCTGCTATAACTGACAATGCAAGTGGGCCTGCAAGCATGAATGAACTTTTAGACCGCTAAGTAAGGGGTGAAGGACTTCTTTTAGACCTCTTCAGGCGGAAGTGCAACCTTGAGAGTACTTGGCACTCTAAAGCAATATTGAAGCATGGTTCCAACAGAGGGGCAAAATGGCTCAACAGAGCTAGCATGACTGGGGCCGATGTGCCACGCAAGTACTTCTGCATTACCCACCATATTGCACCTTCTTATCAATGCTAATTATTATTTTTTTTTTGCTTCACATTACCATATTATAAACTACATTTAATTCAATTATGTCTTTTCACATCATTGAGAAAATTAATTGCTAGCCAAGACAGTCAAAGGCCTGGTGGAAGAGGCCAGAATGGGAGGCAGCTAGTCAGAGATTGCGGCATATCTAAATCACTGATTGCTATTGCTTAAAATGCTGAACACCCACTCCTTTGTTTTTGAAAGTCTTTTATCTGCTGAGTGATAGTCTACGACACCGGGAGTAATTTGGCGCTGGGTATCTTGTGGCGGGTGAATCATGCGCGTGTAGTCAGGCTGAGATGGGTAATTGGAGCGTGGGTAGGTGTAATTAAGCTCTAATCCCGTTTTAGTTTAGCATGACGTAGAGGGGTAATGGTGCGCATTAGACAGCTCTCTCTGTGAGCGCGAAATTGCGAGGGCTGGTGGAGTCTGCTGGTGGAAGAGGAGGCTGGGGGGTTGGAGGGGCATAAAAAAATGATTAGAGAAGAATTTGACGCAAAATGCATCTTTGTTTATCGCTATTGCGCTCTCATTCAATTGCAATTGCAGTATGCCTGTTTAGTTTCCATAAATGAACTATGTATTGGAAAATATGGGCTCCCGGGTGTGGTCCTCCCTCTCCTCCCATCACTCAGTCTAACTGTCCTCTCTCTTTCTGGGTGCGTTGGGTGGTCCTCTCTCTCTATCTGACAGCAGAGATGTTACATGTTGAATATTAGTATTTTGTCCACATTGTTTATCCAGCCACGAACATGGAAGAAGGAAAGGAACAAGATGAGGACAGACAAAGAAGGGAATCCCCGTGAAAGCAATGGGTTAGTCTTGACAGGGAGGAAAAAAGGGGTGGCAAAACCTTTTTTTGGCTCAGAGCTGAGAGAATGCTTCAGCTTTGGTTTGCAGAGAAGCTTAGCTGCTGGAAAAATGAGGGAAACAGTGTTTGTGTCTGATGGTGGCGCATGACGAAGGATATTACATGGGTTCCTCCTGCAAGAGATAGTAGAACTGCTTTCTGTGACAAGTGAAGGCAAAGGTTCTGCAAGGCTGGCCAATGGGTCTGAGTCAGCGTATGTCATCTGTTTTAATCCATGCTTCTCTGTTCCTGACCTTCTGCTTGAAGTTCTCATCACTGGCTTGCAGTGTAGTAATTGTAGCACCATGGGCAGCTTATCAGGACCGAGGAGCTTAAGGATGGGGGGTCACTTTCTTTTGATGAGGCGGAAAGGCCGTACCGATTTACTCACTAACAGCAGGCTGAGGCTCTGATGGGAAAGCGCTGTGTGTTTCATTTAAGAGCTATATTGAGCTTTTGTTGACGTTAATCCGTGCTCAGTCATAGCGGTTGTTTTCCATATGGAGCTTTAGCCGCCCGGGATCAGGTAGACTTAGCTTTCACTTGACATGCTTCTAGATGATTAAGGTGAATTGATACTGTCAGGTTCAATGCATCAACTTAACAATTTGCACATACGCAGTACACTCACTGGCCACTTTGTTGGAAACATCCTATCTGCTGTGTGTGTGTGTGTGTGTGTGTGTCTGTGTCTGTGTCTGTGTCTGTGTGGTATGTGTATTTTATATGTGTGTGTATATACATGCATACAGACCATCGTCCACCCTTCTTTTTGGTCATTCAGAGACTACAGGGCTTCTATTGACTTTCTGATTTTTTGGAGAGTGCTCTGCTATACTCACATACCCAGTGAAGCTCTGTGTTCAGAAACTGGCCCCTGAAGAAGGAAAAGAGGATGGCCAGTACGGTCGAGCTACAATGGGAGTGTTTCTAATAAAGTGGCCATTAATTCGCAGGTCAGTATTTTTAGCAGCGTTGGTGTATATTTGGCTTCTGTCATTCACTGGCAGGACGTAAGTGTGTCCAGTTAATTGGGTCTATTGGCATAGTAATGTCCATCTAGCCTCCCTCCTTCACAACTGTGTGTGTTTGTGTATGTGAGTGTGTGTGCGAGAGAGAGAGAGAGAGAGAGAGAGAGAAAGCTTCTGGCTTGCACTCTTGTCTGTTCTTTGATTAAAGTGGGAAATTTATCCTGGATTTGGGTCAAGAAGTGGGTTGCCCCAATTTCCCGCTTGTTCAGCGAGTGCACACTGGGCGATCGACAGCTCTGCCAGGCCTTTTTTCTTTCTTTTTCTCTCTCTTTTTTCTCCTGTTTTCCCCCCAGTTGTCCTGCGAACCTCTATAGCAAACACGCTGCGGTTTCGAGTGCTTATTATTCTGCCCGACAGTGCCACCGAAGTGCTGTGTAAATACAAGTGTGCTCATTGGCTTTTTATGAGGCTAAACCAGGGTTTAACGTGAAAGCCAGGCACTCACTCTGACTCAGTTTTTTAACACAAGCTGTTTGAGAGGGTCCAATTCACTCTGCAAAGTGAAAACACATATTTAGAGTGTGCATCAGAGAGAAAAGAGAGAGAGAAAGAGATTTTTTTTCGTGGTGCACACAGGTGCAGTGGTTAGGGCTGGAACAACCATATCTCCTAATGCTGCAATATTCAACAGCTCTATCTCCATCATAACTGTACACATCAATAGTGAGCAATGTGTTTCCAATAACACTGATGAAAAGACAGGAAGCAGAGCTGGAGGTGGCAGAGTTTAAAATGTTAAGATTTGAGTTCGGAGTGAAGAGGATGGGCAGGATTAGGGACGGGTCTATTAGAGGGACAGCCCAAGTTGGACCTTTTGGAGGAAAAGTCAGGGAGATTTGCTGAGGAAAGACTCTGAGTGTGATGGGAGGAGGATGCTGAGGAGAGACTCTGAGTGTGTTGGGAGGAGGATGTTGAGGAGAGACTCTGAGTGTGATGGGAGGAGGATGCT
>JBBPCX010007640.1:0-18056 GCA_037974365.1 Hydrocynus forskahlii
TGTGTGTGTGTGCGTGTGTATGTATGTGCGTTTGTACATACCAATATATACCAGTGATGGCTGGTCATGATACTGCACAGTAGTAGCTCACACGTTTACGTTTAGCAGATGTTCTTATCCAGAGTGACATACATCAGTGCTTTGGTTGTCCACAAATGTTCTTCATACCTGTAAAGCTATACTGAAATCATCTGCTAACAAGTTAACAAGTTACTGCCAGCTAAGTTACACACCTTAACAAACCCTGTCAAAGAGAAAAAACAAGTCAGAGGTTAATACACAAGTAAGCTCTGAAGACCCATCTCTTTAAGGGTCTTCAGATGACGCTTGAAGACAGCGAAGGACTCCGCAGATCTGATTGCAAGAGGGAGTTCATTCCACCACTGGGGGGCCAAGACTGAAGAGTCTTGATGCATGTCTTCCTCTTCTTTTGAGCAATGGAGGTTCAAGACAAGCAGTGCTTGAAGCTCTGAGTGGACAAGAAGTGACATGTTGCTTGATCAGTGCAGACAAGTAAAGGTCTCATTACCTACTGAAGGTCTCATTACCTTCAGTGGCAGTCCTGCCAGTAGAGAGTTGCAGTAGTCCAGTTTAGAGATGACCAGAGACTGGACGAGTAACTGTGTGGCTTCAGTGGTGAGAAAGGGACGGATTCTTCTGATGTTGTACAGAAAGTATCTGCATGTCCTGGAGAGGTGGTCAACGTGCGACAGGAATGACAGTTCTGGCATGACACCAAGATTTCTTACCTTCTTTCAGGGGACGATAACAGAGTTCTCAAAAGAAACGGTGAGGTCATGGCTTGGTTATGGACTCCCTTTGATGAAAAGCAGCTCTGTCTTGCTGGGATTCAGCTTGAGGTGATGGGCCACCATCCAAGAGGAGATGTCAGTCAGGCAGTCTGAGATGCGGGTCGAGATCTGATCATCACTGGAGGGGAAAGAGAGAATAAGTTGAATGTCATCTGCATAAAAATGATAGGAAAAGCCATGTGAGGCTATTACATTCCCAAGAGAACCAGTATATAGAGAAAAAAGAAAGCGGTCCAAGGACCGAGCTCTGTGGTACACCAGTGGACAATATTTGCGGGGCAGACTGGGAGCCTTGCCATGCTACCTGGTACTTCCGGTCATCAAGGTAGGATTCCAACCATTGCCAGAATGTGCCCAATATCCCAAGGCTGGAGAGAGTAGCCAGGAGGATCTGATGGTTAACCGTGGCAAAGGCTGCAGAAAGGTCAAGAAGAATCAGGGCAGAAGACAGGTTGGCTGATCTAGCTGCATGAAGTTAGTCTAGCTGCATGAAGTTAGTCTAGCTGCATGAAGTTAGAAGCTAGTAGTGCTGTTTCAGTACAGTACGCAGCCTTGAACCCGGACTGGTGAGGATCCTGAAGCCTGTTTTGAGAATTAAGATGTTAAGTTGGTTATAAGCAGCCCATTCCAGGACTTTGGAAAGGAAGGAGAGAAGAGATACTGGTCTGTAGTTGTCGATATCTGAGGAGTCCGGTGTGGGTTTCTTCAGAATCGGTGTGACCCCTGCAGACTTGAAAGCAGATGTGACATGGCCAGTTGTTAAGGAGCCATAGATGATGTAGGCGATAAGCAATGCCACATCCTCAAGAGAGAGAGGTGAGAAGCCAAGAAACTGGGTAGCACTGGCTGGTCTCGGGCTGACGGGCGGCTTGATGATTGGTGGGAAGGATCTACTAATGTAATCAGTCTTCTCATCAAAGAACACAGCCAAGTCTTCTGGTAAGAGAGCTGGAAAAACTGGGAAAGATGGAGATTTAAGAAGAGACGAAAATGTGCTATGCAGCTTGCGAGGGTTGGATGTCTTCTGTAGAAGGAAGACTTTGCAGAAGTTAAATCGGTGGCAAATTTGGATAAGAGAGAGCGATGAGTGATAAGGTCACTGTGATGAAGCACTTTCCTCCATCTTCTTTCAGCTGCTCTCAGTTCCCTTCTGTTACTTCTCAGGACCTAAAACTACCATGGAGCCGGGGGAGAGACACGCTTCAGTCTCGAAGACAAGGGGCAGAGTAGATTAATTGAGCTGTGGAGAGATGAGAGAAGGTCACTGGTAGCTGATTCAGCTGAAGATGGACAGAGGTTAGTGGAGTTAGGGAGAGAAAAGGAAGAAAGAATAGCAGAGGAGAGAGGACAGAGATAGAGAGGATAGACACTGCAGCCCCCTCAAATAATTCCTGAAGGACTCTTAAATTCAGCAGCATGATTGACTTTTTGCCTGGTTTCAGGTCCTATAAAAAAAAAACAAGACTGAATTACCACCTCCAATGCGCATTCTTTTTTAATACCCATCACACCCATTTTCACTTACTTAATAATTACTGAACTCAAACAAATTAGGAGTAAGTTAAACATAACAAGTCCATCTCATTCTAACACCACTTACACGATTTGTCTTGAAAAAGGAATCTGTCCTCTTCTGTCTTTTGTGGTTTTGTACATCCCCAATTGTGTAGACCAAAAGTACAATAACAGCTTGAGCAAGAGACAGTCCAGAAACACTTTGTTGCTCAGTTACAGGGTTAAGTTACTCAGATTTTAAGTTGCTAGCTAGCTGTGACAATACTATAAAACTAAATAAATAATAAATGCCATTGGCTACCTGACTTGCCAAGCCAGCCACATTATTTTGGGCTATATTTGCGAACTTTCTACATAGCCTAATGCTGCATCGTTTCATACCTCAAATGTATACGTATTCGGTACCTATTTGTAGTAATAATACCCCATCTGTATCTTCATTTTTGGTTTTTAAGTCTCAGGTGTACCATGATGTCATCGCTTTTCAAGAAAAAAAAGTCCATAATTTATAATGAAAGGTGTTGTAAAAGTTTTTCTTTTTTAATTGTTTGAATGTTGTTGGTTGATTCATCATGAACTTTTCATTTGTACACATACACACACAGACACACACACACACACACACACACACACACACAAAGTATTTCTTCTTCTCTTTATTTGTTCATTCTCTCCAGTTCACCTCAAGCTTTCTATTATTGATGAAATATGACAAATGAAACCAGTGATGAAATATGACAAATGAAACCAGTTAGAATCATATTTCATCTACATTTTCTTTACACACTAACAATATACAATACTACACAAAAGTCTTATGCTGCCATGAATACTGTTTAATTTTTTTTTCTTGTATTACTGCCAATTCAATAGGGTTTTACAAAAAAGTACAGTAAATGAAAGAATGTTTTCTTAGAAATATGTTGGTTAGACGAATACAATTACAGACACACAGTTCAGTTCCATCATAGCATCTGATTTAATTTAATAAAATATTGATTTGCTGAGATAGGTACTGTTGTGGAATCTTTAATAAACCTCAGAGAGTTACTTTAATATGTTAACAGAAACTTTTAGTCCATATCATACAGCTCTAATAGAATTTCAGTCTCTCCTCTCACTGACTCACAGTGCTTTACCCTCTACCAACAGACCACACAGTGAGTAGAAGAGGGTTTTTTCAGGTTTTGGTGTCGTTTTGAGGGTGACTGGTTAATTTGTTGTTTCACACTGTGTGTAACGGTGTGTGTGTAAGTGTGTGAGGACAGAGCTGCCCTCCTACTGGTCCTCTACTGACCCTCTCAGCTCAGGGCACCCAGACAGGTGGGGTACGCCACACACGAAGCCATTCTGCAGATGCACACACCTACAACAGTGCAATGTCTCACAAATTTTAAAAGAAAAAAATTAAAAGTTTGTATTTTGTCTGTATCACAAAGTACCTTCTTCATGCAAGCAAACATATGAAAAGGAATATATTTCAAATTTCAGGGGTCTTTCAATAAAAAAGCATTTACATTAGGTTAATGTCAGTTGACTGCATATTTGATGCAAATCCAGAAATGAGTCTAAATCACTTGAAAACAACCATATTTGCTGTAAATCCGTGAATCAAAAGGTTATGTCTTTGAATTTCAACCTGAGAGTCACTCTGGCTTATTTATTTACATAGCAGATCATGCATGTGAATAAACCCAAATGTGCCAGTGTTAAAGGCAAATGTGCATGAATTAGCCAACTGGCAGAAAACCTGACCAAATTTACTGTAAACAAAGAATTGCAGTATCTCATTTAATCACTTATCGATCAGAAAATACAGAAGATACAGATGTGAACAAAATTTTTGGTAGTCTTCCACAAAAAAACCCATAATTATCTCTGAAATAACTTGAAACTGACAAATTAGACTTTGCTTCTCGCTTGATTTTTGATTCCGCTGAACATTTTACATAATGAAGTAAATGAAAATGCCATGGACAAAAATCATGGTACCTATATTTTTATATTTTGTTGCACCAACTTTAGCAGCAACCACTGCTGTCAGGTAGTTTGGCCCATTCTTCCTGAGCAACTACTTTACTGTGTCAGGTTTGAAGAGGACCTTCTCCACAGTGCATTTTTCAAAACTTTCCATAGATGTTCAGCTATTGAGCATTAAGATCAATGCTCACAGAGGGCCATTTAAGAACAGTCATATGTTTTTTCTCAGGCATTCTTGAATGCTTTTAGCCTTGTGTTTTGGATCATTATCCCGTTGGAGGTCCCATGACCAGCGACTGAGGCGGACATTTCTGACAATTGGCAGTATGTTTTGCACCAGGATGCCTTAAGACTTCCTTGTTCCCTGCACATATGCAGCAAAGCAGCTTCAAAACATGAACGAGCCCCCACATGTATCACAGCAGGCACAGTGTTCTTTTCTTTGAAAGCTTCATTTTCCCATATGTGATTATAGAGCTGACATGTCTTGCCAAAAATCTCCAGTTTTGTCTCATCAGTCTAAAGGGCATTCTACCAGAAACTTCGCAGCTTAACAACATGCCATTTAGCAAATTTCAGTCTGTTTTTTAATATTTTTCTTTCAACAGTGTCCTCCTGGATCTTCTTCCATGGAGCCCATTTTTTTTGGATAGTCAGACAATGACGTACCTTGACCTTGGAAATCAGCATTCAGTGGCTATTGGATATTTATTTTTCTTGCCACTTTGTCTACCATTCGCACTATCCTTCTAATCAATCTGGAGTTACATTTCCTGAGACGCTACAGTCTCATGGACCTTATACTTTTAAATAATCTTTGCAACTGTAGCCAAAGGAACGTGAAACTGCTTGGACATAGCCTTTACCTTTAACATGGTTATGTATTCAAATCTTTCTGAGCTCCTTAGACAAGCTCTCTTTTGTGTGGTGCGTTCAATGCCAACAAACTACACAGTGGCAAGTGCTCTCCCTTTAAATAAGCTGAATGCCTGATAGAAAGATGTATATTCTACAAAGTATCTAAAATAAATAGCAAGCGATGTGCGTTTATAATGTTTAATTCTGTTGAATACATTATAACACAAATGAGTATTATAACAACCATAAAGCACATTTTCTCAACCTCAGAAATAAACTGAAAATTAATTTAAAAAGCAGTTTACATTAAATCTCCTAAAAGAAATTGATCTGCTCTGAGGTGCTAACACTGACACTTTAAGAGATAAATAGTGCACACTGTGACTCCACAGACCTGTGTTTGCATGTGTGTGTGTGTGTGCCTAAGTGTTGCTACCAAACCAGTAGCAAAAACAAGCCCACCCGTTTGCAGTGTTTCATCTCTTTGCCCCCCACAGTGATTAGCAGTGTGTTTAATTTGTTTTAGCACCAGAGACGATATGTGTTATTTTTGTTTTATCTCTCTCTCTCTCTCTCTCTCTCTCTCTCTCTCTCTCTCTCTCTCTCTCTCACTCTCTGTCTTTCTCACTCACACACACATACAGATATACACAAACCCCATAATTATAAAAGAAGAGCATATTTATATCTCGGTCTGCAACAGTAAATCTCAAAAATAATTTATCCTTAAATTTATCCTTAAATATGATGGAATAATGTACGCCCCTCTCCAAAAAATTATAACGCCTCCCCCAAACTCCCCAGTATACATTATATGGACAAAAGTTTTGGGAGACACCTGTTTTTCAGGGTTTGGTCTAGGCCCCTTACTTCCAGTGAAGGGCAGTCTAATTGCTTCAGCATACAGCTTCCAACTTTGTGGACACACTTTGGTGAAGAACCTTTTCTATTCCAGCATGACTGTGCCCCAGAGCACAAAGTAAACTCCATAAAGACGTGGCTGGATGACTGGCTGCACAGAGCCCTGACCTCAACCCCATCCAAAATCTTTGTGATGAACTGGAACAGAGATTGTAAGCCAGGTCTTCGCGTCCAACATCAGTACCTGACTTCATAAATACTCCGACAGAAACACTCCAAAGTTTTGTGAAAAGCCTTCCAAGAAGAGTGGAAGTTGTTAAAGCAGTGAAGGGGGGACCAACTCCTTAATTAAGTCTATGTATTTGAATGCAATGTCATTCAAATCCAAGTTAGTGTAATGGTCAGACATTACAATGCTTTTGTCCTTACTGTGTGTGTCAAACAAGACTTCACGGGTGTGTCCGAATTTCAAGGTTCTGAGGATGCCTTTGGGTCTATGCTACAGATTGAGTTGTACCTTGTTCCAAAGTAAGCATCCTTTGAAAGTAAACATCCTTGAGCTTTATTGAAAGTGTGTTGTTTATGTCGGCTTTATTTCCTAAAATGTACTCAGAGTACATTTCTTTCATTTTCTTTTAGTTTCCCTAGCTGGTGATTGGAATTCTGAGTTATGACCTCTGGTCAAACACCGGATTAGTACTTTGTGTAGTAAAGTGTGCAACCTAAAGCGTGGAACCATTGAAACTTCTCCTAAAACACATGATGAGATCAGAGAACATAGAGGAAGTAATCTGAGACCACTCAATACAAAATCTTTCCAGATCCTCCAGGGTCCCGGGTCCTCTCTTTTAAACTCTCCTCTTCATCTAAGCCAACAGATTTTCAATGGGGTTTAGGACAGGGGAGTGAGATGGCCATGTCAAAACTTGATTTTGTGGTAAATGAACCATTTTTGAGAGGATTTGGACATGGGCTTTAGATTATTTTCAGTTGTCCAAAATGTATTTGTCACAAGTGCAATATGCAGTGAAATGTATCCTGAACCACTCTTTTTCTGACTGTGCAACATTATAACATATGTACAAATATATCATTTAAAAACAAATCTAAATAAGAGTAAAACAAGTTAAACAAGTTAAAGGTAAAACATGAAAGCTAAATTAGAGTATTTTAAGTTTAAGGTATGTTATAACTGAAGCAAGTGCATCATGTTAAAGTGCATTATGCCATATTAGCACAGCAATGTAAACAGAAGGAAAGACCTGTATAGCAGCACGTAATGTAATAATAAGTAGTGTAACGTAATGAAATATGACAGATATAAAATATAAAAATGAATATGAAAGATGACAATGAACATGATATGACACCCTGAGCTGTATCAGTCCCTTAAGGTAATGCTATGAGGGGAGGGGGGCATGTTCTGGTTGAGTTGACCTATGGCCTGAGGACAGAAGCTCCTCTTGAGTCTCTCTGTTTTGGCCATGACAGTACAGAAGTACTATTAGTCCAGCTTGACTGTTTGTTGCTAATAATCTCCACTTTGGTTGAAGCCATTTTGCTATTTCTATAGCCACTGCTTGATTTATAAAAGTTAATGTCGCTAGTGTATTATCAAATTTTGCTCATATTTTGCTCATATACATGAATTTGACTTCTGTGTCACCTCAGATTTGTACCACAGTGATGAGGCAGCTCCAGAATAACAGTCCTCGGTGGGAGAGACGCACAACACTTTAACACACATTACTTAATCCCTTAACACAGTTTGAGGTCAGTGTATGAGGATTCCCATTACTTGTTAGCGACATTATTCCTAAAGCTCCAGTGCAAAACTAAAGAGGCAAACACCAAACATGTCTAAACTGTTCAAACTTTATTGGGGATGAGAGGGACAATGTGGAAATTAGATTTTTTTGCTGAGCTATTCCTTTAGGGTTCTGTAATTGGACCTGTCTGCACAGAGACCCACTACTTTAACTGCAGTTCGTAATATGGGCCATTTCACGGGCCATGCATCATGAGTAAATAAAGCTGGAGAAAGGTGAAGTGGCTGTTTTTGGTGTGTTCCCCTGAGCTCCATCCCTGCTGTGTGCCTCTTCTGACCCCGGATCAGTATCAGCCTTTACTCAGACACGACCTCGCAGGGCAAAAGGGCATGCAGGGAGCACAGTCTGATACACCAAAGCAAAGAGGGAAGAGAATAGACTGAGTATTTTAAGTGTTAGTGAGACCTTAGAATTTTAAAGAGACATTGAAGCAGAACAACAGATTCACCCGGTTTACCGCCTTACCTAAATGAAGTCAATCAGCCAAGACAAGTTTAGTTCTTTAGTTTTACACAGTTTTAACTAATGTAGCCAACTAGAACATTATATGGCTTATTTACATACCAATTAGCTACATGTCTAAATCATCACACAATCAACTCCATCTAAGTTGTTAAGTTAGACTTGCTAATCTGGTTCTAACACGTTATGACATACTGTTATCGATAATTATGGACATAAGTACAGATAAAACTGTCTGATTATTCACTGTTCATATTACTGTGCCGTAAATTTTGTTCAGCAAGTTCAGCAAGTGTTTCTGGTTGGTCTTCTAATTTTTCAATAATAAACAATAAGCACCTGCACTTAAAAAATGTAGTGTACTGAAATTAGTCTGACAATGCATTTCTTTACTAATGTGGAAATGATGAACGTCTTTTTTCAATGTAGGTTCGCGAGAATATTCTGAATCACAGCACTTTTTTCACTAATGCTCAACCTGTTTGAGCCACAGTAGTTTTTAGGAGTGGACTGAATGTGGGGGGAGGGATGGGCGGGTCAGTTTCAAAGAGGGTCTCACCAATCTGTGTAAACAAACAGAGGTCATGGTGAGGTCAGGCTCGGGAACTTTCAGCTCACACCCACAGTCGCCTTTCCTTGGCTATCAAATGGCCAAGGCCAGCCCTGCAAGGTCAAATCCATTTCAACATTTCGTCAACCTGGCAATACAGGCTGTGATATATGGACACTGAAAGAACGTTAACACACTGCCTGTCAAACGCTGGCAGACATCTAGCTTTTCAAAATGATTTTAATAGAAATGAGCATGTTTTCTTTTTTAGTACACCATAATGTACCATTTTAAATAGACCTGCACTGGATTTGTGACTTGTCCAGGGTGTTTTTTTGCCTATTGACTATTCATACGCCAGCATGAACTGCCTGCAACTGGTCCTGCAACCAATGTGATACCTCTGAATTATGGAATGCGTAGGTCTGCCTTAACAAACAGACTAGGCTAATTACCGAACACACTTTGATTAACATAAAGCTGAGTGTATCTAAAAGATTAGCACATAGCTAATGATAACCTGATCACTAACTTTTGCAGGGACTTCTTTTCTAGCTGCAGTTGATATAGAAAATCAAATATATATAAATATTATGTACAAAAAATAAAAATTCAAAAGAAAAATTCAAAAGAATACAAAGTGTACCCAATTTTTGATCAGCACAATACGCTAATATGGTCACTCCACCTGCTAAAGACCAGCCCTGTTTCATTAAGACGTCCAAAATGCAACAGTGCACAACAGGACAGATGTAGCCACATTTTACTTTTGCACCAGCAAAAGTGGCGTTCATGCAGTAAATGTAGAGGAGGTCACCTAAATTCACATTGAAACTGCTCCAGATTGTATATATTTTGAAATTTTGATGTTTTCAGTTGCTATTATCACCCCATGTTCAACACTGGGAAATCAAACATGATGACCACTGACCCAACATTGGTTCAGCAGCACACACTGAGCAAACAGCATCACGAATTATATGGAGTTAAAGTAAAAACAGGTTACTCTATGAATTTCCAGTGTTGGTTCTATGTTGAAAGCATAGTGTTCACAAAACTTAACATACCTTACTTTCATATTTAGGCATTTTGCAGATGCTGTAATTCAGACTTAAAGATGTACAACAAGTTCAGGTTTTAAAAATGTACTCGAGATCTTCCTACCTGGAAGTGCAGCCTGGACAGGGACCAGACCTTCAGCATTCTGTATGTAGGACAAAAGCCATTTAAAGTCATGAAGACAGCACTATTAATTAGGCATGAAAGCCTTCAGGTTAGTCTTCATATGCTGCACTAGTCTACCACGATAAGTTGCTCTGAATCAGAGGGTCTCCCAGATGCCTAAAATAAGAGTAAAGTGCGTTATGCTTTGTGAGTACTATGCATTCAATAGTAAATTAACACTGGACATTTACAGAGCAAACACTATTTCAATGTAGAAGCGGCATCTGTACTGACATTTGATCAGCATCTATTTAAACATCAGTGAGAACTGCTAAATCAACACTGCATCCATGTTCAATATGGTTCAATCAATGGCCAAACAATGAAGCAAGATCAATGCTAATTCAACCTCAGAGATCTATGCTGATTCAATGCTAATGGTAAACATTAAATGAGCATTGCAATCACAGCTTCCTATCTAGGAGCTATTTGAATGTGTAGGTTTAAACTAAATTTACCCCTTAAATTAACATTTATGGACAACAAAGTAAAACAACTTCAACTGCATGCACAGTAATGGGTAAAGAGTTTGTCTCAGACTAGATAAGTGTTTTTACTAGTTATAGTTTGGTTAATTGTAGGCAGTTTAATCATAGGCAAGAATCATGATTCTGTCACAAGACTTCTCCAACAAAGAATTCTCTAACAATAAAACTATAGAATAGACTGAGGCAATCACTGTGAGGAATACAATGAGTATGTTTCACACAGAGTAAACTTTAGGCTGAGCTTGGCTATCGCATGTTATATCAAAACATGCATCTGATATTTTTTAATTATACTAAACTAAGGTGGAGAACTCAAGCCAAATCTCAGTAAGAGTTCAGAAATGGCCGAGCCGTTGTCTGAAACTGTGCAAAGACGATCTTTTGTTGAGCGCTTGATTAATATTCTGGAACCAATGGAGGTGACGTCTGCCTGTCGCTGGCCCAGTGTCAGTAGATCACTGTGATTAATAGGGATTTACCTCACAGAAAAAAAAAAAACAGCTGGAGAAGAAGGACAAATATCAAGACATAAATTCAGCTTCAAAAACCTGACGCATATGTTTAAAAGTCATATTTACGGTAATACTGGAATGAGCTATCTCAAGAATGTCCCGTATCCCATGGCCAAAGTACCATTCATCACCTAAACACATAAACATAAGTCAGAGATTCCATCTAGCAAAGTTTCACAGAAAACATTATCTCACATCAATCTGGGGACACATGAGGAATGTCACTGATTTTTTTACTCAAGCCAGTGCAATGACCTCAGTCCTGACGCAAGGTTATCTTCAGGGAACACTGTACCACTTTAACTTTTTTCCACGTTGTTTTGCAGAATTTAATAGATAACAGCATCAGTATCAGTATTACTTCACTTTTCAAAACAGTTTGAGGTGAGCTTGACAGTTAGACAAGCAACTATGCTAACTGGTAGTAACTGTTACTTGTTACTTACATTAGCCTTGCAGATCCAGAGTGAAACTAAAGAAGCATTTGTTTTTGATAAGCTGTTGCTTTAAAAATGCTGGAAAACAGACACTGCTAGTACATGAACAAAACATATCATTTTCTAAGGGATAAAAGGAGGCTGGAAAATGATCATATAAAAGTAAATTTTGTGGTTGAAATCACATAAAAGTGGACCTCAGAGAAAAAATACCAAAATGTAAGCGATATGCAGGAAATGGGCTATTTAAGGTAAGAGGATTTAGTATCAAGGCAATGGATGTTTTTAAATGATGTTTTTAAAAACAATTTTTCAAATGTGATAGCTACGTGGTAGAAATTGTTACTTGTTAGCTACAGTTGCCTTATTGCTCCAGTGTGAAAGAAGGTTTTTTAATTGCTTTAAGGTTAGCATTACCCGAAAGTTGAACAAAGTAAATCCTCTTTTTCCTTTGAATTTCTTTGTTTTTGTTACAGCTCGTTTAAGACTGATATATGTAAGCTCTGATCTCTGATCTAACTGGATGACCTGTTTTGATCTTGTTCTTTTCAACTTCCACTAAGCTGAGCAAGAGGAGATAGTATGTAAATGCATTTAAAAATTGAGCAAAATTTGGTTTTGGGCCCTTAAATACTTGAAGACATAAAGGAATGCTTCTGTCACGGTGAATTAATACATGCACTCTGGTTAAAAGTGTTCTAGCCATAATATAATCACAGCATGTTTTTTTTAATTTTTTTATTCCACTTGTTTGTATCTTTCCACTGACCACCAGTTGCTAAGTAACAACAGTACACACTTTTCTTAAGCTGCTGGAACTGCCTTTATTGTGCAGGAAACTGCCAATATAAATGATCACATTTAAAACCATGTTCAGGGATTATTGGCTTTGTTTAAAGACAAATTATATTGTTGTAAAAATGTTGCATAACAGAACAGGACTGACAGAGATAAAATCTATACCTGGCACTCTGACCCCATGTTTTAAAGCATCACTCCACTTTATTCATCTGTAACCTAGCAAGAGGAACGTTTTTGTCAGTGATTGCCTAACAAACTAATCATTTTGAAGCTGTGGGCAAATTGCAATTAAACACACTGTCAACAGCTCACATTACACCCATCACTCCTTATATATCGTTGTTATATTTTTTGCACCAATATTTTGTCAGTGTTGTCTCATTTTGTCATTTTTTTTAACCTCATTTAAAAATGTCTACAGTCTTGGTTCTAAATCTTCTCATGTTAAAGGGCTTGTCTCCTGCATTTTATCCTTCATGTGTTTTTGATAAAAAATAAATTTTGACATGGTTATTTTCCAACCTCTCTTTATCTCTTTGAAAATGGTATGTTTTGAAACTTTGGGCCATTTTTCAGTTTTGGGCCAAAGTGATTAATCAATTCCCTCATAGCCATATTAAGTTAAAATAATCTGAAATATGAAAATCATATTTTGTCCACTGTTCGGCTAACATTTCAGGCTCTCTTGTTTTGACCATCAACATATATCTTCAAAGGCCACACAGAAAAGTTTGTTCCTTTGGCAGGCATCTTGACAACACATCCGAGCATTTATTCATTCAAGATCAGGCCCCTGTCTCTTTGAGTGAGAAGAAACCAATAAACCCAAAAGTAAAAGCCACGTTAAGGTTTTAAACGCCTGTTTAAAATTACTGATGAGACTGATACTAATCAGGTTGTTCAAATTCATACATATTTCAGATTATTTTAACTTATCTCCTGTACAAGGATGGGCTTTTCTTGCATGTGCCTTTACCTGCAAGCCCGCCAGCTCTAGGTACTGATGTGTTACAAGCATTCCCATTAATCTTTCAACCGACAGTTTCTTCTTTTATTTTGTATCTGACATCTTGCCATGAGCAGCAAAGTGAAAATAAGTACTGCCTTGCTGTCATTGTCATATCTGGGCCATCCATATGTGGGCTCTTAAGTTTTTAAGAACGTTTCGTTTTGCTGAAAAATAGTTCTTGAGGACTGATGCTTTAACTTGGTGGGTCTTTTCAAGCAGAGCTGACTTTATTACAAGTTCCTCCAGACTTGAATGTAGGTCAGGCCATTTTGAATGTTGTACAGTAGTCTCTCTCTGGACCGGTCTCTATTAGACCCAGCTGTGGCTCTGGAAGGAGAATGGCTGCTGTGTGTGTAATGATGTTACATGGCTGATGCTTGACAGATGTGTTCTCCTTCTCTCGTTTTCTTTCTCTTACCCATCCTTCTGCACCTTGCCGGTGCCGGAACTTTCTCTGCCGTTGGGGTGGGCTGCACTTGACTCATATATTAGAGCTGGGAGGGTTGTGACCTCTGTAGCACGCCCCATTTCCTGTTGCTGTAAAAGGGGTCTAGAGGGAGCAGTGGAGATCAAGCAGGCCACGGAGAATATCCGGAGCTGGACAGGCTGCAGCAATCCAACCCTATGCATCAGCCTTACAGTGGTGGGGGGTGGTGTGGAGGTTACAGTAGGAAGCCTGCAGGGGATTGGGCAGAGTTGGGGCCTGAGGTTAAAGTGTTCCCCTGCTCCAGCGCACACAATTCAACCCAGCACATAATCCTTCCAGAGTCTGGACAGTGATCTGCAATCTGTTATATCCTAAAGAAAACTGCTCATGTCGAAGGACTCCTCATGAACAAAATATGTTACAGCTACACATCGCTGTCTCTCAGTTTTCCTCCTTTGACAAGAAACAATGTGTGTTAATGAACCGACACATTTTGCATGTGCAATTGTTTGACACATTTTAATCAAGTGTATTTAAAGCAACCATAATTTAGTGTAGAAAGCACCATAAATGTTTACTTTTACGGTCTGCTCCTTTATTTACTGTATCTGAAGTGAAGATAATTATTATCTTGCTAGCATTTTGCTACCTTTAATCTAGCAAATTAGCTAACTATAACCCATGCTAGCCAGCTATCTTGTACAATATGATTTATATGTCATTGCTTGTCTAAGCCTTTGCAAAACTAGAAACTGAATAACTGTTTAGTGTAATTTAGCTTATTTACCTAAATTTACTCAGCCCCCACCCTTCAGCTATATGCTCCCATTTCCACATACCATTAGAAATCTTTGAAAATTGCCATACAAAAATAAACTAATTTTATGTCCATGTAAAACTGGTCATTAAAACCTAAAAAGGGACTACAAAGTCACACGTGTGACTTTTCGTAGCTACTTAAACATCCAAACATCCAAAGTGTTAAAGAAACTGTTTGGTAGGCAGTTGTGGCTAGTAACTCATAATGGAAGTTCACACACACCAGTTAGCACTGTCCAAACTGCGTGACCAATTCACCACACACTTGAAGTCTTGTATGATTTGAAGTCTGTACGATTTAAAACTTACGACTAAAACTTTTACGACTTTTAAAAATATCTATAAATATGTAGAGCAGTGACAGAAACCACAAGAGCAAGTATGGCATGGTGTTTGTAAGTTTATATAAAGTCACATTAATCTGATGGTTAGCTACATTAGCCTTGTAGCTCCACTGTAAAACTTGTAGAAAAATTTGGACAACATACATTGATGTTGATGTTTGGGTAACTATAATTGTGTAAAATTGCATAAATGAGATTTTTGGTTTAACTGTATAGCTGTTCATAACAGGGCAACAAAGAAAGTTGATCAAATGAGTTAAATTAGAGCATCAAGTGGTCATCTTTAAAAAAAGCAGTGAGTAAGTTTTGTGACCGACCTATAGCCCTCTGTGGCCCGTCAGGCTGTGATTTAGGATTATTTTAAACTCAGGAGTGCTGGAGGTGCAGGGCAGGGAGTTTGAGATATCAGAACTGCCCCTGGGGCATTATAAATCTGGGCAGTTTACTGGGGGAGAGAGGGACTGTGTCCAGGCCAGCTAATCCCAGCACTTCCTCTGTCCCTCCACACCTCCCTGTACTCCAGCATACACTGCCTAATGCATTTACTGTAACTAACAGCCGTTGTTTCCCGATTATCACGCTCACATCTCTGACTGAAGGAATGTGTGTGTGTGTGTGTGTGTGTGTGCACGCGTGTGTATGTTTGTGTGCATGTGTCTACATGAGTGTGTATTTTGGAAAAGCTGAATGTACTTTTTAATGTAAAACAAAGTACACTTTCTGGTTAGGTTTGAGGTTAGGCTTAGAAGATTTATATGTTCATATTGATATACATTACATGGAGAGACTCATACATATATGTAATACACATGGGACAATATAGTTTTATGTACAGATACTTATGCATCAGTCATACATATAGAGTGTGTATGTATGTGTGTGTACCCACATTATTGTTATCATTAACTACATTTGTTTTGTGGTATGTTATGAATGTTAACCTCAATTCTCAATCATTTTTATGAATATATAAAATATTATATATCAAATTACTATATAAAATGGATACACTACAAAAAGTAACTGGAAGTCTTGTCAGGCTCTACAAAGCTAAAATGGAAAGACTGATGGTGCTGGTTTTGTGGTTTGCATTCCAGTTAACTAGTTCATCCTATAGTGTTCTATTAAAAAACACATTTAGTGACTGCAAGTGTTACAGTGTGGTGCATCTACCTCCTTTAATATGGCCATGGTGTGCTTAATAATGCAGATGCAATATTTTATGAAAAGAAATGTAAAATATATGCACAGTTTTAAGCGTTAATAGAAAAGTGAGATACTAATTACCTGTGCTGTGAAGTAGATTAAGCTACATATGATGATCTATGAAGGAGATGGAGCCAGAGAATTAGTATAATATAGCTAGAATACCTGGAGAGGTCAGAAAGGCTGAGACACACTCTGTAGCGGCCCCTGATATAAGTGCGCTTGTTGCACCATGTTCACCTGTAATTTTGTCTTGTAAAGTACTGTCATATGAAATTAAATATGGTTTTACACTTACTGTATTGTTTCAGTAAATCATGCTCTGTATGTAAATATATTGAATCTACACAAAATGGCCTAAAGTATCTGACCATCACATGTGTTCGAACCTGCTAGATTTCCACTTTCAAAACTTTGGGCATTAATATGGAGGGCATTAACATATTGCCCCTCCTGTTTTGGCTATTACAGCCTTCACTCTTTTTATGTCTGTGGGAATTTGTGCTCATTTAGTCAAAATAGCATTTGTGAGGTCCAGCACTCATGTTGGAGAAGAGGGCCTGGCATGGAAACAGCATTCCAAATCATTCTAGCTAATGTTCAGTTGGGGTCAGGGCTCTGTGCAGGCCACTGGAATTCTCCAAAAACTCAAATCATGTCTTTATGGATCTCACTTTGTGTGCAGTGGCACAGTAATGCTGGAACATAAAAGGGAAAGTTGAAAATTACTTTGTATTCTGTAGGATTAACACTAACCTTCACTTGAACTAAGGGGTCTATCCCAAACCCTGACAAACAATCCCAGGTCATTATTCCCCCTGCATCAGACTTTATTGTTGGCATAATGCATTCCAGCACATGTTCTCCTGACATCTGCTGAACCCAGATTCATCCTTCAGACTGCCAGGTAGTGAAGGATGATTTATCACTCCAGAGAACACCATTCTACTGCTCTAGAGTCCAGTAGCAACATATTGTCCATCAATCCAGCTGATGTTTGACATCACTCGTAGTGATCGTAGACTCTGACTCTTGTGCTGATGTTGTTTCTCCCTGTGAGTTTCCTTTGTCTACCGCTTTGTTGCTATGTATTTGTTGATCTTAAACGCTTACATTTATTATGATGGCAGAAAGACACTTACAGAAACCAGGGCAGAACTCACAGGGCTGACATTTCACAAACTGACATGTGGCCAAAGTGTCTTGCTATGCCAGTGCCCATATTCTATTGTCTGTGTTTGACTGTGCAGATGTAGCTGTTTTTATACTCCTATACGCACTGGGTGTCAGTGAGTGGTCATAATAGTTGTCGATATTGATGCAACAGACTGACAGTAAAATTACTACTACTACTACTATTAGTACTATTTTAGTTTTGCACCGTCAGTTGTTACCGGCTGATATTTTTTATTGTAATTGTAATTTACTATTAGCATAACTTATCAGCATTACTTATTATTTGCTGATAATTACTTACTTGCCTTTGTTATTAACATTATCGTCATCATCACATATTTGCTCGGGAGGTGGTCTCAGTTCGGTTCGCTTTGAGTCCGTGGCACGGTTCGGTTAATTCGCACGTTTTGAACACAAAGCTTTCCGAGTTCGCGTTGACTGTTTTCGCCGTAGGTAGATCACGTGGTAAACCATATATGTCTATGCGGGAAACCACCGAAAATAAAGAAAAAACTAAAAAATACGAATAAACGAATAAATGATCATAAAAAATAAAAAACCCAATAAATACATAAATAATGGGACTTAGAGATTCTTGTCAAGATCAAGTTTCTCTCCCAAGCGGCTCAGACTCAAAGCATTCTTGCTCTCCATCAGCTGAAGAACGACGAAGAAGCTGAAGAACGATGGTAGCAGAGATCTTTGTGGAAAACGTAGAAGTTTGGTAGAGCTTTTAACCATCTACT
>JBBPCX010007648.1:0-18055 GCA_037974365.1 Hydrocynus forskahlii
CACTGTACCTCACCTGCCTCTCTACCTCACTGTACCTCACCTGCCTCTCTACCTCACTGTATCTCACCTGTCTCTCTGCCTCACTGTACCTCACCTGCCTCTCTACCTCACTGTACCTCACCTGTCTCTCTACCTCACTGTGTCTCGCCTGTCTCTCTACCTCACTGTGTCTCGCCTGCCTCTCTACCTCACTGTACCTTCCCTGTCTCTCTACCTCACTGTATCTCGCCTGCCTCTCTACACATTTCACAGATTTCTCAATTCACTACATGTTGACAAATAAATAATTCAGAATCTTGAATCAGACTGAAGGCAGTGAAGTGCATCCAAATCCAGCCTAATAATTTTCTTTGCCAGTCCAACCTGACCTGACCACACAACATCACGCTTTGAATCTGAATTCGACCCAAACCCAATAAAACTCTCCCCAATCCTGACCTGCCCGACCTGAACCACATAATGAAGTTTTGAACCCAAAACTGGAGTCCTTAACCAGTTCATTATAACCCAAAACGCAGAATAAAATGTGTCTGATAGCACCAGGTTCCAATGATAGCTATCCTTATAAAACAACATAAACTTGTAGCGGTATTAAAAAACAAAATAATTCCGGTCACATTCTCACACTGTGTGTTGTTTATGGCCTTTAGCAAGATAAGCTAGCCCTCACCTGAGACCCCCCCACTCCCCCCCACAAGAGAAATGTATATGATTTAATAGCACAGGGTGCAAAATGATCTCCTTATTAATAAAGGGTTCTTTTGTATAGAGTTTTCCTGCTTGTTCAAAGACTGTGAGAGCCAAAATTAGTCAAATAAAATCTGTGTGTCGGGAGGCAGACGGTTTTCGGTTTCGCTCCCACTGTTTCTGCTCGGTGGATCAGCTGTCCTCAGTTCAGCATTAGGGGTGGGTTAAGCCTCTAATTACCCCAATCGCAAGGTTCACACAGGGGGGTCAGGGGTGGCTTTCATTTCATTTTCTTAGTGGCCAGTGGATGTGGATGAAAGCTGGTGGAAGGAAAAGTGGAGGAGGAGAGAGTGAGGGGGGAAAGTGAAGGGAATTAGCGATTCCTGAATGGAGGGATTACGGGAGATTTCTGTGCTTTGTTTCAGCTTGGCTGGTGCTCCAACACCACTAAGCCTGAGGGGGTGCGGATATTTGGGGAAAGGTGGATGAATCCTTCTTTAAAAAGTGAAAGCCTAGTCCAGTGCGAGGAATCTCCACATGCTGCTCACACTTGGACCGTGACCAGTGCCAGCATTCCAGAGTTCTGCAGTTTGGCTGCATTAAAAAAACCCAGCTACACGAAAACACTGCGAGAGGGAACACAGTAAAACAGGCAGCAGCTGTTTCCTCACTGCCAACACACCTGAACCTGTGTGAATGGGCGGACAGGGGACCACTCGATTTTGGCTGGAATGAGGAGGTTTCTTTGATGCGGCCGGGGTCTGTGTGTGTGGGATGTATGCAGTACTGCGAAGGGAAACGATGCCACACCTGGTGCTGCTGTGTGGGTACCGATCACCCGCTGTTTAACAGCCTCAACATGTGACGTAGTTTTGCATGCGTCGGGGTGTCCATTAACAGCACGCCCTGCAGCGCAGCGAGCTCCTCTGGAAGCACCAGCCTGGCTGCCAGACTTTAAAACATAATTAGAGGAATTCAACACACTGTTTTGGAACCTTTGCATCAGCATTTAACTCTCTGTTCAGCTGGTATGCGTTACAGTGAAGTAAAGCAGCAGCAGCAGGAAGATTGTGCAAGAAAGAGGTGTCTGTGTTATGTGTGCGTGTGTGTGTGTGTGTGTGTGTGACTGAGAGAGCATTGTTTGGAGTTGTGTTGAAAGGTGTGTGCAAGAATATTTATGGCCTAAGCTGGGAGGACTAAGAGTGTGAATCAGTAATTGTTGATATCCCCCGCCCCCCACACATACGTACACACACCCACACACACACACACGCACACACACATTCTAAATCTTTTACCTTCTTCATTCCAGTCACAAGTCTTCGTCTCACACAAACAATACTGTCTCTACTCTTGTGCTAAAGTAAACACAAAGGGTATCCCTCCAACACACATACACACACACACATACACACACCACGCAGAGTCACGCCGTCTGAAGTGTCAAATCCAGCTCAGGAAAAATAAACAGAGGAATCAAAACAGGCTGATTAACAATAGGAAGTGTCTCCATTATGGGCTCATGTTCTCTTTCTCTGGTTTCAGGACAGCATTCCGGGAGCTCTGGGAGCCTCCTTAATCCAGACTCTCCAGAATCTTCTGCCAGAGGGACAGCGGTCGCCCTGCCGGGAAGAGTTAAAGACCCAGGTGAAGAGGATCTGAAGTGTTATTTGTTCAGGGACCCAGCGAGAGAGGGAAGATACTGCTCCAGAGTTAACGGGGGTCATAGGAGTCCGGCTATAAAACACGTTGAGTAGATCCTCCAGATTTTCAAGCATCTTTACTATCCTGAATCTTTTCTCAGCATTATCGCAGAACTTCTGTTACATTCTGACTTCACTGGTTCAGCCCAAAAGTAAATGGGGTTTCTCTTGAGTCTTGGTACCTCTCAGTGTTGCTCCTCTATCTAGCATCCCCTCAGCTAGATCTGGACCTGCATGTCTGAGAAGGTATACAAATAAGCTATACAAATAAAGCCTGACCTCATCTCCACCCAGGTTCTGACTTTTCCTCTCACAACGTAAAATACTGATCCTGATGAAAGCTCATCAGCAATCAGGACGTCATTGTTCCTTCAGGACCACAACATTCCTCCAGGTCCGCAATGTTCCTCTAGAACCTCAGCATTCCTCCAGGACCACAACAATCCTCCAGAACCAGCTGCATTCCTTCAGGTCCACATCATTCTTCCAGGTCCACAGCATCCTCCAGGACCACAATATTCCTCCAGGTCCACAATGTTCCTCTAGAACCTCAGCATTCCTCCAGGATCACAACATTCCTCCGGGATCACATGATTCCTCCAGGATGACAATATTCCTCCAGGACCACAACATTCCTCCAGGACTGCAGTGTTCCTCCAGAACCACAGCGTTTCTCCAGGACCACAATGTTCCTCCAGGACCACAATGTTCCTTCAGGACTGCAGTGTTCCTCCAGGACCACAACGTTCCTCCAGGACGACAATATTCCTCAAGGACCACAATGTTCCTCCAGGATGACAATATTCCTCCAGGACCACAACGTTACTTCTGGACCACCATATTCCTCCAGGACCACGATGTTCCTCCAGGACCACGATGTTCCTCTAGGACCACAACGTTCTTCTAGGACAACAACATTCCTCCAGGACCACAATGTTCCTCCAGGACCACAATATTCCTCCAGGACAACAATGTTCCTCCAGGACCATAGTTTTCCTTCAGGACCACAATGTTCCTCCAGGACCACGATGTTCCTCCAGGACCACAAAGTTCCTCCAGGACAACAACATTGCTCCAGGACCACAATGTTCCTCCAGGACTGCAATGTTCCTCCTGTATCATGGTGCAGCACATGAACAAAAACAGAAATAGCACAACACTACACAAGAGCAGACATGACAAAATACACAAAGTGAAAAGAGAGCAAGGAAACACAAGAGCAACAAAACAACAGGACAACATTTAGTGCAGTCGATGTTTGAATAAAAACATTTGAATAATACAGTATTATGACTGTATTCTAGCGGTGAGTCGTTAAGTGTGCAAAAATGCAACATTTGAAATGTCAGTTCTGTGAACTGAATAGGAATGTTATAAAGAAGCAGAACTAATGTTGTATTCACTTCCACAGTAGGTGCTGTGTACAGTAACACAACAGTCTTGGAGTGTAAGTAGAGAGAAAATGTTGCAGGTACAGCACAAAGATGGAAGATGTTGGATGCTCATTTCTATCACCCATCTGTGTTGCGGGCGTCACTCAGAAAGTTAGGAACGTGGTAAGAGTTGGTTTGATTGGTTTCTGATAAAAGGCGCTGCTGTCAAGGCAATTCAAAATGTCACAGCCTAAACACACTCACTGGCCACTTTGTCAGGACGCCTACACAGGAATGGCATTTTGCCTCCAGAATTCTTTGCGACATTAATTCAAAAGGGTACCAGAAAAAAGATTAATTTCAGGAATTTGGTCAATGCTGTCTTGACAGTGTCACACAGATTCTGCACGTTTCAGTACACATTTTTTCTCTGAACCTCTTTTTCCAACCCTGACTAAGAGATGATGCACACCACTGAAGGAAACTGAAGCTGTCAAAGTCAAAATACATTTATATAGAGTGTGACGAGACGGAGAGGCTCCAGATTTTAGAAAAAGCCAAAGAATACACATATATTAATAAAGTACAAATATAAACCAGGAGTAAAAATGTGCAGTTTAGTACAATGGCCATTTCTGACATAAAAAAATCCCTTTTGAGAAAAGGTAGAGTGTTGCTATAATTGGCAAAAATGATCAGCAATACAGTTTAGGTACACTGTATTCAACTGATAATGACTTGGTGTAACGGACTATAATTTGTGCCAAAACACTTCGGAGTCAGAATCAGAATCAGAAAACTTTATTGATCCCGGAAGAAACTGCTTATGCTACGACTGCACAGACACACAGAGACACAAAGACAATATAAAATATAATAGGAAGTCAAAATAAAACTCTTCAGAAAATACTCTAAAAATACTCTGTACTATATACACTATATATACAAACTGATGTGGTCAGTAAGAGATTTGGTTATATAAGTAATAAATTACTGCTGTAGTAGTTTGCTAGTAACACTAGTAGTAATTTTGAGTTCTCTATAAGGTCGATATTTCACACAATAGTGACATAAGTAATGACATAAGTAGACACCACTACTTCTCATGCCATGACACCAGAGGCTGTTATTAAAGTGCTGTTTGTACATTATAAAGTGGCACAGGATGAAGATCTGACCAGCCAACCCAGATTTCTTCAAGGACGCATCTGTCCTGATTCTTTTCTGGTCTGGATGGTGAGTGAGATTTTTATGACATGAGCGCTTCACTTCACTTCACTTCGAGCTCAGCTGAGCTCAGTTCAATCAAGTAGATGGAAAAGTCCCAATATTCACAACAGCTCTCCAGGGTATGAATAGCTGCTTGTGGTAAATGTCAGAGATGATTCATTAGACAGTAAAAGCTGCCTAGACTTCATTGTGACATCAGCTAATATTGAGTATTGGCTTATGGCACCCTTGAGGATCTCTTATTCATGTCAGTGAGTAATTCCTTATACCCCAGAGACACCAATAAGGACATTGCGCATGTCTTCCAATCCTTAGAACTAAATTTCACTTCATGCAGTGGAATGTTGCATTGAAAACCTTGCATTTAGACTCAGTGGTCAGTGGAAGAAGGTCAGGATTTGCTGTTAAGTAGATTTATTTCAGTTATTTCTGATTCTCTGTCTTTTAAACATCACCTCTCAGTTAAACCATATGCTTGGGAAAGAAAGAACCCCACCTATACTGCTTCACTGGGCTCATGTGCCCACTGCTGAGGAATTCCTGGCTGCTGGAGGCCTTTGAAAATGTTAGTAAGCAGTAAAAAATCTGACTTAATCAGAGGACGATGATGTCATACTGCTGAGAGTATTTACGCAGAGCTCCTTGACTTAAATTTACACTTTCATCTCCTGGTAGTCTGTAATATGGGCTTAATTTGTTTCTAAAGCTAATGTAGGAACTTTGGAAGAAAGTAGAACCATGCCATGAACAGAAAAAGAGCTCTAAATGTCAGAGAACATTAAGATAACATATGCAAGATAGCAGCTTACCCAGTGCAGAAGCAAAAATGATTCATGAAAAACTGGCAAAATTCACAGATACATAAAGCTGTCGTGCCTTATGTTGAAGATCACGCAAAGAGATCTGAGGAGTCTGAATGTCAGGGGTCCGGTGTGGAGGATGGGCTGCAGAAAGAGGCATCAGCAACTGACCAACAAACTGATATAGGGCACTTTTCCACAGGTCTACAGGAACCCTGCTGTCCCTAAACCGTACTGTGAAGGTACTGAAGTTGTATCAGGTTTTGATGTTCCAGTGTGTCTCACATTGAGCTTCTGACTCAATTCTCTCCCACAGTTTATGGCTGGTTGTCCCAAAACCACGTCTATGGAGTCGAATCGGCACAAAGTTTTTCTGTCCAAGCTGCTTTTGATAATGTGGTCTTTTATTATTTATAGTCTTGTTTGAGTTTTTAATTTTTTTCTGGGCATTCTTCATCCATGTGACCCAGCTAACACAGATAACACAGCTAACACAGCTAACACAGCTAACCAGCAAAGTTCTGGTACATCTTAGCATTCAAGGTGTGATTGTTGTTTTTTGCATGGACAGTAAAATAAAAATTAACAAAGGCCTCTTTCCATGTCTGTCTGCTGTCAGGACATTTCAACCAATCAGAAAGCAGTGATACAGTCAGCTTGGCTGCGGCCCGCTTTTGTCCCTGCTGTTGAGCTGCTCAGGTTTGGGTCGCACTATTTGCAATGGAAAAATGTTTGTTCATGAAAAGACCTGTACCGGTGGAAAAGACCTGAAGAGACCTGTACCGGTGGAAAAGAGCCAATGGAGCATAGTTGGACATCATAAGTCTGTTTACATGAATCTGTTCAGTCTGGTTAGGTTATTCCGTTTACATTGCTCTGTTTACATCATTCTGTTTACGTTTATGGTATTTAGCAGACATTCTTATCCAGAGCGACATACATCAGTGCACATGTTTACAGTGCTATGCTAACACTTGTACATTGTACATCTGCCAGATTGCTGCTACATTTATAACTTAAAAACCCTCAAATTTAACTTACATATTTTACCTTTAATTTATGTTGCTCCTTGTTTAAGCTCTTTTACTTTTTATTTTAGATTTGTTATAGAAATTGTAGTTTGTGTTTTTGAATTTAAAATGTACTAATCTTAATTCTTATTTTTACTTTAATCTTTTTTTGTGCATGTTTTAGAAATGTTCAGGTTTGTGTTTAATTTAAAACTGTACTTATTTTTATAATGCTTGCACAGTCATAAAAGGGCTGAGTCAGGATATATTTCACTGCGGGTTGTACTGGTACAGCTATGCATGTGACAAATAGACAATCTTGAATCTTAAATCTTGAATCATAAGAATCACTGGTCTACAGAAAAGAATGGAAGGAAACCAAGCTGTCAACTTGAAGACCTGCTTGGTCTGGAGACAAAATGGAGTTGCATCAAAATTGACGAGGTTCACTGGAGCCTGGGATTGAGGGGCTACTGGTGTTTATTTAGCAATATTTCTATTAATGTGAAGAAGAAGCGGCACAGCTTCAGTAATTGAATGGAACATTCGATTCACAATCCAATACCCAGCACCCCCTCTGTCTGAAACATGACCTGCATTTCAGTCCCCCATCGAGGTGCACGGATTTCTGGATAGAGAATGACTGCGATGGCTTTAAATACTTAAAAATAATTTTGTTTACTCAGTTTATTGCTGGTTGAAGAGCTACTGTGACTATCTGGCTGTTATTTCATCTGGCTGTTATAATGCGGGGTCCTCAATTAATAGAATAAACAATGATGGTTTGCTTTTGAGCAGACCCTGAAATTACCCACGCAGGTCACTGTACTGTCGACCCGCTTTTATCTTGGGGTGTGAAATCTTTTCCAGAAGGGCTATGGCAAAATGTAGTAGGAATGTGTCCCCAAAATCTTGGAATATTGTACATTTTCCTAAAAAAGAATCTTGAGGCGGTGGGTGAGAGATAAACATTCAAAAGTAACTTAATGCTAGAGGGAAATTTTTTGTGAAATTATACTTTCTTTGAAAAGATTTGGGCCCCACTGCCTTGCAGCGAGCAAAGAATTGGTGAGATGTTTTTGAGTGACATCATGCCTTACAGGCATAGTAGTATGGAAGGTTTGTGTGTGTGTGTGTGTGTGTGTGTGTGTATGTTTGTGTACAGATATACATATGTACATGTAGATGTCAGAGTGGCTATATGCATCTGTATGTAGTGTCATATTTTAATGGTTTTATATTATAGCAGTATTCTTCTTGTTTGGTGTTTGGTTCAGTCCAGAGAACGTATCCACATCTGTAGCTCCCTCTTTCTTCAAGACCTTTCTTTCCTTCCCTCTCATTTTGCTCCTTGTAAGAGTTACCTTCCGTCTAAACCTTAAAACGACTGTTCAACCTTCTTGTCAACATCCACTTCCTAGTTTTCATCCAGCAGAAAAGCAATGAGATCTGGTCAATTAGCTTGAGCTGCTCATTTCCTTTTTATGTGCTTTCACTGATATTTTTTTTTTTCTAAACTCAATTACTGCATCATAAACTCTTCTCTTAATCCTCCTTCTCCCAGTCCAGCATATTGCCTTGGTGAAGATCACTTCACTGAACAGCATCTGTAGGTCTTTTAATCATCCTGCCAAGGTGGAGGCATCACAACCACTCACTGAGGCTCACACTTCTTTAAATGATCTCCAAAAACCTCACTCTATTTCTGACCTCAGTGACCTCAACTCATCAATAACAACTGGTCTTTCCATCTTTAATTACAGGAATAACAGACTTCTAACCACTATTTGTGTTACAAGTAATTCACTTAATTGTAAGTTATTTATATATAGGAATAATAATAATAATAATAATATAATAATAATAATAATAACAATAATAATAATGCATTTTATTTATAGGCACCTTTCAAGGCACTCAAGGATGCCTTACAAGAACAGTAAACAATATACAAACACAATAACAATATGTAAAATAATAAAAACAATAAACAAACACAATAACAATATGTAAAATAATAAAATACAACAATAATTACATAATAGGGTGCATTAATTTAAACAAGGGTCAAACAAAATATGCAAGTTTAAAAAGGTGTGTTTTAAGACATGATTTAAAGGCAGAAAGCGAATCGCTGTTGCGGATATCATGAGGAAGAGAGTTCCACAGGCAAGGGGCAACTCGGCTGAAGGCTCTAAACCCCATGGTAGTCAAGCGGGCAGAAGGTATAATAAAACTGATAGAGGCAGATGATCTTACTGAACTGTTAGGTATGGAGATCTGCAGAAGATCATGGAGATATGAAGGTGCCAAATTTTGGAGTGTCTTAAAAGTAAGCAGTAAAATCTTAAAATCAATACGATATTTGATAGGAAGCCAGTGAAGCTGCTGGAGGACAGGGGCAATATGTTCAAGGGAAGATGTTCTGGGCTGCTGAATTTTGAACCATCTGTAGCTTGCGAATGATTTTTTGTGGGAGACCAGAGAGTATAGCATTATAGTCGTCAATGCGAGACGTCACTAAAGCATGTACCAAGATGTCTGTACTAGCAGAAGTAAGAGATGGGTGTAGTAAATATTACACAGATGAAACTAAGCAGAGCGAGTGATATTATTGATGTGAGTGTCAAAAGATAGGGTACTATCAAAGATAACCCCCAGACTCTTAACGTGAGGGACAGATGAGACCATAGAGTTGTCAACAGTTAGAAAAAAATTGTTTGATTTGGCCAATGTAGCTTTTGTACCAACCAGAAGAATCTCGGTTTTATCATGATTAAGTTTGAGAATGTTAGAAGAAAAACAGTCCTTAATTTCAGCCATGCATGCAGAAAGGGTGGGAGGTGGAATGGTGGAATCAGGTTTAGTAGAGAGGTAGAGCTGAGTGTCATCAGTATAACTGTGAAATTGAACACCAAATTTCTTAAAAATATGACCCAGAGGCAAAAGGTAGATAAATAAATAGAAGAGGACCTAAAACAGAGCCCTGCAGAACACCTCTAGTAACTGAACAGGAATGTGAACTGAATTGCTTTAGCTGGACAAATTGAATTCGACCAGTAAGATACGATTTGAGGGGGTGCCAGTAATTCCTATAGAAGCCTCAGCAGCCATCAATAGGTCATTTGTGATTTTGACCAATGCAGTCTCGGTACTGTGTAGGGGGACAAAAACCTGATTGAAATTGTTCATACAAAGTATTATTGGCAAGATGAGTGTGAACCTGGGTTGCAACAGTTTTTTTCAAGTATTTTTGCAAGGAATGGTAAATTAGAGATTGGATGGAAGTTACTGAGATTATCAGGGTCTGCACCAAATTTCTTAAGAACAGGAGTTATTACAGCTGTTTTAAGAGATGAGGGCACACAACCAGAAATTAGAGAAGAATGAATCATGTCAGTTATAATAGAGGAAAGGGAAGGTAAACAAGCTTTTACTAATTAAGAAGGAAGGGGATCTAACAGACAGGTTGAAGATTTGGATTTTTGAAAAAAATAAAAATAGAGATTTCCAATTCTGTAGGAAGATCAAAACTTATGAGATAACAAGTAAGGGGGGACATAATAAAAGGCCTTTCTGATAGATTGGTTGCATTTGTGTACATAGCATAGTGAATATCATCTTATTTAGACTTTATATTCCATATTTGTCTCGTCTGTGTGTCTGTGCAGTCGTAACATAAGCAGTTTCCTCCGGGATCAATACGTTTTTCTGATTCTGATTGAAATGGTCTTTAGTTACATCACTCCTCAAGATCCAAACTACAGACCCGTTTCACTCCTTCTGTTTTATTTGTTGGCTGACTTTAATACTGTGAACCCCCAGATGCTTGTTTCGACATTGTTTGGATGTGGGCACTGGCAGCACTGCTCCCTCTTGGTTCTCATTTTATCCTCAGAATTGAACTGAACTGTTTTTATGTACATACTTTTTAAAAATTTTATAGCTTAGCCACATACAAACGCATCTTAGTCTTGTAATCCCTACCGAGCAATCACACTCTACTGGCTCTGACCGGATTGGAGTAGCTCATCAGGCTCTTTATGATGTTTTCCAGCACGCTGGGAGGAAAATGAACACAGATACAAAAGGCCCATTAGAGCAATCACTTTTTCTGCCTTGCTTCAGGACTGAGCCGGACTTGGAGCGGTGCAGGGGTTTGTATGTGGGCTGTGAAAGTCATGTGCATCCTTGGGAATGCTGTGGCCAGAATGCTGAGGACTGACCTACTTCTGGACGCTTCTGTTCCTGCCTCTGATTTTTGAACATTTCTTGATGAGTCAGGAAGCCTGACAGTGATCAACCCTGACACTGCAGACCTGACCGGGTACATGAATACATCTGAATTATTGACTTTTTTCACTGCAGGGAATGAGGAAGGATAACAAAAGCATGCTTGGGAATGCAAAAGGCGAAAATCAGAATCAGAACAAAAAAGAACAGCAAACAGCGAGAGCTTATCTTCCTCTCATCTTTCTCTCCCTCTTTCATTCGGTGGACATTGCTCGGCCAGTGTGAAAATAAACAAAAGTTAATTCTGCCTTGCTACAGCTCTAAAACCAATTTGGATGATGTCATTGTGCAGAGAGTGGGTGTCATGTAAGTCCTGAAAAAAGTGCTGCAACTTTGATTTAACCACGGGAGGTGGGGAGCCACAGCTAAAGCACAACTAACAGTTTGTGCCTCAGAGAAGATATTCTATCAACTAACCGTCCACGTGTACACTTCTATTAAGCATGGAGCAGCCCATAGCCATGCAATTCATCACACATTCAGGCCTTGGTGTGGATAATTACGGAAAGGTTTAAACTATTGCGGAGGATTTCAATGATCTTTCAGAATATTTTCTGTTTAACCTGCTCAGTGTGAAATAAGCTGACATGTAAAGTGGTCACCTATCAGTAGTCATCCTAACTGTTAGGATACACTGGAAACTTAAAGCATGCAGGTACTTCCGTACAATTGGAGTACAGTTTAGATACAGCATGGTTCCTGTGTACTGCCTCGTGTCTACCCCTTCATTGCCAGGGGCAGAACTTTTCTCCTGGGTGAAGCATTTATTCCAGTCATTTTATTGGGGTGGTTATTGATAATGATAAAAGTTACTTACAATTACTTACAAGATCATAGTAGCCTGATTAATAATGTCAGAAGATACAAGACAAGCCAGCAGTACATATTTACATCAGACTGTTTGGTAAAGAACATGTCCTCTCTGATGTTCATCCCTACATCTGTCCCACCAGCCCACAGCACTGCTCCCTCACCTGTGACCCCCAAGGTCTGCTGGGTCAGGACTGAGCTCTGCTGTGAATAGAGTCCTGGCTGAGATTGCAGTGTTAGGTCAGGCTTAGCTCTGGCCCAAAGGGTCAAAGATCAGTGGGCAGCGCTTTAAAGCTGGACCTCAGTATCAAAGCTCACTCATTAGCAGCACCGGTCAGGGCTAATTTTTAAAAATGCAGAGGGGGGGGGGTTGTAAAGGTGTCTCTCTCAGTCAGCCATCTGTGATGCAGGGAGAGTGAGAGGAAGAGAGAGAGGGTGGTAGAGAGAGGGAGAGAGAAAAGGAGAGAGGAAAGAGAGAGAGAGAGAGAGGGAGAGAGGAGAGAGAGGGAGCAAGAGAGAGTGAGAAGAGGAGAGAGTGAGAGAGAGAGAGAGAGAGAAGGAGAGAGCAGGAGAGAGAGGGAGAGAGAGAAGGAGAGAGGGAGAGAGAGGGAGGGCGAGAGAGGAGAGAGAGAGAGAGAGAGTGAAAGAGAGAGAGAGGGAGCGAGAGAGAGGTAGAGAGAGAGAGTGAGAGAGAGGGAGAGGGAGAGAGAGAGGTGGGGGGGAGAGAGAGAAAGAGAGAGAGGCAGAAAGGGACAGAACCGGGTTGTCAGGCATTTTAATTAGCCTGAGATGGTCAACCCCCAAATCTCTGAGTGGAGCGGAGAGGAATGACAGATGGGTCGCATGGGAAAAGGGCAGTGAGGCAGAGAGAGAGAGGGAGAGACATCCAAGAAGTGGATTTCATGCAGTATTTCAAGCTATTTCTTTCCTTTTTCTAAGTCCTTGACACACACACACAAACACACACACACACTAGAACTTTAATTGGCCCGGAAATTTTGATTTGAATCTGAATGCCTTAGTCCAACCCAAGATGACCCGCAGCAGTTTTGTTTCTCAAACCAAAATTTGCGTCAGAAACTGACCTGAACTAACCCATCATCACTGGAAGTGCAGATTCAAACCTGATCGCACTGCTTAAATTACCATGCTGCAACAATAACAGCCATCATCAGATCGTGGATAATCAGATCATTGATTAAATTATGGATTACATTTTGAACAACCACATTATTATTGTTTTATTCCAGATAAACTTTTTTAGTGCTTTCTTTCTTTACACAAAACATACTGTCAGTATCCACACACTTCTGTTTTTGCTATTTAATATACAAACATTTATATACAATATCTTTATACCTGAAAGTGAATATGAACAAAAAAGTATTCTTAAAAATAAAAGTTATATTGTTAAAAAACAAAACTGGAGAAAGTGTTCAAATGTCACAAATGAATAACAAGTGTAAATCTCGGTTACATTTTATTTTGATAATCCTCTATAGATTATCTATAATTGCTTTAATTGCTGAAACGCTGTGGATTATCAACAGCATTAGGTTTAGGATTAAATTTAAATCTTGGGTTAAGAAATCTGCAGTGAGAAGTAATTAGCTTTATGCAGCACTGTTCAATTTTGGCCCATTTCTCTTGGCAAACCGACTTCAATTCCCCAAAGTTACTCCATTAATTTTTTAATTCAGATCAGATCAGGAGACTGGCTAAGGAAGCACCCTCAGCGTTTTAGAAACAGGTCTTACAAGTCTGTATTATTTTAGCTGCATATTTGGGGATGTTGCTTTGTTGAAATGTCCGTCTTCTCTCCTTCTTGGCTGATAAGATCAAATTCTTCCCTACATCACTCCATTCATGTTTCCTTCAATGATGTGTGATGATCTAGTACTGGTTGCAGAGAAGGAGCTGCATATAATGATGCTCCCACCACCATACTTCACTGCATATATGGCGTTCTTGGGATCAACATGGTGAGCTGAATTATTGCCAAAGAGGTGAAGTTCATTACTTATTGTTCTCTGTGTAACTGCTGCTTCAGTTGCATTCAGGTTGTCCTGCAACTCTTTCTGAGTGGCGGCTAGCTTCTCTTTTACCCCCCTTATCATTAGTCTGAGAGATACCCTGCAGGTTGCACCTGTCTGGGAATTATTAGTTCCCAGATTAGTCCACTTTATGTTCACATTTATAAACACAGAGTCAAAAGACATTATGGGTGGAATTGTGAAGTGAATATAGGGGAGATGGTTGTAACATGGGTTAGTTTCTCCAATCAGGAACAAGTTGCAACTTATGTGATTCTCTCTGTACTTGCTTAGTTTAGTCCTTATTGCACATGTGAAGAAGTAGCACACTGTGGCAGACACAATAAAACAAATAAAACAAATTTTGAAGTAAGAAAGTATGGGTTTTTTTATATTTCAGGCCTTAGCACACAAAGTCAGTAACCAGTTACTTATTCAGGCATGTAAGTATGTTTTTTACTGGGGGGGGGGGCAATTAATATTGGTGGCACTGTAAAATATAATGGATGGGGAAATACTGTATATTTTTATGTGATAAAAATGACAGGTGAGAGAACTTGTGTATTAGCTTGCAGTGAAATATGGGTGCAAACATCCTGGAGAAGACTGGTTTTCAGCCTACATGAAAAGAAACCCAACTTTGTCTATTAGGAGTGCTGAGGTCACTACCCTTGCATGGGCCACCAGTTTTAATAAAAAGCAAAGTTTTTTCAGAAAAGTTGAGATGATAAGTGATAAGGAGGGACATCTTAACTGCAAATGACATTTGGAATGTTGATGAGACTGGCATAACAACAGTGCCAACCCCAGACGGGGTGGTATTAAGCACGCTGGGGCGATGACATCAGCAGAAAGGGCTTCACTGGATCGCAAGTGCAGTCTATTCTATTGGCAGCGCAGTCCCTCCAGTGTTTGTGTTCCCACGCACACATTATGCAGACCACGTTACAAGAGATGTATCAGTATCAGTGTTTTGTCAGATTCCATTATTTCATCATGTTACATTTCACCCCAGGCCATGTTACAACGTACCCAGACTACGGGGTGAGTTGTAACACTTCACTCCTATTACTTGAGACTAAACCATGCATTTTCTGTTTGTGCTGATAACAGCTACACCACTTAATAGCAGACACATGTAACCAATTTGTATCACAGTTTGACCACACTAGCTTAAAGGCGCTCCAAGATACGGACAGAAATGTCAAAAATGTTACAACCATCCCTGGTCTCTACTAAATACTGGAAGTTTATTAAAGAACAAAACACCCTCACTGTGTAACATACAGCTTAATACACAAAAAAAATGTTCGTTAAAATACGTGTGTCAGAATAAATATAAATATCCTTTTGGCTGCACTCAACTCTTCTGAATCACTTTGCTGTTCCACCACACAGGACAGTGGGTCTCATGGAAGTAAATTTGGTGTTACGTTTTGTCAACAGCCTGGTCTCTGCTTGATTAGCCATGTTTAAATAATAAAAAAACAGGAGAAAATTGATAACTATTTGAAGTGAGCCTGCTGCACATTCCGGAACTGATGTCCAAAACTGACTAAACGTAACATGAGCAGTCAGGTATCGTTCGATTTGGACAAGTATTTCAGGCCTTAGCACACAAAGTCACTAACTAGTTACTTATTCAGGCAAAAAAGTGCATTAGCTGGCTGGACTGAAGAGCACAAAGACGATGGCAAAATGCAGGACTGATGGAGTGAGGAGGGCAAAGACAGCATGGCTCTAATTAGGTTCAAGGATTTTTTTAAAAAATCAGACAATGAACAGGTTTTTAATTGTATGCATAATAAACTCCCCCCACCCCCTCTAATTTTTCTTCTTAAATCTGTCATTGGCATTCCCACCCACTAATTAAGTCTTCCCCCATCAGGCAATGCTACCAAAGGGGAGGCTGAAGGCCAGCTCGTGCTTCCTCTGAGACATACGACACTGTGCAAAAGTCTTAGACACCTCCAAAAATAATATTTAAAAACTGTTTCGATGAGCAGTATGGCTTTTTTACATTAATATTGCTACATACAACTAAAAAGACTGAACACAACATTCAACAGTAAATAGTGATATCAGTATATCAATGTGTTCCTTGTGGAAGTAGGTTCCATCAGAAACCTGGTTTGACTCGGTCAGTCCTTCATTAAATTAAATCAGGAGCTGCTGATGGAGTTTCACAATGCAAACAACGGCTGGAGGAACCGAGGAAGAATCTGGAACCGAACCTGTGTTCTCCTCACCAGCTCACACAGTATCAGCTACTTACACGGACAAAACTAATCTTGATGCTTTTTCCTGCTTTCTTGTCTGCTGCCATTTATTCCAATGTTAACTACTACCTATTCTTTTCAAACGTCACTGGAGGTTGATTATGGTCTCCTGGCCTCCCAGCTTCCGATCACGACCGATCCAATGCATGAAAGATGTTAACATTGTCAGAACAGAACCTTTTAATCTCACACTCAACCGGTCAACAAAGAGGGACTGAATAAGGGTGTAGGCGGTAATAAACCACTGTTTGCCCACTTTGGCACATGAAAAATGTGTGCTGAAGCAAATGTAATGAACATTTAACATGGAACTTTTTCATTCTCTGTCTACTGTTCAAATAATGGTCTCTCTCATCCCCACATGCATTACTTTGTGTGTGTGTGTGTGTGTATGTTCATATGTAGGGTGAGTGGTGGGCTTGGACACATTCCTGAGTTGATTTAGTTGATTTAGTTGAGTTGGAATGTGTCAAAGCCTTGCTTTAGCACATAGAGGCGAGAGAGAGAGACAGAGAGATTTAGTACAATAAAGAGAGATAAAAAGACTGACTCAAAAATGAAAGACATTGCTGTTCAGAAGCATTTCTTTATTGGTTTTAAAAATGAGATGAGTGAGTATGTGTCACATGGGTGTTTGTGTGTGTGTGTGTGTGTGTGTGTCTTAACAAAAACACAACATACAGAAGCTCATCTGAACATACCTGAAAACATCCCCCTTCTCAAAAATGAGTAAAAATTCGACATCCTAAGGACATTCTCTCATTTTTGCGTTAAAATGTGTGTTTGTGTGTGTGTTTATGTGTGTGTGTGTACACATTGTTTTCGCTGAAATTCATAACACTATCGCATGTTGGGAAAAAGGACAATGAAAGATTTCAATAAGCTTTTCTGAAATATCAGGATTAAGACCCATAGAAAAACTCCCCCCTTTTACAATGAAAACGTCACCCAAGTCGCACCTGTCCAGTGAACCTTTATGCTGCTGATGAAGCTCGGTTTAAAAGCACTGGTGAAGCCGTTTAGAGACTGGGCAAAAAAGAAAACAGCACTAAACCACTCGGATTTGTAGCCAGTGAACAAAGCCTGAGCGTGCTGACCACTGAATCAGAGCTTCGGAAAAAAATAATGGCACACAAACCCAAACAGAGCGCAAGCCTGAACCATAAAGCCAAAGCGTGAAGGCAGTGTGCATCTAAAGATCTGTCTGAACTGCAGAACAGGTTTCCAAGGATGTTTCAAAACATATCTGTAATTAAGTGATGAAGACAGAAACAAAGTCATTCAGTGGTTTGATGTGAAATGTGCCAGTCCAGAGGAACTGATTCAGAAATGCTCACAGTGATGGTGACGGGAACCAGACGTCTGAGGAGTTCAGTACCTCTATAAGCTCTGATGCCTGCGATGCTTATTCTTTAATAAGAAGGTTTTGGCCATAATCAATTTTAAAATACACTGTAGAGAGATATATGCAGGGGAAAATTGTTCCTAAAGAAAATGTAGCACAGTAAACAGCAGCTGCGGATTCAGTCATTCGCCGAATTTTTCTGAGAACCAAACTAACAATTGTTCGCTGAAACTCCCGCACCTTCGCAGAAACCACAGATGCCCACGCCCCCTCGTCCTCGTGCCGGTTGTTTATGTTTGCAAGGCAAAGTTAGCAAGGCAAACAGACACCTGAATGGAACGAACCTCCGCTATTCAGTACCGCCCCAACCATAAACAACCAGCACAAGGACGAGGGGGCGTGGCGGACGAGGCCCGGACGTCACCGCTTTTTTTGGGGGAGTATTTAATTTTTATCTATTCTTTTTCTCAACGTAGCAATAAAATGCATGGA
>JBBPCX010007679.1:0-18050 GCA_037974365.1 Hydrocynus forskahlii
ACATGAGGTTTTCCAGAGCTGTGGAACTCTCCCCAGCCTCAGGCTCAGGTTGAAGATGAGCTCCATCACCCCACACATTAAAATAAAATTATTACTGTATTTACCCCGGCTTATACCAAAGAAAACAACAGCGCATACCAAAGAAAACACGCTTGCATGAATTACAGTACAGTAAATATAGGGGTAACATCGGTATTTTACATTCTAGCACTGCAGGACACAGCAGTTCAGTGTACACGGTACAGTACGTATACGGGTTTACCTTTACATTTTTATAAGGGTAACATATTTGGGTTTACACTATAAAAATAGTCATTTTTAGGCATTTATTTTTACCATATCACAAGTTTTTCCAATTTGCGTGTTCTCTTGGAACATAACCTCGTGAATTTCAGGGGTCTACTGTATTTCATCAAGAATGGGTAGATTCATTGTGAGGGGTGCAGTCTGTGTAGGAGGACATACGCAGATGTGTTGGCTTTTGTGACATCACAAGAACACTTCAAACAGGCTGTTCTTGCAGGTCAAAGGTGCATTTTTAAAATCCAGTTTTCCACAATATGAGCTCCTTAAATTCCACATAGGAATTAATGATACAAAAAGTGTACAAACCATCTGAGGAAATGAACATACTGCTATCATGCCTGACTATCACCTGTCTGTAAAGAGTTCTGCAATCTCCAGGCCGGTGAGGCTGAACAGTGTAGCTCTTAAGCAAATCAGAGCCCACTCATGTCAGACACCGCAGTAAACAATAAAAATCGGTGTCTTTTAGAAATGTCAAGGTCCTCTTAGTAAATCAGTGCGGTGCATTCATTACTGTAATCCTGCAAACTCGTCACTATTAAATATTTAAGCAATAAAGCCAGTATATAACCTATAACCACCCAAAACATGATCAACATTCTCTTTGTGTATGTATTTAATTCAACATGTCCCGTGCATGTGTGTTATTGTGTCAACAATGTTCCACTCAGACCCATTCTCTACACATGTCTCTGCAGCTCTCTTGCAAGTTAACGCAGCTCAACCCTAATCACACTCATTTCATGCTCTCCTGTACAGGCGTTTCTGTTAACTGTGCGCAAGTCACCCATGCTGCACTGTTAAATTGACTGCTTTCACAAACGCCCAGAGGGCAGTTTCAGGACTTGAACCCTGCAGACCGCTTAATTGGTGGATATGATGTTTGGATGGTATGCTGAGACGTAGAAAACACAGTTCCTCTACTGGGTAACTATTTTTGGTGATGCCAACATTGTAAGAAACACCACCCCAACCCCAAAACACACACTTAGCAGCCTTTTCAGCAGCCTTTTTGAGACCCTGCAGTAGCCATGGGTGGACTCTGGACGCTTTGAGGTTCTAGACTCCCCCTAAACCCTTTAAAGTCCAGAATTAAACACCCCTTCTTTAGACTGTGGTCGTCGTGTTGAGCTGTGCCTTCCCTTTCTTTCACAATGCCCGCCTTTTATGGACTGTTCAGTAAACAAAGACAATTAATATGACCTGCACACCCCTATGCTGGAGGCAGAAACATAACGTGGGTCGCTTAAAGACCCAAAAGCAGACTAAACATCATCATCACCACCATTGTTATTCTCCATCCAGCTTCCCTTCTTGCTCAGTCCTATGAAACACACAAACACACACAGGAAACAAAAGGGTCCTCCGCAGCGGCGGTACCGGTGGGGTGCACTGTCCGGACACTGACCTGGATGGTGCAGGTGTACTCGGTGTCGTCCAGCAGGCGGACGGTGCAGCTGAATTCTCTCTCCAGGCTCCTCACACTGCCGCTCATCAGTCGACTCAACATGTTCGCCCTGCTCTGCCTCAGCCTCCCGGCCCGCTCTGCCTCAGCCCTCCAGCCCGCGCCGTCACACCGCGCGCTCCCCCCGCTCGCACACCCGCCGCGCGCCTCGCATCCTGATCCGGTCTCACCTGCGGGTCGACTGCTGGAGAGATTTGTTTACCTTCCCTTTTTTATTTTTATTTTATTTGCACTGAAAGCTATCGAATGAATGACTGAGGCACGAGCATGCAGTCGTGCCTGACTCTTCGCCACTTACCGCCTGTAGACTGAACTGGCGTGTAGAGGGGCGGAGTTAGTGCACAAGATCGATACCCTAACCAACCAATGGCCCCTCTTCGCTGTTTTTGGACAGTGAAACAGGATGACGGGTCTTTATGGATGCAGGTGAACGGATTCTCCGACCAATAACAATTCGACTGCGTTTTGGAGATCCCAGGCACGGAATTCATCCTGTAAAACACAGTGAGATTGTCTGGTCTAACTGTTTTCTCCTTAGTTACTCTCTTTTCTTCTCGATTGCGTTTTATTGACACGTCTAAGTGCACGTCTCTGTTTGGGATCTCTGTTTGAGTCCGAATCTGCCATTCGGCGTCATTTTCTTCAAATTCACCTGAAAGCACACGGCGGGAGAGTATGGACTATAAGCCAATAACAGCGCAGGAGGGCGGGTCCTGGCGGAATGCAGGTGGAGAAAACAAATACAGCTACGCAGCAAGACGAGTCCTGACTTTGTGCGAATCGATGGCTCCGCCTAGCGAATTCGGGAGGGGAATGGCTGTTTATTCAGTACCTAAGTTGTTCATACATATGAACAAATGAATATTTTATTATTCACTTATGTTTTAGCAAACCACGTTACCTTTTTACTAACCAACCAATAGGAATGTGGCATGAAAATATAGTGCAGTCTGCTTATTTGTGGTAAGTGAACAAATCACACAATGACTGCAAAAGAGAGCAGGACGTTCTTAACCTAGACATCTCCTAAAGAGGGAGATCTTCAGGCCATGACAGCTGAAAGAAGTTTGGGAGTTTCATTCCACCACTGAACAGCCAAGATGTTAAATACAGAAACGGAGCAAAGCTGGTGGATGTAGCTTGGAGAAGTATGGAAGGAATTGGGTCCAGTGGGCAGGTGGGGGGTCACTTCATCCTAAGAAAGTGATGTGAAAGTTTTAAAGCCCGGCTTAAATTTTGCATGTTGTACGTCTGTGCCATGGATAGTCAAATTAAGGGCTTACAGTTGTCAATTTTCTTTTTAAAGTACATCATGTCGTCCTCACTAAAATAAGATAATAGAGAAGGAAGAGGGGGATTGAGTAGATAAGGCTAAATGTGTCCAGAGAAGAAGATATGGTGGAGAAGAAGATGGTTGCAGTTCTGAAAAAGAAGCAATTTGTGGTAGAGAAAAGTGCACTTTAAATGTCAAAGGAGGATGTGTTGAGACTGTGAGGCTGGTACAGCATATACAATACACAGCATGCTATTAGGACTGGAAATTATGCATTTTCCATCAGTACCATGAGGTATTTTAGATGCCTACAAAATCACATTCCTAGATGTTAATTAGGATGTCAAAATAGCCTGTTTAAAAAATTAAAGGAACACTTTTAAATCAGAGTATAGCATCGAGTCAGTTAAACTACTGGGATATTGATCTGGTCCGTGAAATAGCAGAGGGTGTTGTTAATCAGTTTCAGCTGCTTGTACAAGAGGGGCAACAACAAGACGACCTTCAAAACAGGAATGGTTTTACAGTTGGAGACATTTCTTCCTTCCTGGAATATCGTTCAGGACGACCGGTTTATTGGTCAGTGATGGTCTGGGGATGCACAGACCTCTACAGGCTAGACAATAGCCCCTGGCTGCCCTTAGGTATCAGGATAAAATCTTTGGACCCTTTGTCTGATCATACACTGGTGCTGTGGGTCCTGGGTTCCTCCTGGTGCATGACAATGCCCAGCCTCTTGTGGCAAGAGTGTGCAGGCAGTTCCTGGAGGATGAAGGAATTGATATAATTGACTGCCCCCCGATGTATGCTCTGTCCATCCAATCTATATTTTTTTGCCCCCCCAAATGAGTTAACTGCCCCCCCACACATGACATTCTGGTCACACCTCTGGTGGAACACCTCTGGGACATTATGATTTGGTCCATCTGATGCCATCTGATTGCAGCTCAGACTGTCCAGTAGCTCAGTGATGGCCTGGTCCAGACCTGGGAGGAGATCAGCTTGGACGCCATCCATCATCTCCATGGGTGTCGCCACCATTCAGTCTGGAGGGGACGTGTCCCCTTCACATTTCATAATTATTCATTTGAACCCCCCCACATTTAACATAAAATATTGGTTCACCCAGAGCTGTTTTGCGAAATAATCTATTCCACTTAAATCGATAGGAAAATACACATACCACTGGAAATCCGGGTTTGCCTCTAACTCACCGCATGCAAGTGAAGTGAATCATCAGTGCATAGGCAGGCTGCTGGAAACTGGAGCAGGTAACGTCAGCCCCATTGTGCGCAGAAAAAAAGTTTGGAAACCGCTGCCCTAGGCCATGTTAAATAAATGTTCAACTAAACAATGAAATATTAGGAGTAAGCCTTGCCTTATTTAGGCTACTTAAACAGTACACCTAGGGTGTTCTTGGTTGATGAACAATTGTTTGCAATATTTGCTCTCTCCCCAGACACAATGGACATAAGAAAATTCTTTACAAAGAAGTGTAAAGTAAGTCAAAATTTCCCCACTAAATTTCTCAATTTTCTCCCATGGAAATGTTGTTACATCTAAAACTGATAATAAAAAAAAGAATACACAAAAAAAGTAAAATGCACCCATACAGCCATTGTTGGTGATAAATTGTGTCACATTAATTTAATTATCTTAGGCATAGCAGTGGGTTTAAAAACAGGCTGATGAATATATGGACTAGTTGAATGAGTACTTGTTGAACCTGTCTCTAAAATAGTCATTGAATTAAGTCACTTTTGTAGGTACAATTAGGTGTTTAACAACCTGTTAAAAATACACCAGAATGCAGGAAATGGCATCTAATTCATTACAATTTTTCAGGGGGAGGAGGACCCCCAGACCCCCTGCCAGTGGGGTTTAGCAGTATAGTACAAAAATCAGTAGTAGTGCATTAAGGTATGTGTGATATAAAACATGTTATCAGGGAAGGCCACAGAGCTAGCTAAATGTTTTGATTGGAGGGATGGTGGGTGGTGAGATGATTGGTTAATATCAGTGACAGGCAGGCAGGTCATTATGTAGAAGTTGATGTGTTGTGAGATGGCATTAGGAGGCGCCATGGAGAGAAGGCTGTGGGGGCAGTGTGATACTCTGAGCAGTGTTCTGCTGGGAAACCTTGTGGCTGGGCATATGTGTGTGCATGTATGTAACAGCTTACTTTTGTAACTGTCCCTTTTTCTTTGTTTTATTTTACCACATTATTCATTTTATATGATATATACACTTTTTGACATGCCGGTTTTCATGAAGCTTACCACAATAAATAAAATTTCCAAAGGAAGAAATCAGTTTTAATATGCAAATGGATCATCAAGGTAATAACCAATAATACAATCAATTACTGGCAAATGAAATAGTGAGCAGGACAGTCCAGATTCCTTTCAAACCCTTTCCTGAACATACACATCCAGTCATGCTCTAACATTCATCACAGTCATCTCCATCCCATCAAAGGTGGTAGGTACAGAACTGAATTAACACTAGTGTGTGACTGATTACCTTGGACAATAATTCAAAGCATTTCCCTATGCTTCTAAAAGAACGGAAAACCAGTTGACACGAAAACCACCTGTAATAGAAACTCCTGGGCAGTCACTGAATTCCGTGAGTAAACATTTATTATTACAGTGCTGAAGAACATTATTAAGAATCTCCGTCAAACATATTCATACATTAAGCTGCAAGCCTTGACAGAAATAAAACTGTCTGCTACACAGTGTAGTGTTGTGGGTGGAGTCTTCCCATGATCCCACTCATGGATGCCAGAAAAAATTGAAAGTAGTAAGAAACCAGACTGTGTGTGTGTGTGCTGTTCCAGTGTTGGAAATATGGATAAAACATCAGAACAGCAGCTTCAAAATGACAGTCTTTCATGTCTGCCTCATCTTATGATCTGCGCCATTACACTGTAGTGTAGTTTCAAATTTGTTGCATAGTTATACATCCAAAATGTTAATTCAAGGAAGTCAGCAACTAAGCAATGGCTTCTATTATAAGTGTACTTGGAGTTAATGACATTTAACATTTCTGAGTACAGTGAAACTCGTGGAAATGACTGTTAAATCAACAGTAGAATAAAATACATCAGATTTTAGGTTGAAAAAGGTAAATTAAACTGATATCAGGTATATTATGGAAAAGTTTAAACAAACCCGGTCAAATTACCAAGCAGAGATAAGTGAACACATGCTCTATGGAGAACACACTCAAATGTGGCATTTTGAGCATGCATTTTCAATTTAATTAATGTTTTAGAAAAAATTAAGCCACAAAATGTATTAAATTCAACCGATAGAGTAATTGTTTTGTGTGCACTATATGTCCTTATCACTGAGAAAAGCAACAAAAAGTTTTATTTGACTAGGAGCGCCTAAATGTTTGCACAATATGACCATATATCTTGTGATTTTGGATGCAGACTAATTTCAGTATTTCAAAAAATTAGTAACCTCCATACATATGCAAAACATCATTAATGGGCCCCTTACAGAATGCTCTCAATGCAACCATTTAGTGAGAAATTAAATTAATGTACAGCACCAGACATGTATCTCTCAACATATAATGGCTGGTTTATGAGTTCGGCAACTGTAAAATCTTAAACAAGTTACTAAAAACATATTTAAGCCCTTCAAAAACAGCTCTTCCCCCTTATTTTAGTTACAATTTTCACCTGCTGGCTATGCAACTATCCTGATAAGGGCAAGCATATGCATTGACATGAGACATGTGAAGCAGCACCATCCGTAAGGAGCGAGGTCACTTATGCTCTCTTGGAGTCCTGTACACAGATGGCCATGGCATGCAGTCCGTCGAAGATCTGCTCAGTGCTAATGGTGGAATATCATACACTGATGGTGGAATATCATACATACTCATTTTCATCATTCTCCTCTGGCTCGTTAGTCCTAACAGATGCTGTACTGGTAGAGCTCTGGTACACGTTCTCTGCCTTGCGGGTTGATGGTTGTTTGCGGTGAGCAGGCCAGTGCGAAGGCCCTCTGATGTCCGCAGTATGCTGCGTGGCTTCCCATCTCCTGTCCACTTGTCTTCTCTGTCTTAACCTGCAGGAGGCTATTAAAGGCCAGCCAATGTCCAACTCTCTGCATTCTGTCAGCCTCAACGTCTTGTCATATTCACTGTAATGCAACTCTACCTTGATCACCAGTGATCTCTGGTTATTGGGTGTGTGGAAAGAAATGAGTGAGTTAGTTGCAAGACATAGGGTTTTGTTTCTGTCATCTCAAATTATTTATTATTCATACAATCAACTCCTTAAAAGCCACTGAAAGCATTAAACTTGCAACAATGCAACAAACTGAATTCACTGATAGCTGGATATGATAACCTAGCTTTATAGAATATAAAAATATTCTCTCAGAAGTGTAGAAAGCATACCTCAAGCCTTTGAAGGCAACACAGTCTCAGACTGCAGTTAGGATTGTCAGCTTTGCTCAGCAGCAGAGATTGCATTTCATCAGACCCCCCCGGTCCTGAGAAAATGTCCTCCATTACCTTTCGAGAGAGTAACAAGACAAAATCTGGCTTTGACACAAACATCAGGTTTGTAACAAAAACACAAAGATGAAAAAACTGACTACAACCATCTCGTTTTGGCTCCACCACTAGTTTTCCCACTTCCACCCCAACAGACCAACATTACTCACCAGTGCCCTCCAAACCAGAATTGTTTTTTATAAGACCCAGCACACTTCTAAATGTGTCTTTTATTTACATGTCAACAAAACAGATGAAAACACATCCAATTCACATTCTATTTGTTTCGATGTAACAAAGTAACTGAGAAAGTCATCAATTTGGAAAAGAATTGCACTCATCTTAAATGCCTCCTGAGGTGGCTTGTTTAACAGAAATGACTAAATACAACCTTAATTACAAAATATACACGTTGTCCAAGAACACCCTACAATTTTTGTGAACTGTTGCTCTGTTGGCAATTAACTGCTTGGTTTGAGCATTGTTTCTTGGAAAAACACACCAAATAATACAGTAAACCCCCACTTTAACACAGATCAGCAGTCACCGTTTCAGTCCTTCGCCGATTTTGTCTGAGAACCCAACTAATATTTGTTCGCGGAAACTGCACATATCCTCCACATTTTTTTGCCTATTGTGACGTACAGGCCTTATCTGCCACGCCCCCTCGTCCTCATCAGTTGCTAAGGGTTGCTAAGCTCCGCACCCAAACAAACAACCCAGCAGGAGGACAAGGGGGCTACATTTCCATATAAAATATAACTATAAATGTTTTTGTCCTGTGGAGAGAAACAAAGAAAGCGCGTCTTGGGATGGTACCCTTTGACGCATCCCTCACTGTACTCAGAGGCGGGACGTTTGAAAGTAGCCAATCCGAGAATGCTATTTATTTCTCCTTGCTGCTGATTGGCTGTTGCCCTTTGAGGCAGCTGCAGTCCAGAATTTGCCCCGTGGAGCGTCTCGAGTGTTCTCGCGTTTTGTTCTTGCTAAAGCCCTGTATTGTTATTACTGTAAATTAAATTAATTTATTACTGTATTTACCCTGCGTATAGCAAAGAAAACGCTTGTGCATGAATTACAGTACAGTCAATATAGGGGTAATATTGGTATTTTACATTCTAGCACTGCAGGAGTTCAGTGTAAACTGTACAGTATAAATACGGGTTCACCATTACATTTTCTTTAAGGGTAATGAGTTTAAAATTAAATTAAAGTGTTTTGGGACCATATTTGGGGGTATATTTAGGGTTTACACTATAAAAATAGGCCTTTTTAGGCAGTTTTTTTTACCACATCACAACAACGCATTTTTTCACTATACATGGGAGCTCTTGGAACGTAAGTGGGGGTTTACTGTATACACAATTAGAAATATTACATATATTGATATATTTATATTTAAAGAGTTTTATGATATTCAAGACTTTATTTCAACTGCACCCACATTAGAGCATAAATAAAAATCTACAGGACTGTATGTATAATAAATTAAAAAGCTTTACTTCCTTACCACCACTAGAGGTCAGTGGACTTATTGTATTCTCCAGACTCTAAGCAATTAGTCTACTCTTTTTAGGCTTTATACTACCTGTCCCAACGTTGCCTCATGCAGCGGAAGCTGGATCATTCATAGCATGCTCCAAAGGTCACACACTTCCAGCCGCAGCAAGTGAAGCAGAATGCAAGTGGTTCTGGGAACCATACACAAATGGAAACTGCCTAGACACACCATGTTCCAAACTCAACTTGGCTCAAACTGCAAACTCTCACCAGCCTTGCAGGGAACCACTGAGGTCAGTGACCATCACCTACCAAACTGAAGCAATTAAGGATGAGTTCTGGGGATCTGTTTATTTGCTTAGTTTCAGATATTTCCTGCTTCAACACACCTGATCCAAGTCATCAGCTGATCAGCAGACCCTTCCTACCCTGGATCAGGAGTGTTGAGGCAGGGAACAATGAAATCAGCGGTAGTGCGAGGCAGCTGGTCCATAGGAGCAGCTTTAAGACACACTGGTTTAAGCCTTTTATTTTGGTAATTACTACAATGCTTTTCTACAGTGTTAGCCCTAATTCCCACACATCCTTTTAAGAATAAAAGCTGAAACTCACAGGTTCACTGCGAAGGTCCACTGTGCAGTCCTTAACTGTCAGACCAGCATTCCTCACCGTGCCAAACACAAGCAAGACGTTGGAGAACAGAGCTGAGAAGCTGAGCTCCACTTGTACCCCACATGTAAAGTTCAGGACCTTCCGGTCTGGCAGAACTATAGGAGGAAGCACCACAAACATTGACCCTCATTTGGATAGTTCAGCTACAAATAACATTAAACTGTGTCACTCTCTGAGGGGACATTCTCCTTTAAATGTTCTTCATTTCAAAGAAATGTTGTGCATAATCTGTGGCTGGAGTCACACCGTGACGGTATGGAATAAGATATACCTCTGTTCACAAACTGCACTTGTCACATTTATTTAATATTCTTTTAAACACAATAATAAAAGACTATTCAGCAAAATGAATTTTTAGATGTTTTATTCAATATCAATTTACATTTATTTGTCTTGGGATTTTATCTCTACTTCTGATTAATTCTGACATTGATTTTATTAAAATGTTGGACACATTTTCCTTTTTTAAAAATAAAATGTATCTTCACTTTGAACCAGTAAAGTTGCACAGGACTGCACTTAGTAGAATCATTTATACATACTGGGTTTGTGACATAAAAAAAAACAATGATTACAAACTTTTGAATGTTGGTGTATAAAGAAAATCTGCTTCAGCTTTACATTCTATTTCCACAAATTCATGGGAGAACTCAGAGATGTTCCTAATTTTGTTCCCTGAGCCTCTTATTTCCATGCTCATGCTTGGTCATCGAGCAACAAGAGCTCACCACAAAAGTGGAAATAAAAAGGGTGACAAATGTCACGAAGGACAGTGAAAAACGAATTTCAGTTCCATCAGCCATGTGACAACACCTTTTGTTTCCCTAAAACCAACAGATGCCTCATTCATGAAGCTTTATTCCACAACACTTTCGCAATGAGTCACAAACCACAAGCCGGGACTACACGCTGTCAGGAGGAAGTAGCTGTGCACTGTAACTTTTTCAACCTCATCACATGGCTGTGAGCATTAATCAGCTTCGAGTAGGAGTGCCAGTGCTCATGCTGATGACTAAAATACACTAACGTAATAAAATATTAGCTTGACATGGATGTGGTTAACACTATGCTGCAGTCGTAGTTCAGCTATGAGTGTAGAAAGTTTAAAAGCTTTCTGTCCATAATAAATTTCAGAGATGGAAAAAAGCCTGGTTAAAAGTAATTATTTTCAGACAAATGAAAGAAAACTGCATTATCATGAGAAGGCTTAAACTGCATTTTATATTTTCAATAACAGGACATGTGAAACACAAGTAATGAAGAAATACTGTATAGATAAGTAGAGGTCCTGGATTTGTTCATAGACAAATCTGCTTAAATATGAATATCTTTTATAAATACAGATTTGTGAAGAATTAAAATAGCTATAAACTCATTACTAACTTTTGGTTAAACAAATCCAAATTACTCTGTTGCTAATAAGCACATTTGCACACGGAAATGTTTTCAGTTATTGCTGCCCATGCTGTTTGTATAACAAGTGAATCAATCAAGATGATGAGTCTGTGAGCATGTTTCTTTTTTGTAATATGCATGGTATCTGCAGTATCTGTGACACAACCACAGTCCACATCCACTGTTAAAGTCAAAATCACCTGAACACAATGCCTTAAAATATTACATACGAATCTGAAATGAACATCCCACCTCTAAGTCCTTTGTTCAATTATATAGGAAATGAAACGGCTGGTTCACTACTTTGTTGGTTCAAATTCAAAGGATGTACTTTAAAACATTTCCTTAAATGCTGTCCAATCAGCGATGCTTAAAGAGGCCAGCAAATGAGCTCTCTGTAACGGGAGACAGTTCTGGAACTCACCGTTAGCCTGTCTCCAGCAGGCATCTCGCAGGTGGAGCTCTGTGGTGTATCCGGCTGTCCCTACTGGGTCAGTGAGGGCTCGCGGTTCCTTCAGCGTGTGCTTAATTTCCACCACCTGCCGGCCACACACCAGCTGGTCTTTACCCAGATCTGGAAAAAAAAAAAAAAAAAAAAAATGCGGTCTTTCAGTTCCTTGCTACAATACCCTGTCAAGAAGCGTCAGGTGGAAAAAAGTGGCCCCTGCAATCCAAATACATACAATGTCCCTAAAAACGAAGTTAAGTAAAAACAGATAATTCTGAGTACAGCTTATGGAAATTAACAAATAACATTTACTTATGTTGCAGTACTTGTGGGACATTTTCCCTTTAGGTTTCCAGTACTTTGATTCCTGTATTTATATCATAAATACAGTAACCCCTCGGGCTGCATGATTATGGCCAAAATGATAATCACGATTATTTTTTATCAAGATTGAAATCACAATTATTAAATCACAATTATGCATTATTTTAGGTAAAACACATATTTATTGCACTTTCTATTTTAAACAAACAGTAAGTGAACAAGGCTTTCAGTTCAAAATGGAAACTCAAATAAAAATAACTCATAAATAATAAAATTTACCCAAGACAAAGGGCTAACAAAAAATAAATATGCAATTGCAGAGGGCAATCAAAGTGCAAACAAACAAAAAAAAAAAAAAAAAGAAGCCTATGCAGAAAAGGCACATACTACAAGGAACAGGAACATACTACAGGCCTATAGATTTTTGGCAAGAGACACCAGCCTGTCAACATTTTCCGGCTTAAGAGATGACCGAAGGCAGTATGGGGTGCCGTTTGTAAAAACAGCTTAACAAATTTAGAGGTGTCATTTTTTCATAATTTAGTGCAATTTTCACACAATTTTCACACATTTAGAGCTAAATGTGTTAAAAAACTAAATGTTGCGCTCTAAATCGAAATGTACTTTTACAAATGGCGACTCTAAATGTGGGATTTTAATGTAGCACTTTTACAAATGGCGAGATATGCTAATTGGCCACGCACCATGATTACAATTGGCTGTTACTTAGCAGGGGGCTGGACTGCATGCTGTGATATCCCCTTACCAACATGGAGGATTTGCCTTAAATGATCTTAAATCTAAATGTTAAATATGAAAAATATATCTCACACTCTTAATGTGAAACTTCACAGTTAGATGGGGCTCGATGAGACCTTTACAACGACCCCTCTTTTGCCACATTAGCCTCCAGAGATCCGGAGTTATTAGCCAAAAATCACTCACCTCTGACAAAAGTAATGCGACACAAGTTTCACGGAGATTGGTGGTTGCCCCGAGCTGCGAGTACGTTCCATGGCGGATTAAAGTATTGGGACACCCAACATTAAAAAATTTTTTTAACCACATCACAACTCGGTTTTTCACTATACACGGGTGCTCTTGGAACGAAACCCCTGCAAAAAACAGGGGGTTACTGTACTTCTCTTCTTTAATTTATACTATTACAGAGAAAGGGCAAGTGGCATTTCAGCTTGTAAATTAGTTAAAAGAAAGCCTGGTAAATGTAAAAGATTCAGCTCTGATAGCCAGCGCTAACAATTAAGGCTAATGCATTCACAGATGTCAAGATTAGTTCCTATAGAAAAGAGATAAATGTGCCAACTAGGAACTTTTTCCTATTTGCAATCTTTTCCATTTTTTTGGGAACAAATGAAAGAAAACATTTTATTATGAGCTGCCTTCCAGAACCTTTCAACAAAAAACTATATTTTCCCACCCTGAAGACACACACAGTTTGCTAGCTGGCTAACTAGTCTTAGCTAAACAGGCACTTTTACTACTTTGTTCTTATCTTATTTTTTCTGAATAATGACAGCTGCTGATTAAAATCTTGTGTATGTTTTATTGGAACTGCCTCTCAGCTACTGTAATTAATGTATGCTGATGTTCAAGGTGAACTAATGAGCAGATCGGCTTTCAGTAATATTATATCAGTACTTGACTACACAAGCCATAAATAAGATTTTTTTAGGCATATGATAGACTAACTTCAATAGAAACAAACTATGTGCAGCCCAGGGAATCCAAACTACAAATAAACTAGAAGCCTTACAATCATCTTCTCATTAAATGCATGTAATTTAAAGCTAAACCTTGTGCCTTGCAGAGTTTTATGATCAGTCTCAGGAGTAAAAATATTACCATTTTTTAAAATATGTTTTGCTTTAGTTTTGTTTGTTCACATTATTTCCAACTAGGTAAGCCAGGCCAACTCAGAAATATGTTCAAACTGTGATTGTGAAAATATACAAAATGTAACTCAAAATTACTACAGTAAATTTTCAATAAACAGTTTACTTGTATTAATACCTTTACTTGCATTCATGTAACTTATAACTATAAAACTGTACACGAATGATAGACACGGTTGCTTTGAAAGCCTTTTTAAATCACTGTCTCAACACTGATCAATCAAGAGACAAAGAATAAAAATGAAAATCAAAGAACAAGATAAAAAACAAGTCTAAGACAAACACAACTCATATCAAGCCTTCAGTGGAACCATATCCTCCCTTTAATGCTCCAGTGGTAGCTTGTTGAAAACTCACCATTCAGAGCCCTTTAGAACTGTTAATACTCTCACTGGGCAAACCACTAACAAGGATCCACTATAGGTAGAAGTGTAAATCAGCTTAACTACAGGAAGGGATAAAATCGAGAAAATGGGCAAAGTCACAACATTGAAATTTTCAGCTGCCAATATACACCAGTATATTGTCAGCCACCAGTACATGTAGCACTTATAAAACATGGAGGGGGAACTTTTCTGACTTGTTGCCATGCATTGTGGGTACAGCACAGCAAGTTACACCTCATCCCATATCCTCTTTCAAAGCAGCGAGCGTGTTAAGTCCCTTGTGAGGTCAGTCAACACACAGCAGGCAGAGGCAGAGAGAGCACTGAGCAATAGCCATGTTACTCAGTGGCCCAGAGGGGGCAGCGGGAGGAGGTGGGTGATCTCGGGTTTCCCACTACCTGAGCAAGTTGCCTGTGGGAATTTCTGGAGAATGAGGTCATGCTCTAATGTATCTCCATCTCACACCGCCAAGTCATTTTACCATAGAGACCAATCAAACAGCCAAACCTACACAACTCAGGGTAGTAAACATGGTGGGCAGGCAGTATGGAACTCGCAGGTGATGACAAGTTATTCAAGTATTGAAAGTATGTTCTTATCATCAAAGACACTTACGTGCATCCCACTGTGGCCTTGTCTACATTTACAGCTGAACTGGGTACACAATAAAGCACAGCTAGTTGTACGTATAATGTAAAGATAAATTGAACGTAAATGTTCACTAGGTCACAGTAAGCTTTTCCCACTGTATCATGAGTATTGCCAGTACTCTGAAACACTGAACAACTGCATGTAACAAAACAATACAGATGAATTATAGACAGACTGTAAACAACCATCAGTATTTAGTAACTGCATAGGCAGCATTGAAACAAGTAGCTGGATGTTGGTATACTAAGTCCTTGTCTTATTTTATTGATTTTGTTGATTTTCTCCCTCCTATTCCTTGTATTTTATTCCCAGACAGCTATTAAAAATCAAAATCATAACAAATAAACTCATGGCACATGGGGTGTATCAAAATGTCTTCTGTCATTATATTTTTCTGCCATCCAACCTTAGTTAAATACTTCTAAGCTGAATTAGTCACAAAAGAACAGACACTCACCCTCAGAGACCTGCTCCAAGACATGAGTGACCTTCTGTGGCTGGAGGATATGTTTGTTTAGATATTTGGTGAAGATCCCAGTGCTTTTCCCTCCATCCTGGACCTCAAAAGCTTCAGCATCCTCAGTCCTGTGTAGATCATTATGATTTTTGCAAATGCATTGCATTTTACTGAAGGTACTTTTATTACATGTTCAAATGTAGTGGACTTACTGATAGACAAAAATACTCACGTGGCATATCCATACACTGTATTCCCTAGAGGTGCCAGAGGGTTTAAATCAGAGATGGGGCCAGTTTGTTTGTACCTTAAATCACACAAAAATGTTATATTTGGAGATTCTTAAAGCCAGAAGACGAATCCTTTAATGGCACAAACTGCAAAAACGTATTTCTGTAAACCACGCTCAGCAGATTTATGGCTATACAATCTCTATTGCCAGTGGAGCATGAAACCCTTACAATTGACTGAGGTTCCTAAAGCTCACTGTTCATTTCACTGCAATGCCTGAAGTAAAATTAGGCTCCTGACAATGGTGCAGATTCTGATTCTAGGCAGCTGGATGGCCTAGTGGTTATGGCATTGGCCCTGCAATTAGAGGGTTGTAAGTTTGAATCCCAACTGCTAGTGCCACCACTGAGGTATCCTTGAGCAAGGTACCAGCCCCACACACTGCTCCCCAGGCACCCCTCATTGGCAGCAGCCCCTTGCTTCACTTGGTGAATGGGTTAAATGCAGAGAAAGAATTGGTCACGCATGACTATGTCCTCAGTCTTTTAGTGAGACTTGCAATAATTATGGCTGAGTTCACTTATCATTAATTACTGATAACAGCAATGAAATTGGGGAAGTAGAAAGTTCTTTCCTTATTCTAAGAGTTCTGATACATGATCTTAAACTCAAGTCCTGGTTTTACTTCCTTTACCCATATAATAGTGAAATGTCCTGTACATGACTCATACTAGCACATGACTACATAGAATAAATGCCGTAGAAAACTTAAAATTTCATTTCAATGACCTTTTTTTCTAAACACTTGCATGAAGAATACAAAACAGTACAAAAATCCAATGAGTAATAACAGCAATAAGGTTATATTTTTTTAAGCCAGTACAACTCAAAGACTAAAAGAGGCTAAAAGCAATTTACCACTGATCCATTGCTTTTACATAGTAAAACTTAGTAAAAAGGTCTTGGACTTTGTCACTGCACTTCTGGCACAAACAGCCACTGTGCTAGACAAACTGAATGTAAACGTAAACTACCCCTTGTTTAAATAAATAGTGACAATCAATTTGCTGATTTTGTACAGTTTTTTCCACATTTCATACACTAGCCCTAGAGTTGATATAATGGTGTGGAGCTTCTTTACACATTTGCATTCTGTCAATTAATGCTTTTGGTATATCTGATTATTTCAAAAGCTTGCTCATGTCTCCAGATCTAACCTTTTGGGTATCTATAACTCTCTATTACGCTGCTTCAAAGCATGTAACAGCAGACCTACCATTTTCTGCAAGTGTCCAGCAAAATGATGTTGAGTCTTCCTCGCCTCTCCTGAATCTTGCTCATGACTCTTTGCACGCACACACAGTTTACAGTGCGGTAGGGTCGTGGAGCGTCAATGGCAACAAGGTAGTTCCTGCCCAGGTGTTCATATCCATGGCCAGCATAGTAAAACATGGCTGAAATTAAAGAGAGGAAGAATATCTTATCTATATTTCCAACAGTGATAAAGCAGAAGGTCAAGCGGAATATTTCTGAAGTGACAGGAAACATGATTACATTTAGAGTAATATGCTAATTTAACACTCCAGAACTGGTTGAGGCCATATGAAAGGGAAAACCATGTCGGTGAGAACAAAGGCTATTGGAGAGATAACCAGGAAAAATGAGGAAGGAAGGATAAGACGAGAAGATCTCCTTAGTGCTAAATATAACTCCCCCTTCAGCCATCCCCATTCATAATTAGGTCCATGCACAGTTCAAATGAATCATTCACACATGACAAATTCCTCATTTCTTATTGCAGGTACTGTATATTCCAAACTTTCATTTACAAAGAACATGTGCATTCTTACCTCTAAATGAAGAAAAAAAGAGGTACAGCCCAAGAACAGTCTACATATGAAAACAATGTTAATATAACTTTTAAAGGGTTTCTATAAATCTCTCAGCTAAAATTACATCCTGCTATTTCTTTCACACTCAATTTCATATTTTTTCAGGTCTAAACTGCAACACACACTTTCTCAGAAGTGGCTTCAAAAAAGTTGCAAATGTTTCTCCCAAATAAGTTTAGTAAGCCTGTGCTAGCATACGATTCAATGTAACAAGTCAAATGAGCAATCTTCTATTATCATCCACAACAGGTGCGTAGTAGCAGCCATGTACAGTTGGCATCACTGTGGAAGGGGGACTGTGAGCTGTAAACAATCACACCATTCATTAATAATGGAGGAGTGAAACGGTAGACAGCGTGCTTGTGCGATAAAAATTCTACTTTTATTTGTTTGCCCAAAAGTTCCCGTTTTTTTCTGTATAATATTGCATTCAGAACAAAACATTTTATTGTTTTATACAATTTGGCAGCTGCCACTCATTTCATGACTATATATATATATATATATATGTGCTGTCAAGCGATTAAATTTTTTTTATCTAATTAATTACATGGTGTGGCGATTAATTAATCTAATTAATCACATTTAATCGCACATACATACAGACTTACAGCAG
>JBBPCX010007697.1:0-18049 GCA_037974365.1 Hydrocynus forskahlii
TTTAATACTCTCAGGCCAGTTCTACTTAAACAGAGACATCTGAAGCATTTTAAACCTGGAACAGACACTGAAGTGGCCGATTCTTTACTTTTAATGTTTGGAATGTGCAGTCTTGAGTGACCAAACTGAAAATAAATAGAAAACAGAAATAACCCACTGGTACTGTTCACTTTAAGATCTGTTCAGAGTCGTGTTGAAGTGTTTCAGTGGTTTCTGACAATCTGTTCTTTTGTCTCTCTCTGATTTCAGATAAACATGCAGAAAAGAAGAAGCGCGCTGAGGCAGAAAAGAGGCGCTCTGGGTTCATAAGACTTTACAGACCAAAAAAAAAAATCGTACTTCCTCACAAATATAGATGCGACAGATGTAATGTGATAGGAGTAGGCATTAACAAGGTAACAAAGTAAAAAAAATAATGAATAGAATAGAATAATGAAAAAAAAGATCAGGGCAGGACCAGAACATGTGACCAAGACTGGCTGGGCCAGGATGACACCTATCACAGCTTGAACTGGTGCCGGGGTAAATTCGGGCTAACTTGCTTTTGAACTTGCCGGTGAACCCGAAGGATCGCTTTACACTGTAAAACCAGTGTCGGGCTAAATGGAGGATGAATGAACTCCCTTCAGTGCGAGATCCCAAACTACGGGTTCTATATCAGTGTTGAGATCTGCAGACCGTATACTGCGTAAACAGAGTCTGAAGACTGGTGTGTGAGGAGAATGTTACACAGTACTGAAATGGTGCCTTTAAGGTAGGGATCAGTTCTGAGGATGGTGTCAGCGAGAGTGGAGGGAGGCATAGCAGGGAAACCAGGGAAGTGATTACGAGCAAAGTCTCTGATTTGTAGGTATCTAAAAAACTGGGCTGGCCGTAGCTTATATGCACAAGTTAGCTGTTTAGAGGAAGCAAATATACCCTCAATGTAAAGATGCCCAATGGACACAATGCCCCGATCCCTCCAGGTTAAAAGGCCTCATCAGTCACAGAAGGGGTAAAAAGGATTAGAATGTATGGGGCTGGACAGGTATGGCCTGTAGGACAAAGTGCCGTTTGAACCGAGACCAAATCCTGAGACCGTTCTTAACTACAGTGCTACTGGCTTGTGTAGATGGTGACAAAGTCAAGGGAAGGCACAAAAGAGACATCAGCGATGCGGTGCCACATGAGGCCTCCTCTGTCTGCAGCCATTGCGGGGGACGACTATTGGAGCAGCAACAGTTCAGTAACAGTCTGATGTTCACTGCCCAGCAGTAAAGTAGAACATTTGGGAGTGCTGGTCCTTGGGGTTTTGTAGAGTCTTTCCTCATCCTGGGGGTTTTGCTGCTCCAAATGAATTGAGAGAATATAATATGAAGTGAGTGGAAAAACGTTTAGGGAGAAAGATAGGAATGCACTGAAAAAGAGACATTTGGGGAGTACATTCATTTTAATACAATTTATCTTTCCAGCAAGAGATCGGGGAAGGAGAGACCATCGCTGGCAGTCCTGAGTCAGTTTGGCCATCAAAGGAGAGAAGTTGTATTTGGATAAGTCAGAGTAGTCTTTTGTTATACAGATGCCCAAGTATTTAAAATGTTTGAGAGACGTCTTAAACGGTCATTTGCAAAGAGGATAGGTTGCGGCAGCGGCATTAATTGGCGTCAGTTCGCTTTTATGTAGATTTAATTTGGACCCCAAAATTTGTCCAAACTCCTTCACCAGATTCAACACTAGGGGGACAGAGCTCTCAGGGTCAGAGATAAAGAGCAGAAGGTCATCAGCATATGAAGCCACTCTGTGTTCAGCACCACCCCTAAAAATGCCCTGCACCTTACTAGGGATGTTACTTTGTGGCAAAAACACTATTCGAAAACCGCTGAGAACTATTAGAATATTATTCGAAAATCGAATATTCGTATATCGAATATTCGACTATTTGAAAATCATGTCTCATCCCTACACCTTACTGGACCTAAGAGCAATGGCCAGTGGTCCAATGGCGACAGCGAACAGTAATGGGGAAAGTGGGCAGCCTTGTCGGGTGCCATGTTTAGGGGAAAGTACTTAAAGAGTAATCACTGTTCGTGCAAACACAGGCCTGAGGGGACGTATATAAAAGCTTAATCCATAAATATTTTGCCAAAGCCGAAAGCTTTTAATGCGTAGAACAAGTAGGACCACTCTACGTGATCCAATGCCTTCTCCGCATCCATTGAAATGACCAGCTCGGGGTGTCGGAGGGTGAAGGTGCATATAAAACATCCATTAGTCTTCTAAAATTGTGAAAGGAATGTATATTTTGACAAACCCTGTTTGTTAGCCCAGGTTTCCTATCTAATAAACAATATAAGTAGGATGTACTTAAACTAGCAAGTTTTTGCTTTTTACTATAGATAATGAAGTTCATTCTACTAATTTGTAGATATATTTGATTGTTCTAACGATTTTAAATTAAATTGATTTAAACTGCTAAGTTTTGGTCTTTTTTCCTCAAAATTGATGCAATGCATATAGCTTTACCGCGCCTGCGCGTTCTGAGAATTTTGAAATTTATCCTGGTTGAGTGTGTTCCGAGGGAACCTAATGAATTTAAAATTACTTTTAAAAACAGACTTTGGCGTTATTTTCCCCAATTTTTCTTTTTTTCCAAGCGTTTTTCAAGCAAGCGTCTCCAATTTGCTGTATTCCACTTGTTAGAGAACGTACACAGTAACTGTACTTTGGCCAGTCTGGTGGGAATGTTTGCTAACAGTTAGCACATCTCCCTCACGTGCAATAGACACTCAGCACTGAATCCCGACAGAGGAAGAGAGAGGAAAGCGGCGTGGACTACTGTATTTGGACTACAAATTTGGTAAGTTCCGTTAATGCTAGTTATCCTATTTTATTTTGAAACTATTGTCCATATTTGACCTTGTGCTCCACATGTATGTTAGTAACATGGCAGAGCAAACTTCGGCTAATGAGAGAAGAGTTTTATTTGGTCTTAACATTTGCCAAAAAAAACCCCCATTAAACACGAAACTCTTGGAGGTTTGCTTAACAAAAACTCGTCTTTTTGTTTTAGGTCACAGTACGAGACGTTTTGGAAATGTAAGTATTGTGCTTTAAACTGTGAGAAGCTATTTAGACATTACAGGCTAAAACACTGCAGAGAGCTTTAGTAGTGGGTTTTAGGGAAGATGTAATTGTCCTTCACTGTGTGTTGTACTCTGTCCACTACTTTCCAGACCACTGAGCCACACACATCAGGACTCTGTCTCTGGGGACTGCCAGTCATCTTGGGGCATAATGCTTCTGTCTTCTTTAAGACCTGCTGTGTAGGTATGTTTTTAACTGAGAACTTTTCATCGTTCATGTAATAAACTACAGCCATAAGTCTCAATGTGGTTAACATATTGAATATTAGCATTATTGATTTATGGCATGATAGAATTGACCACAATTTTATCATGCTATCTTTAATTTGTTTTTGGTTTTCATTTGTTTTTGTTTTGTTTTTTGTCTTTGAAATCACTTAGAATGAAGTGACACAATTTTTGTAATTTGTTGTATTTTTACTATGGCAGTAAAATTGAAACAAACGTTTTGACTACTGCTTGATGGTTAAAGGACAATTGTGATTCAGTTAGATTTTCATCTTTCTCTGTTAGGATGTAATGGACAAGGATTCCTGCAGTGAAACTATAGTGGGAATCTTCTGCATCAGTGATAAAAATCCTCAGCTCAACCCATCTAGAGTAGGGATCATCGTGGAAGGGATTTTGGTGATGGAAGAACTGTCCACTCTGCGGCCGGCCTTCTCTGTTCTTTTTGGACTCATTGGACTCACCTCGACCACCCAAAGTACACAACTTTCTTCTTTGTCCCGCAGGTTATGTTCAACCTAGGTAAAAGTGAACTGACACCCAAAATTCAGGGGTTGAAAAATCAGCTTGCAGTGTAAAACTGTGGTGACACTTCATTGACGGATATTGGTGCTTGGCTTTTGAATAATGCACTCGAATAATATTTCATAATATTTTTGTTTTGATATCATTAAAAATATTTATATTCCAGTTTAAGCCATGTTTCTTGACATGTTCTGGTTTCAAATTAAACTCTTCAATTTAAATACGATGCAAATGTTATTTTTCTTGGAACTGTGTGGTTTTTGTTTTCAAACTGAAATCTTCTAGTTTAATTTCAATACATAGAAATTAAATATAGTAGCTAAACATACTGCATAGAAATAACTTAAGAAAAGAGTTAATATTACAAAATAAAATCAACTTAAGACAAATTGGAAGTGAACTCAAAAGTTCTTAGTGCAATAACATCATGAACTCACTGATATGACCAATTATCTTAATTGGATATTTTGTGTATTGAACTTAAACTAACAATTACATTCTTTAAAGCATTTAAGTAGAATTCACTCGAGTTTTCATAATTAATTACTTAACTTTTTTCGACTTTTCCGGGCTTACAATGTAGAGATAATAGTTGGAAGGACCGACTCTAACCGTCTGGCCAGCATTTTAGCCAACAGCTTAACATCCACGCAGAGTAAGGAGATAGAGAGATAATTACTACAACAAAGGGGGTCTTTATCTTTTTTCAGTATGAGAGAAATAGTGGCCTGAAGCAATGTAGGGGGGAGAATGCTGTCTTGCACTGATTGGTTAAACATATTAAGTAACAATGGGGACAATTTATTTGCAAAGGTTTTCAAAAACTCCGCAGGGAAGCTGTCAGGGCCAGGGCATTTTCCATTCTGCATCGACATTAGAGCACTGCTCAGTTCAGTAACTGTGAAAGGTTCATCCAATCCGAGCGATGTTTTAGGGTAGAGCTGTAATACTCGGATCCTTTTTAGGATTCAGCTCCCTCTGAGTCACTCACTAAACTGATCTGGATCTTTGAGTCACCTGAATCATTTGAATCAGTTTTGGTTCCGGATCACCACCAACATTTAATCAGCTTTTAACTGTCCTATGTTGTCCAAAAATTTAGTCCAAATCAGACAGACAAAAAATCTTCCGTGGATATATCCCAAATAAAATGGATGCGTGAATTATTGGGCTGTTACTTTTAATAGTTTTTTTCATCAGACATTGTGGTTGTGGGGTGTGCATATTTTGAACATGAAATAAAGACAATGTGGTCAAATGAAGGATTGGGCTTCTTTCAGTTAATGAAATCTAATCAGTGACGAGTGTCTGAACAAGTCTGATATTTATATTCAGCTGTATTTGAATCCCCCCGTCCGCTCGTATGAGCGATTCAGCTGTATTTGACCGGTTGATTCACTCATTACTGTCGTTCAGGGAGACTGTTCCACTTGTGTGAGTGATAAACCTGCTCGTTTGAGCGTTTCAGATTCGGCTGCATGTTTTCGTCTGTGGAGGAAGTTAACCAGCGGATTCACTCGGACTATGCGATTCCGATTCATTTAAAGTTAACCAATGGATTCACTCATGACTCGGCCAAGGACCCGGATCGGCCAAGGACCCGGATCTGACGGATTCACTCATGATTCAGCCAAGGACTGGACCCGCTCTCTGAGCGAATCCGATTCGCCTGCAGGGCTATTTTCGGCTCTGACTGACACAAGAGTCCACTAGGAGGATTCAACTTTGCAGAAAGTTTGTAGGATATACCTCATTTTTAAGTGTGGTGGTGCAAAGAAACTGTAAGCATTGCAACCTTTATGGTAATTGATGTTTTAATGACTATAAGATGTATTTATGTGATGGAGTTTACAATTTAGACAAAGTGTAGTTAGGACTCAAAGGATTCGGTTCAATGGAGATCTGAGATTCGTGACTCATGAGTCATTTAAATGGTGAGTCATGAATCGCACAGTTCTATTTTAGGGTCAATGGAAGTCATACTGAGACTCATCATTTAGATCCAAAGAATATAATGCAGAGTAAAAATCCCTAAACTGGTTATTGAAGACATGAGGATCAATAGGCATTCCCCCAGCAGTAGTATTAATCTGAGTAATATGATGAGGTGCGGAAAATTGTTGGATTTAGTGAGCAAGGAGTTTACTTGGTTTATCCCCAAACTCATACTAATTGTGATGTGTTTTTAACAGTGATTCTGCAGTCTTATTAGAGGCCAGGATTTTAAGTAAGAAATCATTACTCCTCGCAGGTAGACTTTGCATGCCTCCCAGAACAATGACGCAGACACGTCTGGATTAACACTGGTAGATATAAAAACTCTCAATGTGGCTGTTGATCAGTTTGACAAGGTCAGGGTCAAAGAGTAATAGTTAAAGCGCCACAAAGACCGGGACAAAGACCTACCAGGGAAAGAGATGTCTTGAACAACCGTTGCATGATCCGAACTCACATTGGGGCTATAAGAACTCGAGCTGACCGAGGGAAGTGGTTTATTGTCCACAAGAAAAAAATCAATGCGGGAAAACGTCCTGTGTACCGGTGAGAAGAACGAAAACTGCCTAGCATTTGGATTAAGAACACGCCGAGCATCTGAAACTGCATTCTGTTCCATAAACCTCTGAATGACTTTGGATGATTTAGATGGACAATAAAAACGTAGTTTCAGCGACTGACCAGTTTTTGTTCTTAAGTACAGGCTCACTAATTTTTTCCCACTGCTGCACCTGAGGTAAACTCACTCAACTGAGGTAAACTACTTAGCTACTAGCTTGTAGCTACCAGCCGCGAGCTCACGCACATGCGCAGGAAGAAGGAAAGTGTTCTAATAATCGGATTGCCTGTTTAGATGAGCAGTTTCCTCGGTCGATCGGATTAAAAGAAAGGTCTAAACCACCTTTTTTAATCGGATTGAAAATTTAATCGGATTCAGTGGAATCCGATTACATGAGTCGTTTACATGGGACGTTTTTAATCGGTTTCCGTATTTAATCGGATTAAAAGTGAAAAAATGTGTCCATGTAAACGGGGCTATAGACTAGAATTTCTAGCTATGAGGTGGGCCATTCATGATAAATTTAGTCACTGGCTGCGGGGCCATCAGTTTACTGTATGGACCGAAAACAATCCATTGAAGTATATTCTCACAAAACTGAAGCTGGACGCATGTGAGCAGCGTCGGGTGGCGAAGTTGGCCTCGTTTTATTTTGACATTCAGTACATTCCTGGACCAAAGAATGTAGTGGCTGATGCCTTAAGCCGGGAGTCCTTTGTTACATCTAAAGTCATTAACAAACTGAATAGGGTCCCATATGACCCATATCTGTTACATGAAGCAGAGTCTATGAATGTAGATCAAGTCCAGGACATGTTCCGGTTGACGTGTGAGACACAAGAGGGACAGAAAGAGGATTCCTCTTTGGAGGATGGGAAGAGTGCAGCAGGGATCCACCAGTTTAGTGCTCGGTAGAGAGTGTCGCAGGGTGATGTGAATGCTGTACTACAGTCACATTGTCAGTGGGAGAGGGGCGCTTTAACGAGAGCAGTTTCTCATGCACAACATCTAAACAGCCTTGTAACAGTGGGCTGCAGCCCGCTTCCCACTTTCTCACATGAAGAGTTGCTAGAGAAGCAGAGTCAGGATCCTGTCATTGCCAGAGTCCACTTCTTTGTTAGCGGAAACAGACATCCATCTAGGCAGGAAAGAATTCATGAGTCTAAAGAAGTTTTGAGAACTTTGAGGCAGTGGGGCAGGTTTGATATAAAACTGGGCATATTGTATCAAGTTTCAAAACATTTACTGTCTAAGAAGAAGATTTTTCAGTATGTAGTCCCATCATCACTGAGAAATTCTGTCCTGAAGGGAGTACACGATGACGCCGGACACCGGGGGCAACAGTGTACACTGTGTCTGTGCAGGCAGAGGTTTTACTGGAGTTCTATGGAGAAAGATGTCCGGGAGTATGTCGCTCACTGCAAGAGATGCACTTTGGGCAAGACTCTAGAACCTGATGCTAGGGCACCGCTTGTTTCTGTTGTGACCACCGCACCTCTAGAGTTTGTGTGTGTAGACTTTTGGTCGGCAGAAGATGGGAACCATAAGTCCATTGATGTACTGACCATGTCACGGTGGTGTTTTGGGGTTTTTCTGTTTTTCTGGTTTTTGTTCCAGGGGGTGGCCAGTAGGGGTCACCCCTGTTCTGCGTTTATGCCTGTGTCCTGTTAGTATCTGTTTCACGTGTGCCTGTTCCTCGTTTCTGTTGATTATTAGTTTCACGTGTCGCCTGTTTCGTTCCGTTGTTTCATTGGTGGGTCTAGTTTCTGTGTTGGTATAAAGTCTGTCTTGTGTTTCTGTTCGGGGTGCGGGCATTAAAGGTCGATATGTGTAAAACTCCTGTAGGTGAATGTAAATAAAACACGGTAGAAAGAAAAAACTCTGTCTACGTCTATGGCTCTCTGGTCACCCTGGAGTTTCGGAGCTCCCCCGGTCTGGTCCTGGTGGGAGGAGGACGACGAAGACCAAGTACCGGCTCCCGCGCCGTGACAGACCATCACCGATCATTTCACAAAGTTAGCCTGTGTATTCCCCTGCCTAAATCAGTCTGTGAAGACAGTTGCTCGGGTGCTTTGGAATCATTTTTTTTTTGTATATATGGTTTTCCAAATCGTATACACTCGGACCAAGGAGCAAACTTTGAGAGCAGAACTGTTACAGCTGGCTGGTGTCAGTAAGTCACGCACCACACCATATCACCCAATGGGAAACGGGCAAGCGGAACGGTGTAACTGCCCCCTGGGTAATATGATCAGAACACTTGAACCAAAGTCAAAGGTGAAATGGCCACCGTTACTCAGTACCCTTTCATTAGTCTATAATTGCACAGCTCATGAGACGACTGTGCACCTTTCTACTTGATGTTTGGACGCACTCCGAGACTACCTGTTGATGTCATGTTTGGAAGTGTGTTTTTGGATGAGGAGACAGTGGATGTGGATAAATATGTCCAGGCTCTTGGGAGAGATCTGAGAGAGGCCATGTCACTGGCACGAGAACTTGCTATGAATCAGAAAACCAAACAGGCAGACAAGTATAATCAGAGGTGTAAAGGTCACTCCTTAGAGTTAGGAGATAGGGTCCTGCAGGCAAATAAGGGTGAGAGAGGCAGGAGAAAGCTAGCAGAGCGATGGGAGAATACTGAGTATGTGGGACTGGACAAAAACGCAGCTATGAACACTTACCTGATTCGTGATCCTAACACAGGTAGAACTAAAACTGTGCACCGGAATCTGCTGATGTCTGTGAATTTCTTACCTGTGCCATCTTTAATGGTGTTGATAGAAGGACTACATTTCTGTGATTGTAAGAAATGCTGGTTTTGAACAGCATTAGTTTTTTTTGCTTTATAGTTCTCATTAGTGTTTTTTTTAATGGTGTTTCGTAATCTAGTGTAATCCAGTGGGGGAGTATGTACCAGAGTGTTTTGGTTACACTAGATATGTTCTGAGATTTTGTTTTATTGTTTTTTTTTATTTGTTGTGAGACTTTTACTTCATAGGACCACATTGCACACTTGACTGGTAGAGCAGTGCATTGTGGGTAAAAGGGGGGGGGGCGAGTTTGATTGTCTATTTCTGTTTATTTGTTTTTTTGCACAGGTGTATGTTTTGTTGCCATTTTGGTTGGAGCCGGGATGCCTGCATTTTTGTAACACTGACTCATTTTTAACTCATTATTAACACTGACTCATTATTAACTCATTACACCCGTATTCATAAATGTAAGAAGACAAACTAGCCGTAAAATAATTGTTTTATTGGTGTGTTATCACCATAACTTTCTATGTACCACCACTGACTGTCTAGTATGGCACAGATTTACCAAGCGTGGTTGGTGGGTTCTGTAAGAAAGCCTCCTGTCACATTAGGAGAGCGCCCGCGCGCGTGACGTTAGTAAGAGCGTGCCGTGTGGAGGAGGAAGAAAGAGAACGTCGAAGTAGCGTGTTCTGAACTTTATGTCGAATATATGGAATAATTTCGTGCGCAGTATTGTGCCTGTTCCTGTTTTGCATGTATGAGTCACTGATGATTGTGAGTAAGGAATATCGTTGTGTTGTCTTGTACATTTTTAACTAAATGACATTACTTTAGTTCGTTGTATGAATAACGGAAATGTGATCGTTTGGTTCAGAAATATAATTAATCACGCACATAGTGTACTAGTGACTTGAGTAGCTTATCCCTGTGTTATGTAGAATTACTGTAACTCTAGTATGCACTGTTATACATTGTGTAATATACATGTCTGTGCTGATATCCCTGTTAGACTAGTCAAATGATGTGTGTTAATTCATGAGACTGTTAATTGTAGGAAGTCGCTGTAATCTATTCCTTTATTGTTGTTACAGAACCTGCATACGTATATGTGAACGTGCAGACAGTGAAGTAATTGTCTGTCCTGAGTCGCAACTGTCCTGAGTCGCAACTCTGAGCTTTAGTTCTTTCCATAGATTTTCTAGAGGACTGACCAGCATATTCTCTGAGAGACTCTGAGGTTATGGCTATGACACCTGCGCCTCGAACCGTTCCCATGGCAACGACCTCGCGCTAGCTCAGGATGCAGATAACTGTTAGAACATTTTACTTAAAGGGGACCTATTATGCAAAACTCACTTTTTAAAAAAAAGTTACAACAGTTCAATGGGCTACAAAACATGTTCATGAAGTTCCTGTCAGGTCCATGAAGGCTCTGTCCCTTTTATGCAAATAAGATATTGCTGGCCACGCCCCCATCCCATGCTTAATCTGCGCATTTAACTTCTGTATTTTACATTAGAATCCATGTCCTTAACACCAGTGAAAGTGTTTCTTTCTTTCTTTCCTTCCATCCCTTCAATCTGTGACAGTGGTCCTAGCCTGTATGGTGACCAGGCTGAAGGAAGGGAGGGAGAAAGAGTGAGAGATACACTAAGTGAACAAAAGTATTGGGACACTTAACACACATGGAAAAGGCAGAAAACAGGCGGTATCCAGCCCTACATGTTCGACCCCGAGTCGGACCCAGAGCGAGACGAACACACTTCATGTGTGCGGGTAGTCATTGCGCTTGGTTTATCCGTGCTCGTAAAACTAGCAGAGGTAATGGCGGATCTTTTGTTGGGGCACAGCAGAGCGCACCTTAACGTATACGGGAACAAAACACGCATTTTACGCCGTGATTGGTGTATTTTCATTTCTTTGCCTTAACCAATAGCGGAGGTGGTTTTATTGTGTTTTGAGTGAGTTTTTGCCACGGCAGTGGTCAGGTACGGCTGAATTCAGAAACATAAAGCTGCAAAGACCCAAGATGGCCACTGAAAGGCGTGACAAGCAACAGGCTAGTGGGTGGGGTCTCGACAGATGAGGGGCGGTTCTATGCAAATGGACTCCCTACTGACGTCACATGGGGCCCTTGGTCCAAGTGGTTCGTTTTGAAAGAGACTGAAACTGAAGCATAGCGCTGGTCAGTCTCTTTGTGAGACTGATTTTGTGCAAAGAACTTCATGAACATGTTTTGTAGCCCCTAGACCTGTTATTACTAAAGTGAGTTTTGCATAAAAGGTACACTGTAGATATTTCTGTTGTTGAAGCACTGACCTTAAAACTGTTCATCTCTAAAACATCAACTGAAGGTGACGAGTTAATGATCAGCAAAATATCAAAACTGCATTAAACTCTGAATGTGAAGGTAAAACCACATACCATCACTTCTAAAGGTGCTATAGACATGAAATTCTCACCAGTAACTACCGATCCAATCCACACATGCAAAGAAATCAAACCATCGTCGTCCCTAAATGAAGTTTAATAAAATGGAATGACAAAGGGAAAAAGTATTGACTGCGTGAAGAAAGGAAGGTGCAGAAAAGCATGGAGAGTCATGACACCAGCTGAAATCTATCTGTAATTAGATTTCAAATTTAATAGCGCAAATTAATATCAGCTGGTTCAGTCCCAACTGATGGCCTATAAAAAGGAGTCTCACTACCAAGGTGTCACACAAGAAACATCTCATGATGTGAAAAAACAAAGAACTCTCTCAAGACCCTCACATCCTCATTGTTGCAAGACATACTGATGGCTGTGGTTACAGAATTTCTGAACTACTGAAGGTCCCAGAGAGCACTGCTGGGACCATAATCTGGAAGTGGAACATCATTTCACCATAAACCGGCCACGACCAGAAGCTCCCCGCAAGATTTCAGACAGAGGAGTGAAAAGGAAATCAGAAGAGTTGTCCAAGACAGAAGGACGTCTTGTGGAGAGCTTCAGAAAGACCTGGAATTATCAGGGAAAAACTGTTTCAGAGAAAACAAGTAATGCGCTCAACCACCATGTTCTGTCGTGCACCCACCACTAAAAGACTTCTCCGCTAAAGAAAAAGCATGTTGAACAAAAACTGAACTCTTTAGATGCCACAATTCTCACCATGTTTGGAGGTCAAAAGGCACTGCATTTATCACATATAACAGTGAAGCCTGGAGGTGGAACATCATGGTGTGGGGCTGTTTGGAGGTGGAACATCATGGTGTGGGGCTGTTTGGAGGTGGAACATCATGGTGTGGGGCTGTTTTCCAGCACACTTCATATAACTGAAGGAAGGATTAATGGAAAAATGTACCGAGACATTTTTGATAAAAATCTGCTGCCATATACCAGGATGATGAAGAAACAAGGGTGGAACGTTTCAGCAATGATCCCAAACACAGCCAAGGAAACTCTCAACTGGTTTCAGAGAAAGAAAATAAAGCCAGACCTGAATCCTCCAGAAAATCTATGGAAAGAACTAAAACTCAGAGTTCAGAAGAGGGGGTCCACAGAGCCTTCAGGATTTGAAGACTGGACCAAAATCACACCTGAGCAACACATGTGACTAGTTTCTCCATACAGGAGGATCTTGAAGCTTTCATCACCAACAAAGGATTTTGTACAAAGTATTAAATAAATTACAGTACGTGTGTTCAACATCTTTTCCCTGTGTCATCACATAACTCCACTTATGAACATCTATGGTTTGATTTCTTTTCATGTGTGGATTGGGTGGGTGGTGTCTAGACCAGCATGCAACACACTGGAGCTGCACTGAGGTGTGTGTGTGGTATAAACATGTGAGTTATGGTTAAAGACTCTGAGTGTTTAATGTTCCACTTTGGGTCAGTAGTCACAGGTTCTCTCCTGACAGTAGGAGGATCAGGTATGAACCAGTCACTTCACAGAAACACATTAATGCACAATGTTAAAAAGTTGTAGATGTTGTAGATGTTATGTGCTTCACTCTGAGAGCAGTAGTTCAGTCAGTGATGTACCGAGAACCAGAGGTACCTCCTCCACTGCTGGATTTCAGAGGAGGATCCATGGACCGGTTACTCTTCACAGACACACAGCTGGACTCTGGAGAAGCTGCTCTCTGTGTTTCTGTCCTGATAACATGAACCAGAGTGAAAAACAAACTGGAGAAACTTCTCACTTTACTGTTAAAACAGTTCACCCATGGTGATCCATGATGAAAGTATTTTTAAGTAATTTTCTACTTCTCTGCTAACACTCTGATCATGAGTGACATAAACAATGTTTCCTTTACCTGTTTATTGATATTCAGATACTGATATTCAGATACTTACTGTGGATCAGGTTCTCCTTCACTGCTGGAGTTATTAGACTCCATTATGGAAGTGTTTCACTTCATACACACACACTGCTGGATACTGGAGATTCTGCTCTCTTCTGTTAATCCATAACACACAAACACACACACACACACACACACACAGCTGAAAAACTGCAAGAGTGTAAGACTGACAGTCTGACAGTAAGACTGATCAGTGATTTAATAAAACTTTTTATTGTTTATTAGATAGTAAATAATAATTTAGTAAATAATAATTTAGTTATATCTGAGCTATGACTATATCTGTCACAATTAATCCTCAAACACGGTCGTCCACCCCCAGGGTCGGACTGACCATCTGGAGTATCGGGCATTTTCCCAGTGGGGCGACGTGCTATTTGGGCCGATCGTTTATTCATTTGATCCGAGACGGCCTCAGTTATATCTTTAATACTAGACAGTTGGTGGTGGTGTATAGAAAATTATGGTGATAACACACCAATAAAACAATAATATCGTTAATGTTTAATGTAGTTAATATTATCGTCAGTGTTATCAATAGAAGAACGGCTTTTCATAACACACTGTATACACGGGCTAAAACAACAGACCTTTAAGTTCTTTTATGTCATTCATGCTGAACTAAATTGTTTTACTGAAAGCAAATACATTATATTTTTAACCACCATTCATCAACATTAACAGTGAGACAGCAGTTAATTGTCTATTACTGGTTGTGGGGTGAACAGCTTGTCTGTATTTATAAACAATTTATATATGAAAGACATCCACACTTTTTAAAATCTCTCTCCCTTGTACACACAAACACACACACACACACAGAATTTCCTCTTTCCCCCCCAAATATTCATTAAAAGATTCAGCTGCATCATTTTTGACTGGGCTACAGTTTATTGAGCACTACTTTGTTGAACACCACTTTAATAGAATACTGCTTTGTTGGGGGGAAAGTAAAGATGGGTGGTGTGCACAATTGTAAGTGTTGGGCCGTTCTAATGAAAATGCCAGGGCTGTTTATTGTCCCAGTCCACCCCTGCCCACACCAAAACACTGTCACTGACATTTTAATCGTTCTTATAGAGTGGATGTATTTCATGTCTGTATATTTTTCATAAATACCAACAGAAAACCAGCCTTTAACGCCGTGCCCCAAAAGTTGTAAAAAATGTACAAAATGTCAGAGTTTAATGCAGAAACCTTCTCCGTACAAACTGATTTTGCTATTTTCATTATCTGAAGACTTCCAGTCTGCGCATGGCTGAGATGACAATAAAACTCTACTTGAACTTGAACTTGAACTGAACACTGTGTAAGGTGTGTTCAGGTGCAGTAGCACGGTCTGACCAGCAGAGACAGTACAGCACTGAACCTTGGAGAAGAGTTTCTGCTGGGTGGGATTTATTAGGCTTTTAATCACACTTCAAATTATCTTCCTTTTAAAGACTGTCTTCCTTTGTAAATTGTATCCTATATATATTCAATTTACTCTATATCTACTCTCTGAACTGATACATATTTATTAAAGTGGGGTGTAGAGGGGAAGATGGGCTGGGAGGGTGAGTTATTATTGCTGTATTGTTGTTCTGTATACTCGTAAAAAGTGTAAAAACTTTATATTGAATGTGTATTTCTGTGTGATGTTCTTCTGCTGTAATATATCTTGTATTCTGATGTGATGCTGCTGCAGACTGTATTTTACCCCTCTGGGACGATAGAAAAGCTCTGAATCAAACTCGGGACCCAAAATCCTGGGTGTGTTTCAAACCGCTCTCCTCTTAATATGAAGTGTGCTCAGAGAGTTTTAAAAGGTGGCTTTTACACTCAAGCACTGCAATCACCAGTGATGGGTCACTGTAGTGAATCAGAAGAGCCGACTCCCTGCGAGTGGGAGCCGGACCGGCTCCCCACTTTATTTCCTTTCGCTGTTCGGCTCTCACTCTCAGTGGCTCAAGGGCTGCCGGGGGTGGGGGGCGAGGCTCCAGTGGGCTGTAGCTGATCTGAGTACAGCGCTGGGTGAACTCTCCAGCAGTGAGAGACACTAGAAGTGTTGAACAGCAGGTCTGAGTTAAGTGTGTCAGGCGGTGGGTGGGGAGTAGGGGGGAGTGGTGAGGGTCCACTGGGCTGTAGCTGATCTGAGTACAGCGCTGGGTGAACTCTCCAGCAGTGAGAGAGACAGGAGACAGCGGTGAGGGGGAGAGTGCGAGTGCGTCGCAAACAAGTAAAAATGACTGACACTCGTAAACGAAGCAGCATCTGGCTGCAGTTTAAAGATTTTGGTAATAGCAGAGCAGAGCGCCTTCACTGTAAAATGAAAGTTACAGTAAGAGCAGGTTCCACCACAAACCTCAGGACTGTCCATCCCACAGTGCAGTTGGAGGAGAGAAGGCAAGTCTCAACTCTACTGACCCTGGGGTGTCTGGTCCCAAACCAACAACTGCGGCAGCAGCTACTAGTAGGTCTGTCAGGTGGTTCAGCATGTGTGGTTCTACACATCATCGCCACCATCAGAAGAGAAAAGACCCCAGTCCTGATGCCTGTGCCCCCGATATTGTTGACCCTTTGACCCTCGCCCCCCCCACAGGGCGTGCTGTTAGAGAGGCCGTCACACAGCAGTGTTTCACTTAATAAAAAAAGATACAGACTATGAACACACTGAAGTTTGTCATGTCTTTGTTTCTTTGCTATTGGAGCAGCTCAATATTCTCCTCCTCCACTGAACACCACACAGGAAATGGAATGTCAGGACTGCACAAATGTACACACTGTACAGAGTGACTGTGATATTACCCTGCACATAAAGGGGACACACACACATCCTCTCTCACACACACTTGTACACATGTGCTTAAGTATAGGTAGTGAAGGGCAGGCATGTAGACACACAGATGCACACGCACACACACACACACACACACACACACACACACATATATATATATATATAATACATATATATATATGTTCATGCACACATAAGCACACACTCACACACAGGCACACACATCAGTAATTGTGTATAAACACACACAAACTACCCATGACCACAGGCCTCTGTTGTGTGTCAGTGTTGCCGTTGTCGTGTGTTCTGTTCTGTGTTTGTGTGGCTGGTTCTTGTTTTTCAGATGCAACAGTTGGAGCGATGACACAGTAGCAGCAACTCTCAATTGTGTCACTTCTTTGCCTCTCCCTTTTTGTTTCTCTCTGTTGTCTCCTTTCCTTTTCTCTTTCTTTTCTTTTCTCTCTTCTCTCAACCTGAATGACCTATCTTAATTATGGAAAATAAATCAAATGGATAAATAAACAAATAAAGACAAGATTTCAAGTAACAAGAGGGGCTTACACCAAACCCTTATAGATCCTCTTGGTGAAACAAAAGGTTTCTGGCACGTCGTAGCTCCTTGGCTTCACATCCTGTTTGATAAACTGCCGGATGCGACCGGGGGGGTGGGGTGGGGGTTGGTGAATCTGAGCGTCTGCCAGGTCCAGGTTCCTCCATCTCCTTCTTGCAGCTTCTTCACGCTTCAAAAACAGGAAAAACAAGGTTATCTCACTCAAACTGAATGGAGCACTGCAACATAAAAAGATTCAATTATTGAACAACTTTTATTTTTTATGTATGGAGTGTTTGTGTGTTTGTGTGTTTGTGTGTGTGTGTGTGTGTGTGTGTGTGTGTGAGAGGGAGAGAGTGAGAGAGAGAGAGAGAGAGAGAGAGAGAGCGTGCGTGTCTACCCACAAAAATACCTTGCTTATCATGTCCCCCTTTGATCCTATAATTGTTCGAACTCTTGAGGAAATAGTGCTTCATCTTAAACCATCTACATGTTCCCTGGACACTCTACCAACAAGCTTTTTTTAAAGTGTATTTAGCAGCTTAGCACAGGACCTGTTGCAGATTGTGAACAGCTCTCTGAACTCCAGCACTGTTATTAAACCCCTCCTGAAGAAGCATCATTTAGACACTTTCGTTCTTAACAATTATAGACCCGTTTCTAATCTTCCTTTTATAGGCAAGATTATGGAGAAATCAGTAACTACATCAAATCAGTGACTACATGGACACCAATGAATTCTTTAATGACTATAAGTCAAGTTTCCATCAGTATCATAGTACAGAAATTGCTCTTGTTTAAAGGTCCCATGGCATTAATATTTCACTTCATGAGATTTTCTACCATTAATTCGAATTCCCCTAGCCTGCCTATGGTTCTGCAGTGGCTAGAAATGGCGATAGGAGTAAAGAGTGGCTTGATCATCCTGCTCCTCTGTTGAGAGAGCCACAGCTCAGATGGCCCGATCTGGAATTTTCCCCTTATGTCGTCATAAGGGGAAAGGTTCCCGCCCCTTTCTCGTTTTTTGCCCGCCCAGAGAATTTCGCCCGGCCCCTAAAAATGAGCTACACCGTAGTGATGGGAAGTTCAGATCATTTTACCGATTCGGACCTTTGAGTCTCGTTCAGCAAAATGAACGAATCTTTTTTCGAGTCATCTCGTTCATTTCGTTCATTTTAGCA
>JBBPCX010007736.1:0-18047 GCA_037974365.1 Hydrocynus forskahlii
TCTGGAATCATCTGCTCCTGGTTCTTCACTGGTTCAGGACTTCAGTTAGATGCTCTTTGTTCTGCTTGAATGATTGAGATGTAGGTCACTTTGTGTCTTAAGAAACAAAAAAACATTCCTCTGAAACCGGTCGGGTTCAGGGTCTGGACTGGAAATGAGGCCTGCTCATGCTTTATACGTCACTGCCTGTATGTTTATATTAAACTTTTTCCCCCTGCAATGGACATTTAATGCTTTATGGCCTTTTGTAAGACCCCTAAAAGGTGTTTTATGCTTTCTATGACCCCTAAAGACACTTTATGGTTTTAGACCTTAGAATGACCTCATCTATGTGATTTAAGCTGCTCTACAGTTTATGGGAGGGGCAATTGAGCTTAAGGTAACTTAAGAATTTAGTTTACATTCTATAGATTAGTAGTAGAGACTATGAAAGTCAGTGATGATACCAACCTTGTTCCATACTGCACACTGCGTGCATTCTGTCTGCGATGTGAATTTGCAAAGAGAATAACCCACTGTCGTGGAAAAATAAATCGTGTTCCACAGATTCAAGACTCAAGATCAGAGAGGTTCTTAAAATCAAACAAAATTTATTATATTTGCCAGAGCAAATCTCTGTCTCAGAATGCTGGTCAGAGAGTGCTGCTCCAACACAGATTACAGATTACATCTGCTTCAAGCATAGCGTAATGGTGTCGGTTTCCGTTCCGGGGTCAATCGAGGTCTACTCAGCCTGTGTGTGCGCGCACACTATGGAACATGCTGGTACGATGACATCACGTACTGCTTCAGAGAAGCAAGAGCTAATGGTAACTCTTCTCCCCTGCTCTGATGTGTAAACACTTCCTGTAGTTGCTCATTATTCTGTGGTCTCAAGAGTTACTACTGTATGCGTGCTACCCTTCCACACGCGAGTTGTGACCTTATAGTAAGCGCAGAACTATTTTTATCAAGGTACAATTATTAAAAATACAAGGTGCATAGATAAATGTGATAGACTGTATGAATGTAAATGTGAAAAGACACTGCAAACTAGTACATTTTCCCCCACACCCACAAGCTTGTAACCAACAGAGAATGTTTCCCTTTTACTATTGATTTGAGTCCTTTTTCCATGACACTCCACTTTCTGCAAAATGTTCTGCCAAACACCCTCGTCTTGGTGTGTTTAAATTAGTCAAATAATCTAATGGTGGGTCTATTGGTCAAATAACTGATCATCTATTGGTCAAATAATCTATTGGTCTGTCTGTTGGTTAAATAACTGATCATCTATTGGTCATATAATCTATTGTTGTGTCTATTAGTCAAAACTTATCATCAATACATAATTCTGATAATGAATTTGATTTCGTGAAAGGGTCAGCTCTATAATAAAATGTACACAAATGAAATAAAATAACAAAAACCCATTAGCGGATTGTGTGCTTGTTGTGTACTTGTGTCTGTAATGAACATTGTGCACCTGCACGTTTCTAAGACATGCCGCTTAAATAAAGTTTATTACAAACTCCACTGACTTTAGGTTTTGTTGGTCAAAAACGTAATATATTGCCTTAAAATAGGAACATGCCGACCGTGGGCCCAGACCCACACTCCTGCACACAGGAAACGCACACAATTATGTGTTATTTTGAAAATAACACATGTATGGTGAGAAAATGAGGAACCTGCTGGTATGAAAGGAGCAAAACCACTTTGCCTCGCACTTTCCATCGGTGCAAAATAGAGCCCCTGGGGTGCATGGCTCCGATTTTGGATGGCTGGTCCAGCAGCATTTGGTATCCCCTCGCCAGCACTACAATTTTAATCTTTCACTCCATTTGAAATGTTCTTTCTTTCTAAACCTGGCTTTTGTTCGTGGTAGTGAGGTTCGAATCATTACAAGTATATTAATGTGTGTGAAAGAGTTGCTCCCCTCTTTCAAATGTTCTTGTATTAAAAGGACTTCTGTTCCTGTATAGTTCACCCATTGTAGATGAAAATAGCCTCACATTTAAAGCTTTATTTTCATCATTGGTGTGATTGCAGAGGAGGCACCCTTTGATTTTTTTTATTTTTTTAAACACAAACTTTTTTTAGCCATAAAACCAAAGTTTGTGTGTCTTGGTTAGTTTGCACGATTAATGGAATCTGCATGTGGAGAAGATTCCCTTTTTAAAGCTGTGTCTGTGCTCTGCATGTGTTTAAACAGGGTCTACTCAGAGATGAAGCAGGTTGCGGACCACTTGAAACACCCACGCTTCCAGTTCACTGAGTGTGAGGATGAGGCTGACATACTCTGGAAGTATTCTCACATTCGAGACTATCGGTGCGTATACTTTGGAGCTTTTATGCTCCATCCTGACCAGTCAGAATATGCAGAAATCCCCAGATGATCACTATCTAGAGCCATCTGATGAAGAATGACAGTAATCAGAATTTATTTGTAATTTGTTATGAATTATTAAAAGATGTAATACGTAAAACATGATAGCCTTTAAAAATAATTAAAAAAATCTTTGTGGCAGAAATGCATAAAAATGTCTGTCTGACCTTAAATCTAAGGTCATAATATTGCACACCTTCAACAGCCATAGGGATGAATGCCATAACTGGACAAATATTTGATGACTGAAGAGTTTTCCAAGGTGATTTGTTTTTTTTTATTTCAGACAGTTCTAGGGTCTGTCATTTAAGATTCAAAGTGATCAGTTTCTAATTGTTGTCACTAACCTGTTGAGGGACATTTAGAATTGATAATAAAACGCTTTTTTACCTTTTAAAAGATGTTTTTCTTGTATTTGTCTTATTACTCTTGCCTAGTTTGTTCATTAAAGCCCCTGAAAAATGAACCCATAGGTAGTTGATATTCACCTGGGTTCGACTGAAAAAAATATACTGTCCATATTGAAATACAGGATGTGTTTTTGCAACCCATTCAGTTCATACAGTTTTAAAGTGTAAGCTGCTGTGAATATCACAGCCAAAATGTTCTATGCAACCTGATAAGGGAGTAGACTGAGGTGGGAGGAGAGGGTGCACATCTCGGTCACGATCCAGTTGAAACTCGTGGGAGTTTTTGAACATCTTAGCAATTCCTGATAAGAGACAGCGAGTTTATGCCCCGCTCCTTGGTTCAGCGATAAAACAATGACCTGAGTGAAGAAAGACCTGTTCAATACCCTGCTGTGAGCAGAATGTTTAACTGATGTTTGGGTTTTTGGGTGTCTCACAATTTCTTGCAGAAATGCAATCAGGTTATTTCTGTTTTAACAGAACATTTTACCATAAAACCCAGAGAAAATGCTCTTGTCTCAGCACAGAGCCGGCCAGCCTGTTGTGGACTGATCTGTTATCTCCCAACAGGATGCTGAGTGAGGAGAGACCTCATGTCCTGCTAAACCAGTTCCCGTGTGAGACCATTCTGACCACAAAGGACTGTCTAGCATCAGTGGCACGGAGAGTCGGACAGCGACCGCCGTGGCTCCCCAGAACCTTCAACCTCCAGACTGAGCTGCCCCAGTTCATCAGAAACTACCAACAGAGACAGGAGAGGTGAGATATCTGCATTTGTCACTGACATAAAGGACGATGGGGGGAAAAATAGGCAACAGTTCTAGGCCCTGGAATAAAAACACAAGAAGCTTAGGTCCGTTATAAAAAAACAGTGTCACTGTTTGTATTCAGCGATAAAACACAGTGCTCTGAATGATGAGAGACAGAAGAGGTGCCAGTTTGAATCATTGTTGCAAGATTTTTATTATATATTTTTTTAAAGCACAAACTTTTTGGCCGCAAAAGCAATTTTGGGTTTTATAGCAGTCACACTTTGCATTTTCTCGCAGAAATGCAAACTAATTATTGTTTTATTATTATTATTATGGTGGTGGTGGTGGTGCTGGTGGTGCTGGTGGTGCTGGTGGTGCTGGTGGTGGTCCTGGTGGTCCTGGTGGTCCTGGTGGTGCTGCTGGTGCTGCTGGTGCTGCTGGTGCTGCTGGTGCTGCTGGTGCTGGTGGTGGTCCTGCTGGTGCTGCTGGTGCTGCTGGTGCTGCTGGTGCTGCTGGTGGTGCTGGTGGTGCTGGTGGTGCTGGTGGTGCTGGTATTTTATTACAGCTTTTTCCTCCTCCTGTAAAGCGTCCTTGAGATTGTCAAAGTTATTATTATTATGTTTATTGTCATGCTTTATATCAGTGTTTATTAGAAACAGAGTGTAAGACTTGGTAAATGTATTAGTACTGATAAATATCAGTAACAATTTCCAGTGAAGCCCATATTCAAAAAGCATTATAATTACATACATAACGCCTTATGACTGCCTTAAGACTCCCTAGCAGTTATAGCCATATAACGTTGTTAAGTGAGGTTTTGTAGTGTTACATTATTTGGGGGAGGTGGCGGCCTTGTGGGTAGGATACGTGCCCCTGGACCAAAAGGTCATGGGTTTGAATCCTACCTTCAGCAGAACACTACTGGGTTCCTGAGCAAGACCCTCAACCCCAAGTTGCTCCAGGGAGACTGCCCCCGGTATTTAGTTAATGGAAATCGCTTTGAATAAAAGTGTCTGATAAATGCTGTAAATGTAAGTGTAAAGATCTTTTACAAACCGGACGTATAACTTCATTTATGGTAAAAGGAAGCACTGGGTTGAAACAAACACAAATACACATATCCTAAAAAGTAATACCCAGCATTAAATGTTATGCAGTCAGGCAAATATAATGATGGTATTGGTGTTACTGGTATACATTGACAATGAGTTAAAATGAGTTACTTAGAGCATTTTTAGTTATGTGGTCATGGGCTTTGGTAAAGTATAAGGTTTATCATGATCATAAACAATAAGGCACCCTATGTTCATTCTGTCAACTGAAAACCACCGGAAACCAGAGTGTCGGCACGCGTGCTGCTGTAGGCACTGGTGGCGAGGCTGCTGGGATGTGCAGAAACTGGAGGAGTGGTTTCTAAAGCATAAATTAAATACAGTTCATAGAAAAGTACATGTTCCGAACATCTAATTAGTGTCCACGGAGTGTGTGTCATGGATCTCTAATAAATTTTTTTTCAAAGCTACTTAATGTCAAAGGAGTCAAGGGGAACGTGTTCGACCAACATAGACACAAATTGTCCATAGGGTCCTTGCACGCACAGGGACATTAATTATCCATGAGGCATGCGCACGCACAGGGCATGGTATAAAAACAAATTCATGAAGGCTGTATATGTATTAGTGATAACTGATCTTATAGCTATTGTAAGAAACATGGGAAAGTGAAGACATTAGAAGGAAAGGTGGAGATATGAATATTCAATTATTACTCTAATTGAGGCTTATTGGTGGAACACGAATGAGTTTGTGTAATCCAAAAAAGCGGTGTTTTATTCTAAAGGTCTGTTTAACCTGTTTATTCTGCTGGAGAGAGCTCCTGATCGCTACTCCCACAAACCATGAAGCTGCTGAATGCCTCAATAAACAGCGACGCCAAAACTTTGACTGTGTTTGATTTTCTGACTTAGTTTCAGACTTACTCCAATTCTCCACGACATCAGCAGATCTTATGTTAATTAAGAAATATAAAAATAGGACAAATGCCGCATGTGTAAGTATCTAATGTCTTCAGAGAAGTCTTCAAGTCTGCAGTTAAAGCTGTAAGTCTGATGGGCTTTCCTCCAGCTTTGCACTCTGGCAGGTGTCCTGGCAGAAGTGCTCCAGGTTCTCCAGGTTTGCTGGATGATGCTTCTGGACCACAGATTTCTGCCATAGATTTTTGATTGAACTCTTATCTGGACTTTGACTTGGCCGTTGAAGAGCGGTCACTTTTCTGCTTGTTTCTTTGTCCTTGTGCTCGGGATCTTCGTCCTGCTGAAAACTGAGGTTTCTCCCAAGCTTTGACAGGCTGAAGCAGGTTCTCTTGAACTATCTAGTTGAATTCTTCACCCTCCGTCCATCCCTCAGTTATAAACTTCTTTTCAATTTGACCAGGGGTTCCCAAAATGGTGTGTACACCTGTAGTCACAGTATAAAACAGTAACCAATTTTATTTAAAAATAAATAACAACTAAGCACATAATGAAACGATCTTAGTATTAAAAATATCATTAGTGACAAATGATTGTTTCTGTGTGCGATGTTTGTAGAGGAGAGGATAACCTCTGGATCTGTAAGCCCTGGAACCTGGCCAGAGGGTTGGACACACACATCACAGACAACCTCAACTACATCATCCGACAGAGAGAGAGCACCCCAAAGGTATGGACACACACACACACATACACACACACATACATACATACACACGCACACACACACACATACACACACATAAATACATACTTACATATACACACGAACACATAAATACATACACACACACACACACACACACACACACACACACACACACACACACACACACACACAAGTTCCCCAGTCTCACACGCATATATATATATATATATATATATATATATATATGTTTGTGTGTGTGTGTGTATTATTATAAAAATATAAAAACACCCATGTGTGTTTGTGGCAGGTGGTCTGTAAGTACCTGGAGGACCCGGTGCTGTTTGACCGTGAGGAAGTGGGTCTGGTGAAGTTCGACATTCGCTACATGGTGCTGCTGCGATCTGTGCAGCCTCTGCGGCTCTACGCTTACAACGTCTTCTGGCTCCGCTTCGCCAACAGGTTAGGCACTTTAGATCACACTCTCTCTCTCACACACACACACACACACACACACACACACACATACACACATACACACACGCACAAACACAAACACACGCACAAACACTGATATATTATATTAAATATTCTTACAAGAACAGAGACACCAGGCGCAGCAGCTCACTGAGGTTGAGGTCATGAGAGCGGCGGGTACAGAAAGTACGGATAGAACAGTAAGACACGGACATAAACTTCTAAATGCACTCAGACCTGAAGGTAATGTCCATTAAGAGTCCGCAAACAAGAGTTCAGTAAGTTTGTTTGTCAAATTTGTTTTGGCATCGTGTTGTATGCATGATGGATTTATGCTCACTGTCAAAACTGCCAGCTCTTTGTAAACTATACATTTTTTAAAAAACAGGTCCATGGCAGTTATGAAATATTGGTGTCAGGTGATGACGGGTGGAGTCAGGTAACATTAATATGACCTGACTCCACCTAACTGGGTGTTAACTAATGGTAGAAAACTAAAAAGGGTGAAACCCTCAACACTGACGTGATCAGAATTTATTAGAAGAAAGTGGGTTGAAACAAAAAAGGCTTGTTGACAGCACACGTGCACACACACACACACACACACTCATCTTCTGCACGCCTTCTGACTAGTAAATCAAACGGGGAGGGGAGTGCAGGAACACATGAAATGCCCTGAATGCCAGTGTACAGTCTGGTGCTTTATCTTTTCACACACACTTACTAATCCAGGTTATTAACTACAGTCTTTAAAAGTGGCTTCCTGAAGATGCTTCCTGTAAATTAAATTTGAGTGTAAAGAACATTTTAAAGGGATAAAGGACTTTAAAATAATCTCAACTGTTCTTGACCAATTTGTGGGTTCCTCTAAGATTTTTTTATATTATGTGGAGGTTCTTTACGCTTTGCAAAGGTTCTTCGCTCTCATGCATCTCATGGGAACTCTGACCGGTCTGCAGCTATGCAGCACTACACCTAGCAAGCTGTGATGCACTGTATGTTCTGACTTTTGAACCACTTTTAGTAGTTTCTGACCACTGCACAGCTTTTAACACCTTCAGCGGAATAAGGCGCAGGGTGGTTTGGCTTTGCCAAATTTTAAGGTGTACTTCTGGTCCTTTGTACTTCGACCTCTGTCTGTATGGTTAAATCCTGACGTCTCTGTCTCCTGGAGAGTGATTGAGGAGAACATATCACATCCCTACCGACTTCAAGACCTACTGTATTCTAAGATGTCACCTAAGGAAGCTAATTCACGATTAGGCCCAGTCATTTCTTATTTACTCAGAACTTTGCGTATTGTAATGAAACATGCTAATATAGATTTAAAATGTCACAAGCATTCTCCTATATTCAATAATTTCTCACTCCTCATTGGTAAAGTACTTCTCCTTTCCATTGTGGAGGAATAGGAGGATTAATGTCTTTAAGGATGTATACAACGATGATGGTTTATGTGCTTTCAGTGACCTTCAAACTGAATCCAGGTTGCCAGGGTCATCATGCTTCTGTTTGCAGTTGAGATCTGCCATGAAGGCATATGGTGTCCCATGGGGCACCACACTTCCAACACATCCATTACACACATTACTAGCATCACAGAGCCACACACGAGGAATGGTCTCAAAGCTTAATAATTTAATCTCTGAGCCTCACGTACTGTTATCGGTAGAAGGGGTTTGGTGCAGAGACTTGTCCTCTTTCAGAGGGGAGGAAACATGCTGGGCCACCGTGTGGAATAATCTACACGATACCTCTAAAAACCCTGATCATCAACTAATTCATTTTAAGTTCATACGCAGGACGTATCTAACTCCCAGGAGACGCTATGCTATGAAAATCATCACATCTCCTAATTGTGACTGGTGCACACTCCATGTGGCAGGATCATTTCTACACATGCACTGGGGGAGGGGGAGGGGGAGAACATAATGTCTGAAAAGAAATCTGTCACATTTTCTTTTTTACCTGTAGTGCTCGGGGGGAGGCTGCCGCTCACTAAAAGGTCAGGGGCTTAGAACAAACGCTTTCTTAAAGGTCTTTGGACTAGAATAGACACAGTCAGGTGCAGGTGCACAACCACAGTAATGACATAGCAATGTCAAACCGGGGCGGATGTTGGGTTAGCATGTTCTGAGCACAGGTTAGACTGAGGAGTGAGGGGGGAAAAAGTTACAGCCTCCCAGATCAGTAAAATTGATCAGCCCTGAAACAACTTCTGAGCAGCTCTGCCTCTCAGACCACTGAACTTGGTGTACTAAGCACGGATTGCTCTATTTCCCTAGCAAATATAATAAACTTTGTTTAAAGTCTCTCTGATCTTGAGTCTGTAGAGTCCAATAAAATTTTGGGCCATCACAGTGGTGAAGACACTCGTCTTCTGTGTGAATTCATGAAGGTGAGATGAAGCCAGCAGAAGTCTGCCAAGGGTTTGGGTGTAAACATTCATAACCAGCCCAAAAAAAGTAAAGGGATGGATATAAACTGCCAAAAAAGCACAGAAACGACTTCTGGATTGGCATCACATATTTTTTTGTTTGTCTGTTTATTTGTTTGTTTGTCTATTCACACATTTATTTCCACTGTGATGAGAATCAGGCTCATTTTTTGTGGACCCTCTCATAACCTCCATCTCTGTAACCCTACAGGCCTTTTTCACTGGATCATTTTGACGATTACCAGAAGCACTACACCGTGATGAACTACGCGGAAGGTGTTCAGCTGAAACAGGTGAGAGCATTAACTCAGAGTGAAGTCTGCCTCTGATAAAATACAAAAGAAAATAACTGGAAGAGATGATGTAACATAAACTGATTTCATGGAGAAATGAAACTTTTTTTGAAAAACGAAAGACAACCTCAAATAAAACTAGAAATGCAAAAGAGATGATGATTGGGGCAGCTGGTGGCCTAGTGGTTAGGGAGTTCGCCCTGAGATCAGAAGGTTGTGGATTCGAGTCCCACTCAGGTTTCCTTGAGTAAGGTACCGTCCCCACACACTGCTTCCCGGGCGCTCCTCGTTGGTGGCGGCCCCCTGCTTCACGTGATGAATGGGTTAAATATAGAGAAATAATTTCACACTGTATGCTGTGGTTTGCTCACACATGACTAGAAAATGGTCGTTATCAGTTTTTCTGCTCACAGTAAGTCAAACTGTGTCCTACATCCTCGAGTCTGTTCCTCTTTAAAGAAGAGCTGGACGTGGTTTGAACAGGTCGAGAGAAGTTTAAAAGTTTTTGCGCTTTTTAAACTATTTATTAAGCATTTTAAAAACAAACCACATCACTTTTCTGCAGTCACCTTCCGTTGCGATGCGGTTTTCCAGCGCCGTACCAACTTTTCAGTGCCACCAGCAAAAAGGGTTTTTGGTTGAGCGCATAGCCACTGATGCAGAGCTGCTTTTACATCATCATGTGAAAATTTTTCTCTTAAAGCTTCTCTGAGCTCCAAATAGGTGGAAATGAAACACATCTAAACTCTCCAACACACCAAGTTACGACTGTTCCAGTCTTCACCGCTTCCAACAAAAATATAAAAGTGAGGAAAGTTTTTGAACGTTCCTTGTAGGAAAGATTTAGGTGACTATTGACCTCTAGTGTTTTTCAGCTATGGTAGCCTTGTGGATCTAAACTTAAGAAGCGCACTTTGAGCTCCAAACCTGTCTAGAATAAATCTAGCTGAAGGATGAGAAATGGAAAATTGTAAATGAGATTTTTTTTTTTTTTACCTGAACCTTTAATACCTGTGTGTGATTCTTTGTGTCTGATTCTTAAAGGTTGTTTTCTTTGTGTCTGATTCTCAAAGGTTCACTATGACGAGTTCATTCCCATGTTTGAAAAGCAGTATCCACAGTATCCATGGAAACAGGTGGAGGTAAGACTTTTTTATTTCGGGAGTGCAGCTCTCCTTAAAAAGAAAAGTGGGGTGCTGTTGTTTTCGAGCAAGTGCCCTAAAGCAACTTGAAGATGAAGATGCCTTTTTTCATCCACAATTAAAACTTGTTTTGCTTGTGTGGGTGATTTACAGTTTGAGAAGTTGCACGAGTTGTGCAGAAAAACGGAGCAGGAGCTCAAGTCTAAAACATTTTCTAAGTCAAAAATCAATCGCAGTCCGGGAAATGCAGCTCGCTACTTTACTGAGGAATGAAGCAGACTCGTGGTCCTTGTGCAGCAGTGATCAGATGCTCTCCTCTTATACACTCAGGTTAAATAGACCCTTGGGTACAATTCCCCCATTCTTCGGCTCTCCACCAGTAAGAGTGAATATTCTAATCTCCACATTTTTTTTCTATCATGTGCAGTGTGTGTGAAAACCTACGCATGCAGAAATATTCTATGCATACAAAGATTCCATAAATTTCTCTGTTTCAGTAATTATAGGGACCCCCAAACTTTGAATGGCCCACTGTTCATGTCCTTGACAAAATACAAATCTCATGACTTCCTCAAAGCTAAATATGAATCTCATGACTTCCTGAAATAGAACCCACACTCATGACAGCTTGGGGCCCTCTGAAAGAGCACCCTTTATGTACTGTCTAGATTTCCCTAGCCTTCTTCAAGAGGTCAAAGGGCACTTATGGAAACTTGCTCAGAGAGGCCTCTCCACCGTCTCACTCTGAGCGAATACTGGGCAAACAATAATGTGGGCAAAAACACACTATGCTAAATAGCCTTTTTATCACTGAAATCTCCAATAGAGTTAACCTCCTTGGGGCCCCCAGGGGTCCAAACCTGTCGCAGTACCAAGCTGTTCCAAGACACAAAAGTCAGAATTTTCCAACCCAGTTCCTGGGTGATCACTTTCCGTTTTCAGAAACTAAAGCACTTTTCCACTGGATCAAGGAACTGTGCTGCCGAGCTGACTGCGTCACTGCTTTCTGATTGGTCGAAACGTTGTCATGAGAACAGGCAGACTTGAAATGACGCTAGTGATCCAAACTAACAATTGGGAAGTTCCAGCTTGACTGTCTGTCTGGGCTGAAGATACATTTCAGCGTTAGTTGAGAAACGTGAAGGTGATCCAGGACGTCACTAACAAGTTCTCTGGGTTCGGTTCTCATCACACGGATAAAGAACGAAGAGAAAACATTAAACACTCAAACAAGACTATAAATAATAAAAGACCACAGTAACAAAAGCAGCTCTGACAGAAAAACTCTCCGCTGGTTCGACTCCATGGACGCGGTTTTGGGACGACCGGCCATAAACTGTGGAGAGAATTGAGTCAGAATCTCCATTACTGGACTGAGATACACTGGAACACCAAAACCTGATGCAACTTCAGTACCATCACAGTACCACTTAGGTACAGCATCTTCTCATCCTGACCATCCTTTGTTACTAAGGCAAAGTTCATGATTTCTTTTAACCTCTGGAGCCTCTGGAAAGAGGAGATAGCTGCACCTCCATTTGCCCCTTTAATTTTTGGCTCTGCTTCACTGCAAAGATGTTTTTCCTGGCCATAAGTGACCTTGAATCAGAGTTTGAATCCAGCATTCCCTCACACACATCTAGACCTGTTGCTGCGCTGTTCAAAACCCAACTCCTCGCTAATAAATTAATAACTTTCAGAATATAAGGATATTTAGTAAAAAAAAAATGCTTAATGTAAGTGACAAAAGGGATCAAGTAAAATACGTAGCAGGAACAAAGGAGCTATAATGATCATTTCAATGATCACTTAATTAGAAACTTTGCTTACTGGGTTTTTTTTTTTACTGTTTAGTTTTATTCTGCTTGTCGAGTTTGCAAGATTGACACTCTGGTTTGAGATTGACTGGATCAGAACATGGGATGGAATGTAGTGGAAGTTGTGCTTTAAGATGCCCACGTAAAAAAACATACCTTTTGCGTGTTTTTAAATTTTTTTTTTACAGGAGTTTGATTTCGTTTTTAAACGCTGTTAAAATCTCCAGTCTATATCATTTATACATCAAACTGTGTTGAATTTGTTGTTTTTGTGCTCATTGACCTTCCGCCGGCCTGTTAAGCAGTTTATTGCTGCCAGTTCATTACAAGGACTGCTTTATGAAGAGTCACAATATAGGGCAACCAATCAGAACAGAGCTCATTAACATATATTAATCTTAAAGGTAGGATTACAATAATGGCCCGTTTAATTGTAAGGGATGAAGAGAGGTTGGAAAATGGTCATGTAAAAATGAGCTATGACTTTTTGGTCATTCGCATTTGGACGTTTTGGTACCTTAAGAATAAACTAAAATATAAGGAAAATGTGAGATCTAGGCATTTTAACATGCTGAGGGGAAGATACCCCTTTTTATATGTTTTGTTTTACTTGGTATGCATTGACTATGATCCGCAAATGACAGGAGAGCATTAATTGTTAGAGCAACATGCAGTATATACATTTCTGCTCATCACTATAGATGAATGTTGCTGCAGGACATTACACAGTTTCAGCAGATCCAATAAATTTACACTGTGTGTGTGTGTGTGTGTGTGTTTGTGTGTTTGTGTGTTTGTGTGTTTGTGTGTTTGTGTGTTTGTGTGTTTGTGTGTGTGTTTGTGTGTTTGTGTGTGTTTGTGTGTTTGTGTGTGTGTGTGTGTGTGTGTGTTTGTGTGTGTTTTCCAGGGGGATATATTCAAGGCCTTCGCAGAGCTTTTTCAGGCAGCTTCGTCCCGCCCTGCCCCGTACGGGATCTGTGCGTACCCCTCCTCCAGAGCGATATACGCCATCGACCTCATGCTGAAATGGGAACAGACAGGAGAAGGTAATGCTCCTCTGGTCAATGGGTTTAATCATTACTTTAAGGGAACCCATTCAACTTTAATGGGTTCCCTTAAAGTAAGTAACATCTACTGAAATAACATCTACTGAAACAGGTTCAAGTATATGGAAGTTGTTAGAAAAATATATGTATATATATGTGTGAAACCTAAAGAGAATAACATTTCTTCCAACAAAGTAAAAAGTAAATCTTAGAAAACTGAGTACAAACATTCAGATCCAGGGGCCCCAACCTGTCGCGTGACGACGTCAGATTTTTCTAACACAGGTGATTCACTCGTAAGGTTTAGGGTGACCCTTTTCCATTGACTGAGAATAACAAAGACCTTTCTGAGAATTGGTGCAGTTGGTCTCATCTTGACCAAGGCTTCATTACTAAGATGACGGTCATGTTATGACCAAATATGGGCCTCTGATATCTGAGATAGCTGAAGCTTTAGGTAAAGTGATGTCTCAGGTAAACTCTCAGTATTGTTTACATGTACAGGATTGTCTCTAATTTAGCGCTCAACTGCAGAGATGTTTTTTTACCAGTACTGACACTGGGTCAGCACCCAGCATGTGTACTGCACCGTTTTGCATCATAGAGACTCCCACTTACATTACATTCACATTTATGCAAACCAGCTTACAAGTTGAGGAAACACTCAAGCTTCAGGACAGTGAGAGAACCAGACGAGAGTTCTAAGTGCTAGATCTTTAAATAGGGAGTCGTGCAGAAAGACGTAGCTTATTCAGAGGGACGAGCAGGTGCGATGTAGGGAAGATAGATCATCAGGAGAGGAGGTGCTCTCTGAATAGAGTCTTCAGGAGGTGCTTGAAGAAAGAGGCATTCTGCTGCTTTGGTTGCTAAAATATGAATTTGTATATGTTGGATAGATTTCAAAATTATCTCAAAATAAAAGAAGCTCACCACGATACGGAGTCAGAATTAGTAGTAAATATTTATTCTTGCAGCAAGGGAACAAGTCACAGCAGTCAGACCTTTGTCTTACAGAGGAGTTGTTCAAATTCAAAAGTGAAACACAACAACATATATAGACGGTGGGCAGTGAGTATGTGACATCCTCAGTTGACTGTCAAAGCAAAGCCTGTATTCAATCAGAAAGCCTACGCTACCAAAAGGGAGGATTCCGTTCTTTTCGTTCTCGGACGCTTCGAGCAAGGTCACCCAGTCCTTCCTCCATCTGGCCTCCCCAAGAGGCGTCTGAAAACAAAGGTGACTGAATTCCCCCAAACTACATGCTCCCTTGGCTGTCCCGTCTGCGGATGACAGCCTAAATCAGGGAATACTAATTTCAGCAGAGATGGTCAGGTTGCATAGATAATCACACATTGTATAATAAAAAGGATACATTGTGAGAACAGAAGGTTACATGAGGATAATACGTGCAAATACTAGATTAATACAAGTGAAACTTTAATAAGAATAAAAATTCCACTAACAGTATATATCATGCAAAAAGCTTAAACTTTTAGAATAATCCAATAAAAACAACTATACAGCTGAAAATGAGATCGGTGGTTTCCTTTATTTTGCCAACTAAAGGTAGCAAAACCGCAAACGACAACCCCCCGTGGGGCTGTAGGGGCCCTCTCTTTATACTCTCGGGTTCATGTTCCTATGGTCGTAAAACCAGTTGTCCGTTCCATCAGCAGGGCTACTTCTGTACCAGGATAGCCTATAACCAAATATGGCAAAGGTCCTGGTGTCATAGGGTAAAGGCCATGTCTTTTTAAGCAACCCAGTATTGTCTTACAGGGCATATCTGTTTAAAGAAACACCCTACCAGTAAAGGACAAAAAAAGTGATACAAGACTATATCATATTTAGCGTATCCGCAATCATGTCATTTACTACATACGACGTGTGACTTCAAAATCTGCCATGCATAACGTAATGTTATTTAGTAAATGTGCTTTCAATGATCAAACGGAATAAATATATGATTATCAAATTCCCAGCAAAGAGTTTAATAAATCTGGGTCTGAACATACGGACCCAAGGGGTCTCAAACTGTCGCACGACAAAGCAGCATATCTGCAGAGCACAGCTGGGCTGAATCGCAACTGGTTCTCGGCAGCAGTTTTTGACAGTGAGCTGTAGGGTGTAATACCTGTCACAACACTGGTCATGTTTCCAAACACACTGTACTTGCCGTGTCCTTTCTCAAACACATTTATCAAGCAAGAACAGATTTTTCTCTTATAGGATTTAATGGGTTGACCTTAAGTAAGTAACATCTACACCGAAACAGGATCAAGTATAGAAAAGTAAAAAGTCATATAAAATTGGGTCCATACATCCCAGATCCCAGGGGTCCCAAACCTGTCGCATGACAAAGTTGTTCCAAACACCAAAAGTAAATTTTCTAACACAGGTGATACATTCCTAAAGTTCAGGCTGAGACTTACAAAGACCATTCTGGGAATAGGATCAGATAAGATAAACATTTAATAGTCCCTCAAGTGGGAATTTTGCGTTGTTATAGCAGAAAATGGACAGTACAAAGGTAAGAGACCAGTGTTACTATGGCATTAACGTTCCTCAGTCTATTACAAATTTATTTTCCACACTTATGCTGCCCCTCATTTCTTTATATTTTGCTTTGAATCACCTTCTTGGTGCAGAAATATTATTTTATGCATCAAACTTCACCTGTTTCTTCTGTGGTGGAAAAATCTTTATGACCACTCTTTCTCTAATTAGCAATAAGGTCAGTGTCGAGATACGTCAACGCTGTTTATTTCTTTTCCATGGAAAGGGTAGTCAATCTCGTCCGCTCCTTAGAGCGTCTGAGAGACGAGTCCCTGTACAGTAGGTTTGCAGAGATTATATAGGAATGCATGCATAGCTCACGTGCCTCCTCAGGCAAACCGTTCTGAGAATTGTTTATTAGACAGGATGTTTCTGCTCGAAGAAGGACCTGGGTGTCAAACCACGGCTATGCAGAACACCATGAACTTTTCAATACGTCCTGTTTCTGACGCTTTCACACCTTTGCACTCTCAGACACTTCCACTACACCCCCACCCCTTTTGATCATAAAATCACGCAAACAATATTTGATACATATGTCAAATACACAAAGAGGTCCTGAAGAAAGGTCCTCATGAGGGGCTGGAGCCCAGTTGGGAAGTGTCGTGGACAAAATTGGAGCAGGAACCCAAGTCTGAAACTTTCAAAATCAAACGCAGTCAAAGTTGAGGCAACGCTGTTTATTTAGGCAGCTTCATGGTCCTTGGGAGCAGTGATCAGATGCTCTTCTTTTACAACTCATACACTCAGGTTAAATAGACCTTTATATACATCTCCCTTTTTCAGAGTACACCCAGTCTTTGGCTCTCCGCCAATAAGAATGTTTTCCAGTAGATATGAGGTCGGGTATCACTTTGTTAATATTCCCTCATTATGAATGGTCACACTTTTATTTTTTCTTATACCATGCTTGGCGCACGTGAGCATCTAACGGATGTCTGATGTCCTGTGCATGCAAAGATTCCATAAGTTTCTCGGTCCCAGTGTCTACAAGGACCCCAGACCCTCAAGTCCAGACTTTTCTAGCCCCCTTCAAGACGTCAAAGGGCACATCTGGAAATCAACTAGAGGATGAAGACATACTATATTGAATAGCCTTTTTTATCATTTAAATAATTTAAATCTCCAATAGAAGCAGGTACAGGTCAGGGAAATCATCCTCCCAGGCCGCGTGGGCATCAGTCTTGACCATCTGGTAGTTGGCTCCCTTGCTCAAACCACCTTTTGGCCAAAGTCCGAGTGCAGGACAAAATGCAGCATCCACAAACAGCCAGGACACCCACTGCCGCGTTCACGGCCACACTAGCCGAGGTGATCAAGGTGGTCCATTTCCCGAACCAGGCCTCCAGGAACCCAAAGGGAGAGTCAGAGGCGCCAGAGTTTTCAGACAGTTCCCTCGACAGGGCCGTCAGCCCGTGCAGGACTTTGGTAATCGTGCCGTCGGGAGCTGTGTTATTGGGTGTGAGCATTTCGCATTTAGCGCTGCACATTACGCACACACTGCCCTTTTCCGCTAACAGCATGTCCAGTGCTCCCCTATTTTGCTATTCCATCAGGCTGGTGGCATCCAGTTGCTCCACCAAGCCTTTCACAGCATCTCTGGTGAAATGAACAAAGCGCTGTTGATTGTAATAGATATAATTGATCCAATCATTTTTGTTGATTGTGACCCACCAAATCAGAGATGATTCAAAAGCCACTGCTATCGGGTCCCTAGCCTTAAATTCACTTGGGACTCCCGTGGGAACCCCAATGGTGTCAGTGTCGACTTGTGGGTCAAATGACGACCCTGGGGAGACGGGATCGTTTGCGTCGTTGTGGAGCAGTCGTGATGTTCAGGAAGTTGCTGCCCCTATATATGACAGCGAATGGCATGATCAAAAGCACAGGTGCACATGTTCCTGACCCATTTATTGGCAAAGTGGCTCTCAATACAGTGGGTTTACACATCTACCAAATGTCAGTCCTGAGCAAGGACATGTTGCAGGACACTGTAATAGCACTCTTTTTTGCCGGGGCTTGTATATTTAAAATATAAAAGTGTGTAATACACAAATTTTAAGTTTGGGTATAT
>JBBPCX010007747.1:0-18047 GCA_037974365.1 Hydrocynus forskahlii
AGGATGAAGAATGCTGTTTTAGACTTTTTTGTCTCCTGAGAGCCCTGTTTTGTGTACATACCTGGAGTGACCCAAACATGCTGAGAGCTTTTGTTGTGTTTTCTACTTGGAAGAGCGGGAAAATGCCTGAGAGAGAAAAGAAGGTCTTTGGGGAAGGACATGGGGCCCGATCCTAGTGGGAGGGAGTGAAGAAGGAAGGGGGAGGGAGTATGGAGGGGCTCCTGAATTCAATTAAGAAGCTACAACACATGTACACGGGCTGAGTAGCCTGATGTGGTGATGTAAACTCACTTCTCTGTTAGTGTGTAACTGGATTTAATCAGAAAGCTCCACTGTATGTAAAGAATTATTGTAAAGTAGGTCCACTGGTTGTATTAGTGGTGCCGTTACAAATCTCTAAAAATACATAAGAACAGAGGTAACAGTGAGGCCAGGTTTGAAGACTGGGTCCTTACACAGCCTGCAATCAGCTATTTTGTCAACCGACAAATTGAATCAGAGATGTTAAAACGGGTAATTCTGTGAAAACGGAGTAATTCTGAACTGTAAGTGCTGTAGTTTTACAGGGTCTGAAACTGAGCGCAGTGGTTAAGAAAATTTAAGGGGCTGGTTGTGATTCAGGATTCTGTATTTGTCACATAAATAGTTATGAAAGAACAGCATGTACGAACTCATGGGTCGACCTGTATGACTGTGCAATGTATAAATATTACATTTATATATTTTTGTGTACTGTACAGTTATATAGTTTTTATGGTTTAGCGAGATGTGTACAACATGTAACAGAGAAGGAATTTTCCTTTCCTTGTTTTCTTTTTTTTTTGTACTGATTCGTCCCTGGCTGAGGTGAGTTTTGCAGGCAGTTTAGTCCCTCATACTGCGGGGCTTTCAGGTTTGATGCAGCTCTCTCACCAATATTGCAGCGGGCTGCATGAAAGGACGCTGGAATCTGCAGCTCGTTGCATTTCATCAACTGCAAGCTTTTAGGGAGGAAGTAGCAGAACGCTTGTGGCTATTTCTGGGGTATTAAGTCACTTCCAGTGTGATCATGACTTTCGTGTGCTTCCCCTCCCAACACACGCTGCACTGAAAAGACGCTGGACATCTGCAGCGCAGCCTCTGTGTCATTTTCATAACGCTGCCTGTGTGCGGAGAGCACTAGTTCTTTGTTTACACCTCTGCGGCAGCTGGACTCTATCTGTGATCACAGGCAGAGGCAGGAGAGGAGCTGCACTACACATGTGCTTTCTGCATTATTCATGACGAACGCTGTCTTTGTTCCTGCTGCGGCGCCGCCTCTGATACGCCGCTGCCTAGAGCGCAGGGCTGGCCATGGTTGCCATGGAAACCACACAAACCTGGCTGCCTCATCCTCAGCTTGGAGATGGTCACCAGGAGATGGACAGTATGAAGATATTATGTCACGATCACCATAAATTGTCATGATGAGCTTTTCTGAGCTGTAATGGATGTTACGACATGACACAACAAAAATAATTACAGTGCTTTTTGTAGGAAATGGCTGTCTGTTTCAGCTTGTTAAACCCGACAGAATAAAACTCTACGATGTTTTAAGTCTTTAAGTATCATTGTAAAGCTTTTGCCTTGAAATTTTGTCTCTCTACATAAAGCTTTTCACATTGTCCATTCACTATAATTAGGTTTGAATAATTATATCCGCCATCTATAGAGTGTATCAAGCCTTCTCCAGACTGAGATCGTCTGAGATTCTGACTCCAATTCGCAGAAGCAGGACTGGGAATTATGATTATTTATTATTATTTTTGATAAATCTCAATATGCTACAGCTGTTCCTGCTGCAGAAGAAGTGAAGTAACAGTGAGGCCAGGTTTTAAGCTGGATATCAGGTCTTTAGTTAGCAGTCAAGTTGAATTTGAGGTGTTAAATTCAGAACTGTAAGTGCTGTAGTTATCCAGGGCTTGAGGCTGAGGGTTTGGTTGAGAGGAGCCTGTTTTAATTGGATGAAGTGCAGTGCAGTGTTTGAAACATAGTTTCATTCATAGTTAATGACTTTTTAATTTTTTTTTAAAATTTGATACCACCATGTAGTTTTGATCAAAGTAAAAAACAATCATTCGGATTATTCAAGTTTGTATTGATCCTACCAGGAAAGAATCAAGTAGTAAAGGGCACTTGCTCATGATGCATTTGTGAAATGCATCCTAAAATCTCATGTAGCCTTTGGTTTTTACTGGAACTGTGCTGGCTTTGGGAATTGTGGGCCCTTTTTTGTTTTATTTTTTGCACTTTATGTCCACTGGGTATTTTCCCTTAGCTTTGGAAGGTGGAGAGGAGTCACCCCTGAGCTTTGAGCTCTGTTTAGTTCCACTGAAATAGTGTATAAAAGACGTTCTCCACCCATTCTAAAGAGCTGCTGCTGTTTTGGAGATGGCAGGTGGGTGTGTTTGTGCAGACAAGGGCAAAGAGCAGCTTGGGTGGCTGCTGACTCACTCAGTCATGAGGACGCTCCTGACAGCGCGGCCCTGGTCTTCGCCCGGGTTGCCATACCAACCCCCTTGTTTACTTCGCGGAGGGGCGAGTGACTGAGGTGCCGTTTCTGTGCCAGCGGATGTTCATTGATCTAAGCGTGCGCGATGGGCAGGGTGGCAACCCTTGCTCCTTTTGGATTGGCCCCTTGGATTAATTATTGTTTGAGTCATCAGACTGGTTTGTGCTGAGTGGTTTGATTTCTCTGAGAGGGGTGGGGCTAAAGTTATGACCCTGAGGAACTCGTGCCGCTGCAGCCTTAGTATATACCATATGAAGTGTTCACAGTTTGTCGTGTGCTAAATAAAATACAGTGTTTTGTCCTGAGTTAGTTTATTTGAGCTCACTTCAGTTATAGATGGGTTAAACTCAGTTGTGCCTTTTCAAGAAAAGTTGATGAAAAAGTGTAAACCCTTGGAAATGTGTTGGATTGTTTTGGAAAGTGATTCCCCCCCCCCCAAATCATCTAGCCATGGGCTCTATTTTGAATGCCTTTAGCAAGACAGTGTTTATATTATTAGCGAGGAGTGTTTATAATGCTGAAATAAATGAAAACGTGTAATGTTTATGTGCATAAATAGGAAACTTGTTATTCCTGTCTATTTTGGAACATATAACTTTGTTTAAACCGAAAATACTGCTTTGCTATTTATTTATGGTCAGAATGTTGGTTGTCTATTTTGGTTTTATACCAGTTTTATTTAATGGTTGTCAGAAGTGCTGCTCAATTGCTTTTTTGTGACCCCAACTCTCCTTTTGTCTTTTTCACCCTTGCTTCTGTATCTGTTTTTAACTTGGATACTACAGCTTCCTCTGCGTCACTGGCTTTTCCTCAGTGGACTGAACAGCTGGTTCCTTTTTATGCTTTTTATGCTAGGATCAGTTCTGTCGTATAGGCAAATAATTGTGCTTAACAAAATTTTATTTGAAGTGTGTTTCGTGTACCAGATGACTCATCAGATGCCTTCTACAAACTGACTGAAGCAATTGTTATCACAAAGAACACTGTGACATGAATTTAATAAACTTGCGTACGACGTGTGTAGATGGACGATTGTGTGTGTGTGCAGATGTATGATGGTGTGTGTGAAGGTGGGTAGATGTACGATAGTGTGATGGTGTGTGTGAAGGTGCGCTGATGCACGATGGTGTTCTCCGTACTGTGATCTTGGCTAGATGGGGATATGGGCTGACTCTGTTATTATTGTCTTCCATTGGTGGTATTAAGTGGGCTGTGTGAGTTGAGAGAGACAGAGTAGAAAGTCTGAGGAGAACTTAAGCCTTTACAGTAAGCTTCATAAAGCTGTGTTTGCAAGTGTGTGTGATGGGGCCCCTTTAAACCCTGGAGAAGCATTCAGTGTTGTCTTCTCTGCAGGGAGCCTGTCCTTACATTTCTTCCTGAAGGACACTCACTCACTTCCCCCCGCTCATTTTTGCTTTTTGTCCCTTTCTCTTTTTTTATCTTGCCTGTGACTTCAACACAGGGGGTATAGAACTGTTCTCAGTTCACAAGAGTGATGCAGTGTCTCAGAAGGCCTGTACAGTACCACGCAAAGGTTCAGTGTTTTGTAACATAGTGGAACCCATTTGGTTGTGTATGGTCTGTGTTTACACTCGGCTACCAGAAGTTTCATTCAGCTATGCAGAGCAAGCACAAGTCAAACAGCTCATAGGAAGCATAGCTGAGAGGGCACCTATAAATAAACTCAAGCCATATACATTATAATACATTATATCTGAACTGAGCATTTTTGCATCTGCTAACTTTTCACAAACTTATTTTCCTGCTAAAATATATGAGGTGAACTATTATTGCTAGGCTAGTAAGTTCAACTGACGTGAAAACGAAAGCTTGACATGTGTTTCTTTATTTTGAACCTTTAGATTGCCATTTTGAAATAAGCTTTAAGCAGCTTTTGAGTGATTCAGTCATTTCTAACTGGTCTAAAATTGGCTCCTTATTTGCCAGCCTCTCATTCAAAGTTTCCTTTAAACATTGTAGGAGTCACATTATGATACCCGTATGAATAGAAAGCTTCATGGAGTAGTGTGGGCTTAATTAGTGTGGGCTGGAATGAAGAAGTAATCTTCTGTTGAAAAAAGGAATGTTCAGCTATTTGTATGAAAAAAATGCCTTTTAAAATGAATCATGATCAACTATAGTGAATGTACAGTGACTAGCTGGCAAGCCAGTTAACCATGCTACTTCAAGTTTTTTTGTGTGTTTGTGTTTCTAATTTTCTGTTTATGAAACTGACTTCGTTCTTTTCTTCGTTTCTCCTACATGTTTGGATTTTGCTGATAAATTCTTCATTTCATGCTGCGCTTTGATTGGCTAGTCAAGTTTCATGTTTCAACACTGTGGGATGTTCGTCCTAAATTTCTGACACTGTCAAAGTAATCACAGGCTGTTTTTGGTCGCTGTGCTAATGGCCATTTTTGAACCTCACTCAGTCAGACGTAGGACTGCCGTTTAGGAGCCACAACCAAAGAAATCAACACGATTGTTTCACAGTTGTTTCACTCTTGTCATCTTTCATCTTTAAAATCGGACAGTGTATACCAGGCATAAGAGTGTCATAGAATTATGTAGTCCTTTGGGTTTTTTTCTTTTAGTTTGACGATGTCAGTTTCTTTCTTTCTGTTTGGGTTTTTTCCCTTTTATTATCGAATTGATACTAGAGGTTTTATACTCTAACTCCAGTCCCATTGTGTTGATTAATCGGGTCTTCAGTTAAGGATCATCTTACAGTCTAAATTCTCATCAAACTGGTTAAGCTCTTCTGCTGAAGGTTAACAGTTACATTTACTGCCCACATGTCCTTGTGTTCAGTATTTACTTGAGTGTCCTTGACCTGTTCAAGTGCGTTTTGATCTTTTTGATTGTAACTATTAAAATGAATCATGTTGTTGAATCAAATATCGTGCAGTGATTTTGGTCAAAAAGCTACTAGTGATGGTCTGTGTGGGTTAAAAAATGTATGTTTTATCCTGTCCCTTTTTTTTTTTTTTTTTTTACTTTCAGTCCTCCTGTGTCTTCAGATGAGTAAGAATTTTCATTTTTCATCGTGGTCACTGTAGACTTTTTTTTTTTTTCTTCTCTTACCCCTGAGGAAATTCAGCTGTAATGAGGCATTTCTTCTGGAGCCAATCACAGGAAATGAGTCAAATTTAGAACAAGAATGAGGGAGTGAAAGAAAAAGGGATTTGAAAGGAGGGAGAGAATTAGGCAGAGTGGGTGTGGGGGTGGAGGGCAACCGAGGAACCTGAGAGAAGGAATGAGTTAAACCCTGAGTGGAAAAAAACGGTGGAGATGAACTGATAGACTGAAACTCAGTGGGAATGAGATTGCGAAAGTAAAAGCGGATGAGCTGTGGGATGCTAATCCACCAGGTTATTTAACACCCAGTTTTAGCAAGGGATTCCCAATGTGAAACTTCACGTGATTCCTTTTTCATTGTTCTTTTGTTCAATAGTTTATGATTATTAGCTTAGGTAGGGCGGTAAGAGCATAAGTTTAAACCACTGTGTAATGGGCTTAGTATATATCTTGGTGTAGTGAATTGACTTTTTTCCCACAAAATAGAAACAGTAAACCTATTTTTGTAGAATAGTGACTTATTCATAACCGTATCTAACAGTGGGAGTGTGTATCAAAAATCTTTATTGTGGAAAATGAAAAAACTGAACTGAAGTCCCATGTCCCATGACATGTTGATTTTTTTAAATGCTTTTATATAGGTCTTAGTGGTCCCCTAATACTGTATCTGAAGTCTGTTTCCGAAATTCAGAATTACTGCCACTTCGAGCCAGTCCCACTATGAGATTTCCCTAGGACTTGCCATTTCTGCATCTGTAGCTTTAAATGATAAGGAGGAGGAGAGAGGCGGGGGAGGGTGGGGGAGGGGCCAGCTAGCTGGTAAAAGACAGTTGTATTCGTCTGTAGTGAGATTCGGACATTTCCTTGATAGCCAAGCAGTTGATCAGTGCCTATAGCCCCGTTGCTGCAAGACTCCTCAAATTTTACCCATTCTCATTTGATCACCCTGGTTGCAGACATGCTCACTCCTAGTCATTTCAGTTAGGGGAAAGGCAGATATCACGCACGCCATAACACTAACAGCAGCACAGTTGTCCAAATAACAAATTACAACACTCGAGTTAATGTGTGTATTCACACACATACCTGATGCTATCTACCTTTACATTTGCGACAGTAGCCGGCTAACTGGGCTGTTAGCTGCAGGGCTAATGTTATGGTCACATTCTAAGGGTAAAAAGCTAACCATATACAACAAAGCAACAAAATTATATAGTGTTAAGTTGACTTACTTGTCTGAGGTTTGTAGCTGAGCCAAGGAGAGCTGGTACTGAACCAAACTAAATTTTCAGCCATTCAGCAAGACTAGCTCTGTATTGTGTCGGCACATTTCCAGAGAAAATTAAATTATCCCACTGGTTCTTCAGAGGCTTGCATGAACTAAAAAATACATTTGTGCTCATTTGTACATCTAAGCATCGAGCAATAGCCATGCTTCACTCTTTTGCAAGCCATGATGTCTCTACAGGCAAAAGTGGTCTCTCACACGATTACAGTCGGTGGAGCTAATTATTTAGGGGAGGGGGTGAAATTCTTTGGGCAGGCAAAGCATGAGAAAGGGGAGGTAACCTTTCCCCTCATGACGACATAGGGGGAAATTCCAGATCGGGCCATCTGAGTTCTCTCAACAGCGGAGCAGGATGATCAAGGCACTCTTCACACCTATCGCCATTTCTAGCCACTGCAGGACCACAGACAGGCTGGGAGAAGTCGTATTAATGTTAAAAAATCTCATAAAGTGAAATGTCATGGGACCTTCAAAATGTTTGAAAATAGTTTACAAACCTCGAGAAATAACACAAAGTACCTTAAGTACAGTTTTCCCCACAAAACCTTTAGTTTTTCAACATTATCCTCCCAATCCAAACTGACGATGATGATCTTATATAATGACTAACCAAAAGTAAAGTACTTCAGTACTCACTATAAGCTCATCATTAGAGGATAGTTTCTTGCATTAATAAGCTATAATAGTGTGTTACTTTGATCCAGTGTTTGTTTTTGCCGTCATATGCAGAGCCTCATGAAAATTATAAATCAGGCGTAGTCTGAGCCTTCCGTGTTTCACAGACCCCACTGGTTGATGACCTTGTCTTTAATGAGTTGGTCTGTTTTTGAGGTGATGAAACAGGTTTGGTAGTGTTTCCACGTAAATACTTTGGTGTGGCAAGCTGAAATCTGTTCTTTTGCTCCAATTAAACCTGAACCACTTCCAAACAACAAATGATGCTCCTTTCTTTGGGACAGATTTTTCCTCGTCGTCACCTTTTGTCCCTCTTTGCTCGGCAGGGCTGTTTTTCTCACTTGTTTTCATGTAGTTTTCCAGCAGTGTAACTCATGCTGTGGCCGTGTGAAGGCTTGAATGACTGCCTGGCATCACAAGCAACAAATAAGTGCGAAGTGTTTGTGCTGTGTCCAAATTTACATTTCAGGCAAGTTCTGCACTTATTTGTGGCAAACCAGTATAAAGGTAGTAATAAAACTCAGACCTAATGAAACTGATGTACCACCCACTACTAAGCTTAGGTAATGTTGTCTGTAAATGTAATGCAGCAGGCCTGTTTACATGGGTCCCTGAAATCCTTGAAAGGTTGTTACTTTGAAGGGGAAAGTAGACATCAATAGCCGTGGGTCATTGAAAGTGCTTATAATATATAATTTATATACAATAATGTGTACAAAAATGCCTATGCAGAAAAGGCACATACTACAAGAAACAGGTATGGGGTGCCATTTGTAAAAACAGCTTAATAAATTCAGAGGTGTCATTTTTTTCATCATTTAGCGCAATTTTCACACATTTAGAGCTAAATGTGTTGAAAAACAAAATGTTGCACTTTTACAAATGGCGACTCTAAATGTGGGATTTAATGTAGCACTTTTACAAACGGCGAGAGATATGCTAATTGGCCACGCCCTGTGATTACAATTGGCTGTTACTTAGTGGGGGCTGGACTGCTGCTGTGATATCCCCTCACCAACATGGAGGATTTGCCTTAAATGATCTTAAATGTAAATGTTAAATATGAAAAATATATCTCGCACTCTAAATGTGAAAATTCACAGTAAGATAGGGCTCGGTGACACCTTTCCAACGACCCCTCGTTTGCCATAATAGCCCCCGGAGATCTGAAAAACGTTCACCTCAGACAAAAATAATGGGACACCTGGATGAGGTGAATGGTTTTCGGCTAATAACTCCAGATCTCCCAGAGCTATTATGGCAACCAAGGGGTCTTTGAAAAGGTCTCATCTAGCCCTATCTAACTGTGAAGTTTCACGGAGATTGGTGGTTGAACCGAGCCGCGAGCATGTTCTGTGGGGGGCTAAAGTATTGAGACACCCGGGCGAGGTGAACGGTTTTCGGCTAATAACTCCGGATCTCCTCACTGCAGCGCGCACTTCCTTTTTAGGCATCTTATTGAAGCCCTAATCTTTCGTTCGCCCCCTGGTGGTTGGCTGACTATTGGTTGAGAAAGTGCTTGATTTGATACGCAGCAGAGCCCGCTATTCAAATGTTAATATCAGCAACGATCATCTTAATTTAATCTTGGCAGCCAAAACTGTGATCGTGATTAAAATTGGATAAATTGTGCAGCCCTAATATAAATATATAAATATATATATATTTTGTAACGTAATATTAATCAGTAGGTTACGTTCCTCTGTCTGTATGTCTCCTGCTGCCTGTGTGTCCTTGTTTCATGCACTACCTGCTTCAACGACAAAAACGAAGGTCATGAGTGAAGTCAAATGACGCAGGTTAAACAGTGGCAAATAAATGAGAAAGCTAACGTAAAGTGAACAGTGTTGTAAAAGTAATTACCCTTGATCCATGTCTGAAACTGTGCCGTGTTGGCTTTTTGAGAAAAATGAACCTTGAAAGGCCCTTGAAAAGTCATTGAAACTGATGTTTAATAAGGTGGTGAAACCTGTGTTTATCAATGGTCTGGCATGTGGGTATCTATAAATAAGTGATGAGACAGTCTGTGTTGTGATGTTGTCTTCATTTTGCCACACACATTTGTGCTGTAGTGTGCTGGTAGTGTTTAACCTGTACACACACTCTGTCTCTCAGCTGGGCTTTATGACCCTCAACAGCCTCAGTTTTAGGTGATTGATGCTGTTGACCTTCTTCACTTAGTTGACCTTTGCGTAGTCCAAGCATCTGGCCCTTTAGTGGTTGACTCAAGCACCTCTCCTGTTAGTCCAATGTTTTTTTGCCACTTAACCCTTAGAACTGTGAGCCTAGTAAAACCTGATTTCAACAAATATAAAGGGTGTAAAACAGTCTAAGACCGGTGTTTGTGCTCGCAGTTTGCTGGCCTTTTGCTCAGCCACTCTCCAGACGCCCTCTCTCTGCGTGTTTTTTCCCCACCCACTTGTGGGCGGAGACTATCCTGAAAGTTCTTCCGGGTTTAAAGATCTTTGTTTTTTCTTTATTTTCTAAAACCTAAAATAAAGGAAATTTGGGCCGCAGGTCCCTGGAGACTATCTCAGGGTCAATGTATGTGAAGCAGGGACTTCAGCCCAGCCCACACCAGGGCACGCGCACACAAACACCATTCGCTCACACTCATACCTACTGTCGGTTTTAAAACCCCAATTCACCTGACACGGATGTCTTTCACGAGAGAAACCAGAGACCCCAGAGGAAACCCACACCTCCACAAGGAGAACATGCAAACTCCACACACACAAGGCTAGGACCCGGATTCAACCCCTCAACCCTGGAGGTGTGAGGCAACAGTGCTACCCACTGTGGGTCCTTGTTTTTCAGAATCAGAAAGCTTTACTGATCCCAGGGGAAAGAGCTTATAGACACAGAGGCAACAGCAGTACAAAACAAAGTCTAAACACATTCAAATAAAAAAAACTGCAGAAAATACTCTCTATGAAATGCTATAGATAAATAACAGAGTTAAGTGAATTATTAACACAAATAGTTGTTAGGAGAGTGTTATTGTATGCAATAGAGATCAGCAGTAGATCAGTGATCTTGTCATAAGTAGTGTAACCTGATGAGCTCTTACAGATGAGTGGACAGAACACAGATGCTTCATATATCCTGCAATGTACAGATTTCCTGTCTGCACCGTTTTCTAATGGTAATTTACAGCACTGTTTAAGGTTCTCACTCTCTATTTTCTGCTCATTTAGTGTTCTCCCTGCTGTTGACACACCTAACCCAACTAGAGGGTGTGTTTATAGCAGGAGGACACTCAACTGGGCTGGGTGGAGGGGCTCTAGGACCAGGTTGGGCAACCTATGATTCAGAGCTCAGAAGACACACACCTGCCATCCTTAAACAGCCATTTATTCACTGGAAAACACGGCTTTTTAAAGTAAGTAGTTTATAGGTTCTTGAAGCAGCTCTGTTCTCACTATTATCACTTCAGTCTCAAAGGTTTGAACCACATAGAACTGTCTAAACGACTGATTTCCTGACCATGTGCAGCTGTGTGAAGCAGCATGACATATTTTGGGTCTCTCAGTGAGATTACTGCATGAGGTGGGAGAGCATTCCTGAGATAAATATAACTATAAGACCCTTTTAGGCTGAGATAAGGCCTTGTCATAATCTTTACTCTGGAGATTCCACTTAAAATCCGTTCATCGCCATTTGACTCAGTTCAGTTTAGCTTTATTTGCTGAGTGCTATTCACAATTGCTTCATAACTGCAAGGTAGTCCTGCTGAGTTCCATGCTGAGGCTCAGGGCCTTGCATGTGATGTAACTCTGATAACTCTGCTCTGGGGTAAATGGGTGAAGTCGTGTTGTTAATGTTTAATTTGACCCATGCATGTCCGACACTCTGTCTCATGTTGCTTTGCAGGACACCCTTGTCTTTTCTCTCTGTCTCTCTGTCTCTCTCTCTGTCGCTCTCTGTCTCTGCCGCTGTCTCTGTCTGTCCCTCTCTGTCAAACAAATGGTCATGTTTTTTTTTTTATTATTTCAGCAAGAAAACTGGTATTTGTTCAGCTGGTCCTGTGCTGCAGCAAATGTCCTAGGTCAGGCAAGGTCGTGTGGGTGTGCTGGACATGAGTGAGGAATGCGGTGTGTGCTGATGACCCATCAGTCTGGGATGTGCCATTGTGTCAGACGACGTGAAGGAACGTTATGGGGCCGTTTGAACAATGTAAAGTTTTTTATGGAACAGTGGGAGTCTGTACTGACCAGTTCTTGTGTGTTGCTTACTTGTCTGCGTTTAGATGCAGAATTGACTATAACCGTCCATGTGCTGGTCAGTGGGTGGAGCTGACTTACGATCGTCAGTCACGCCATCATGACGTGGAGTCTATTTTCAAACTTCCAACAGGAATAGAACAGTTTGAAATGTGTGCTTGTTTTAAGGAGAAATATACACGCACACAAACACACACACACACAAATACAAACATCATAAAACCCACTTAATAGGGTTGTGATGTCATGATTACTCAATGTAAAAAATTAAACGGTTAAAATGTACATTCTTGGTTTATTGACTCACAGTTAATAAATGTCCACAGGTCTTCATAAAGCTGTGTTTTGCAATATGAGCATTCTCTGTGAGCTTTTAGCACTCATATCCTGCTGAATATAATGCTGAAAAAGTGGAATTGCACATAAGTTAAGTTAAGTTTTCTTGAATGTGTGGTCAGTATGTGAAGTTAATTTTTGTTTTAGGGGAGGGGTGCGAAATTCTCTGGGCAGGCAAAGAACTAGAAAGGGGAGGTAACCTTTCCCACTATGACGTCATGCAGGGCCAAATTCCAGATCGGGCCATCTGAGCTGTCGTTCTCTGAACGGCAGAGCAGGACGACCAAAGCACTCTTTACACCTATCGCTATTTCTAGCCACTGCAGGATCATAGGCAGGCTAGGGGAACTCGTATTAATGTTACAAAATCTCACAAAGTGAAATTTTCACCTTTAACATTAGAAGGGTTAAATAGCCTGAACTTACCCAATATTAACTGATAATTTAAAGTAAAATAAAATAAGGCATGTGATTTGTTCTAATTAACAAAAGCAATTCACAAGTAAATCGAGTACTGTCCTGATTTTTGGGGTTACAATACAGTAGTTTGATTCGCAGACGTTATGTATGCCAGTCTTGCATGAGAGCGATTGCAGGCCTTGTCTGCAGTTGTGTAAGTGACTCTGTGCCCTCGTAGACTAAACATTTGGGTTGTTTGGCCTAAAAGTTGAAGTTAAACGAATAATGCCTTCGAAACGGAGTCGGGTCCCGCCTTTCCTGCTTGTGCTGATACTGATGTATTACAGTCTGCTCCGGCTGTGTTCGCCCACAGCGGGATCAGAGGCATTAAGGCAGATCCCCTGGGATCCTGCCGAGCCGAATTTCCCTAAAATTAGCAAGAGAGGATGTGAAAGGCCAGAGCTATAAAGTGAAGGGCACAGCACAGCTCGTACAGTAGCAGTCCCCTGTCTCCAAAAGGAGTGAGTTCACCCAGAAATACTGCCAATGTGGACTGTTATGATTCAGTTTAATTAACCAGTGACTAGTTGGCAGTTTGCATGATGGTAATGCTGATTAAGATCTTCTACAGTAAGAAGCATCCTGATGGACACGCCCATTTATATGCATTTTATAGCCCCATGATAAACATGTGTTTATGATGATGTTCTGGTTAAAAGATTTCCAGTTGATATAAACCTGTAATGACTGAATAATATTGAAAATAGTTGGGAGGTTACATGATTGCTAAAATAATCGATGGTGCCAGCCCTACTGCTAATGTTCTGTTGTATTTTCACTGTGCTGTTGTATTTCACACACACAAAGTAATGAGGTGTGTGTGTTTGTGTCAGAGACACTTGTGACTAATGCAAACAGTGACGCTCTGTTTCTGGTTCTCTCAGGCACGCATTTTTGGAAAGCGTGTCTCATTCCTTTTTTTCCTCTCTCTCCCTCTTTCTTTCTTTCTTTCTCTCTCTCTGTCTCTCTCACTTTCTCTCTGTCTCTGTCTCTCTCCTTATTGGGTAATGGTGTGGTCTGAAACTCCCCCTCATTATGAATAAGAGCCGTTAAGTGCTGTGCTAAATTTAGCTTCACACTACTGGACTCCGCAGACTGGACTACCCCCAACCCCCCAAAAAACTCTGAGGGCGTCTGCAAAAGGAGTCAGTGTGTGCCATTCTAGTGACACACATTGAGATATCCTCACACAAGATGTTATTTTCATACAAATTGACAACTTTTTAATTTTACTTTACTTAAAAATCACATAAGGTAAACCATTTATGAATTTATCTGAAGTTATTTAAAGATATTGTTAGTGTTTCTAAACAAGGTATAGCAGCTGCAAAGGGGAACCAACTCCATATGAAAGTCTATTTATCTGAGTGTGGTGTCAGTAAAGTTCCTGTTGGTGTAATGGAATAAAATAGAATAGAATAAAAAATAAATAAATAAATAAATTTTTTTTATATATATATATATATATATATATATATATATTAGGGATGGACCGAAACCGAAAATGAGGGAACTCTTGGCCGAAAACCAAAACCAAAATAAATTATTATTAAATTATTAAAAGAATAAATCTTTTACAAAACTATGAAAATATTTATTTAGCATTCAAACAATGCACAATATAAAATAAACTTTGAAATAAAATATGTTACTTGGCCCCATTGATGAATAGCCTAAAAGCAAGATAGCTGAAATATTATACAATTAAATATCTTCTCTAATAAAACTAGTGAATTCAAGTGCATTTTAATATTTTGACCGAAGTACATAAACAAATTGCATTCAGAACAAGTGCTTTAAAAACTGTTGAAAGATATAACATTCTCTGTAGGCCTATAACAAAATAGTGTATTAGAACAAAGACTGGCGTAGCCCATATATTAACAGTAATCACTGGAAAACTTTCTTGCCTTTTCAAAAACACAGATTGAGTGGGCACAAAGGGTCTTGCCTCTTCTGTGCATCGTACTCTGCATGGCGATCGGGAGGTTTTGATTTTATATGACAAATTAATCCCGACGTTGAGAAAGTCTTTGTGGATGCCCCCCCTCTAGAAATTTCAGCATTGCACGCTTTACAAACAGCTTTCCGTGTGTCTTCTTAGCTTGTTTTCACACTTGGTCCGTTTCAGCCCTTAAAGCGAACTCAGTTCGATTAGTCAGCATTTTTGCATATATGTGAACATGCCAAACAAACTCAGACCCTCTGAAATGAAGCGAACTAAGACCACCTTGGGAATCGGTCTCAGTTCAGTTCATTTTGAGTCTGTGGCACGGTTCCGTTAACTTGCGCGTTTTGAACACAAAGCTCTCCGAGTTCGCTTAGTGTTTTTTGCCCTCTAGGCTTACCGTAAGTAGATCACATGGTAAACCATATACGTCTATGCGGGAAACAACCGAAAATAAAGAAAAAACTAAAAAATACGAATAAACGAATAAATGATCATAAAAATTAAAAACCCAATAAATACATAAATAAAGGGACTTAGAAATTCTTATCAAGATCAAGTTTCTCTACCAAGCTGCTCAGACTCAAAGCATTCTTGCTCTCCAAAAGCTGAAGAACGATGAAGAAGCGGAAGAACGATGATATATATAGCATCGTTCTTCAGCTGATGGAGAGCAAGAAGGCTTTGAGTCTGAGCAGCTTGGTAGAGAAATACACACACACACACACATATGTGTGTGTATGTGTATATATACATCGCTCAGATTTTAAACACACACACGTGTGTGTGTGTTTACAGTCTATTGGATCGGTCTCACCCTCTCTCAGACTTTACAGTGTGTCAGATACAGATGGAATTCTCTGTTGTCTGGTAGCTTGGCTCTGCGATGACGTGGATTGAATGAGCTCATGCTGTGGGTTTTCACCTCTCTAGTTAGAGAACACACACACACACACACACACACACACACACGAGCATCTGTGAGAGCAATATGACTCACTGTCTCCAGACTAGTGAGCACGCGTGTGTGTGCTTACGGATCAGAGAAAAGAGTTCGGCTGAATTTGTTTAAGTTGGGGAGAAGTTTACTCTCTCTGAAACTGTCCAACTTTTGACATGTCTTTACTGAGTGAGCGGCTGAGAGAGAGAATGAGTGTCGTCTGATTTTGATTCTCCATTGACTCATACTGTCACACATGCATTTGTCCATATTCATTAATTGTCTGTTCTTTGCCTCTGCATAGTTTGCAGGAAAAATCATAATTTACACAATTATCTCCTTGCTGTCAATCTGCCTAGACTTGTTCGGTGTTTTTGTTTTGTTTTTTTGACACTTGCTATTTATCTAATAAACTCACAAGTCATGGAAGCTCCTGGACATATATTGTGTAGACTGCAAGCTTGAATCTTCACACACATGACGCAAGCTTGAGCTCCACGAAAATATCAGTGTTGTGATTTTACTGCTACATATTGTGATTGTGATGCCTTTCAAAATATTAAAGGGCCCATATCATTACTTTTCTGGAATTAAAGAGGCGCACAGTCTGTATATATTGTTTCAAATCGTACATCTACTCCCCCCTTCCAAACATTTCACATGTGGAAAATAATGTATTAAAACAGATCGCTTTCAAATCACAGTTTTTGTGATGTCATAGAGCCAACACAATTAAATATATCTCCTTATTATGGTAATGGCAGTTTAGCCCCACCCATTCATGCACTGAAATTAATTAGACTTTTGTTGGATTACATGAAGACTTTAATTCATCAGAACACCCAGTAACTCACCTGGAGCTGTGATTGGTTGCCCTGTCAGAAACACTGTGATTAGTTAGGGGGTCATTTGCATATTGCAGCCTTCAGCAATATCAGTATTGCAGAGATCAATATTTCACTAACAATGAGCAGATGATATATTGTGCAGCTCTTTCTGCGTGTAAATTTGTCAAGTAGTCTCTTATAGACTTGCCAATGTGGCTTCTGGCACTGTACGACACGCTAATCTATATTAAGGGACAAAAGTGTGACATATAGCCAAAAAAACAATTCAGGTAGCTTTGCTAAACCCTTTGTTTTGACTGTATTTTCATCCTGTTTTAATAACAAGCGTTTAATTTGCCTAATTGAGATTTGGTTCAGTGTTAACTACTTCTTAACTACATTAGCCTCCTATTTAAGACGCAAACGTCAGACACAAAACCGGCTGTACGTGGTATATGGAGTAGATTTGTGGTGTTTGAATTAATAGAGCTCCACCTGTAGACATGTGAGTCTAGAGGCTCCAGACCACTTCAGTTCATTTCTGCCTTTTTCAGGCTTTATTTTCTTTGGACTTGTGAGTAAACTTTCCGTTGTTGCCTGAGTTTTTGCAGTGACCATATAAGGTGTGCACAGCTTTCAGAATCAGAATCTCCGTCTCTCTCTCTTTCTCTCTTTCTCTCCTTCCCCCCCCGTTTTTGAAGTGAATAACATGTTTTCAGGGGTGTCAAACAAAAGGACAGTGTGTTGACTGTGGGATGTGTGTGTGTGTGAGTTTGCCGAGAATACTCTTCCAGATGGCTTTGAGAGAGAGAGGCTTTTCCAGAAAGTGTGAATGTGGCGGCTCTCTCTGTGTAAGAGGCTATTGAGTGAGCAGATGCTGCTGCTGGGTTTGAGGCTCAGGCCCAATCTGCTGGCCTCAGACCAGCCTGGCCCTCTTCTCCTGACGACCATTACAGAGAAAGTTCACGGGTATCTTTTTACCACAAACATCTACATTTTGTGATGTCAGCACAACCTCAAACCTTTCTGGTGATCAAAGCACACACAGGAAAAGAGTCTCAGTAGTTTAGAAAACTTTACATTATTATTTAGACAAAACCTGCCTCTCAAATCAAGGTAAACACATTGAGCACGAAGCAGAGTGCTGTTTTATGTTCAGCCATTTTCTTTCATATTAAACTGAAAATTAACAGCAAACAAAAAGAAATTTTGAGGTTTGTTCTATATGTTCTGTGAGGCCAGCAGACATTAGTTTTGTCTGTACTTCCTTCTACCCACACTAGCTATGTTTCCATCCATGTATTTTTATTTGTATTTTAATATTCTGGAATTTGTTTGTAATGCTGATAGCTGATTCCATATTAGACTGAGAATCTTATTCTCAAGACACAAAATTTGTAGCAACATATTTCAGCAAAGACCTTTAAAGAAGTCAGAAGTTGTTTCTATAAGGTGAACTGTTGAAGAAAAAATACTAAAATCATTGCTGGTTTAGTTTAAGCATCAATTTCATTTGTGAAAAAAAGGCTCTTTTTTTGCAGTCATTAAAGCTAAAAGAGAAGAAATTTCCTTGAATTTTTTTGGTGTTTTTTTTTTTTTTTTTTTTTTTCCCCTTGGTAAGTGAGTCGGCAGAATCTGACTTGAGACACTTACGTAAGGGTTTCACACTTAAATCAGTGGGTATTGAGGTGTGTGTGTGTGTGTGTGTGTGTGTGTGTGTGTGTGTGTGTGTGTGTGTGTGTG
>JBBPCX010007758.1:0-18047 GCA_037974365.1 Hydrocynus forskahlii
CGGCTCTACACACAGTTGCCTTTCCCACATGCTCTGCATCGCCCACATTGTACAAAACATGCCCTGACGCAAAAAAACGAAGTGCTATGCACAGAATGTTTTCTGTGCTAAGCGCGGACCCGCGGTTTGTGACATTTTCAATATGGGGTTTCAAGAGCTGTGTTAAATAAATTAAAGATTCTTTTGAAAACCGATAACGCTCTTTCAAATAATCATTAGGCAACGAAAAGACATCAATACGCGGTCTTATTAAAAAAAGCCTCGTATAATTTGTGCCTCCACGTCCACAGGATCGTCATCAAAAGGGCACGCCATGCTCAGCAACCTTCTGAAACAAACTGACCCCGGAACATAACCTGCTACCGAGCAGGTTATCTTCATAGAGTAAGTTGCTATGGTTACATACATACCCAGAAAGTTACCTCCGCTTTTGGAACCGAAAGTTGAGGTTATCCACTAACTTACCCTTGAACTTACCCGGGTATGTCACATAACCTGCTTTCTGGAATACCCCCCTGAAACGCAGCAATTCAAAACACACACACATTACCAAACACAGCTATACCAAACTCAATTATCCCAGACACAGTAATCCTAAATACAGCAATCCAAACAAAGAGATCCCAAACATAACAATCCCAAAAAAAGAGTTTGGAATTCACTGGATCGGTGAATTCCAAACTCTTCCAAACAGCTCTAACCCACGGCCTTACGCCGGAGACACGCCCACCTGCAGCAGCGCGTGTGCGTAAATAAACTGACAGAAATTGAGTGCGATTTACAGTAATAGTCAGCAGGGGGCGCTGTGGCGCTACAGGAGGACGTTCAGAGTGAGGAGGAAAATCCTGCTGGTCCGTTTAACATCCTGAGCAGCACCGAATAACAACAACAACAACAACAACAACAATAATAATAATAATAATAATAATATGATGGGGTAGGGGAGGACAGTATGTGAGTAACTGCAGGCTCTGAGTGATGAGTGTGTTTATATTCGTTTATAGTCTGTATTGACCAGAGTTTAATGATATGTGTGTGTGTGTGTGTGTGTGTGTGTGTGTGTGTGCGAATGTGTGGTTTGACCTTGGCATAATTCAGACTACTGTCTGTTTCCTCTCTTTCATCTTCCCTCAATTCATCACTTCCCCCGTCAGCTTCCTGTCTTCTGTATGTATCCCACTCTCTCTGTCTCTCTCTCCGTCTTTCTCTCCCCCCGTCTCTCTCTCTTTCTCTCTCTCTCTCTCTCTTTGTTTAACTGTTATTTGATTTAAGCTAATTTACACTCAGTGTGGTTCAGTGCTGGTAACTGCCTCTTGTGTAATATTATACTTATGGTACAATACTGGTCACTCTGGACGGTTTACATTCTGTTCACACTATACTGCTAAATAATAATAAACACCGGCGGCGTGAAGAAACCTCACCGTTACAGGCCCGGCACCGAGGCTCTAGGAGAGATCCGCCGTTACCAAAAATCCACGGAGCTGCTGATTCGCAAGCTGCCCTGCCAGCGGCTGGTGCGGGAGATCGCTCAGGATTTCAAGACCGACCTCCGCTTCCAGAGCTCCGCCGTCATGGCCCTGCAGGGAGCCAGCGAGACTTACTTGGTGGATCTGTTCGAGGACACGAACCTGTGCGCCATCCACGCCGAGAGAGTCACCATCATGCCTAAAGATATTCAGCTGGCCCGCCGTATCCGTGGAGAGTGGCTTAAACTAACTGTGCTTAAGGTCCCCAATGTGGAACGCCCTCCCTGAACATCTGAGGATAACACAATCCACTGTCTGTTTTAAAAAAGAACTTAAAACATTTCTTTGTAATATAATTTACTCTTAAAAGGATTAGAAACTCTTCTTAAATTAATGTATCTATTCTTTAACTTTTATTTCTGGATTACTTCTGTAAATTGACCTTGAGAGTCGTGAAAGGCGCTTATAAGTAAAATGTATTATTATTATTATTATTATTATTATTATTATTATTATATATTTTTCTGTGTTGTCTCTGTTGAATACAGCTATATGTTCTCCATGGCCCATGGAAAATGTCTCATCACACTGTGTACATGTTCAAAGCTGCTGATGACAATAAAGTACCCTAAACCAGGAGAGATATTCTGACTTACACTGAAAACAGAAAGCGTTTTTTGCTTCACATTTAAAAGAATGTTTTTGGAGATACTGAGTTTTGCTCTCACAGTGACAGTTTACTAGTGTGTCGGTGTATGGTGTGTATGTGAGGCTCATTCTTCAATCCATTATAGCAGTTGGGATCTTTTGGTATTTCACAATGTCCATCAAAAAGACATCGACTCCCAGAGGACGGCTGCACTCTCTCTTTCTCCCTCTCTCTGTCTCTCTCACATAGCTCTTGACTTTCAAATGGTCCTGGATGCCAAAATTACTATTGACATTTCAATTCCGCTGCGTTTTTCTGCCCTTCTCTGTTCGTCTCTCCACTTGATGACAGACTGGCTGAGAAATTTACATCTGAATGAAGCAGACAACCCCCCCCCCCATCCTGCTTCCCCCAGTCCTGTCCCCACCCCCAACCCCTAATGTCCCGTCCTGCTCCAGGGCTGAAGGGGGTTTTATAATAATAAGAGGAAGGAGAAGAAGAATACTATAATAATAATGGGTTACATTTACATAGCGCCTTTCACAAACCCAAGTTTGCTTAACATAGCAAAGAAAAAACCACACAAACCCATATTACATAGGCATGGTGGAAGGGAAATATTCCTTGAAAAGAAAGGTCTTGAGCTCACATTTAAAAGATGAGATGGAGCAGCAGTCACAGAGGGTTTGCAGAAGATAGTTCCATAGTTTGGGAGCCATGGCACTGAACGACTTACTACCAAGAGTGGAGAGTCTAGTGCGTGGAACAAGAAGAATATTAGTGCCAGAAGATCTGAGAGAGCGAGAGGGAGAGTAAGAAGTCAGGAGTTGAGTAAGGTATGGAGGAGCAAGGCTGTGGATGATAATAATAATAATAAGAAGAAGAAGAAGAAGAATCAATCAAATGTTTGCTCATTTTAATAAACTCATAACACAAATACACATACAATTTCTCCACGCCTTCAGGTTTTAGATTTAATATGTGAGTTAGAGCAGGGCTAAGTTTTAACAGTTCAACCTGGTTTTAATTTTATTAATATGTTTGCCCTAAATTGTGGGGCTGATTGCCTGAGGCTGTTCCAGAAACTTGATGTTACCTAAAAACAGTTTAATGATGATTCAGTCCTTATTTTGGGGGACCACTAGAACTGTTCCATAAACTTTACAATACGCAGAAATTGAGTGAAGCCTCACCTATAGGAAAGAGCTTTCAAGAACTGATGTAATATACAGTTTAAGTGACATGAGGAGGGAAAGAAGTGAAAGTGTAAGGCCATATACTTGGGTGGGAGTGAGTGATAGGAGGGTCAGTGCAGGTCAGCTGGACCAGTTGTACGTCTGCACAGGTGTTAAGGGCAGTGATAGCAACTTGTGGTTTTCTGACCACCATCTAATGGAGATGTTTTACTGATTACCTCAAAGCTTTTTTATTGTTGTTGTAATGTTAAATTATTGCAGGATTCCTTTTAGTAAGAAATTTTATGTCTTCTGGGAAATTTGGAGGTCCAATTTTGGTAACCTTATTCAGTGGTGGGAGGTGGGGAGGACTCAAATTAAGCTTTTCTGCCAGAGTCTTGGGATGGTGAAATACAGCTGCACTCAAAGTTGGGAGGTTTGAAAGTAGCCAATCCGTGAGTATTATTCATTTCTTCTTGCTGCTGATAGGCTGCTGCCCTGTGATGCATCTCTGACAGCTGAGGTCCAACATTCCCGCATCAGAACAGTTTCCTGCGTGGAGTGTTTCACTAAGTGTTTTTCATTTTGTTCTTCTTAAACCCCTGTATTTTTATTACTGTAAATTAAATAAATATATTACTGTATTTACCCTGCTTATACCAAAGAAAATGACAGCGCAAATCAAAGAAAACGCGCTTGCACAGTCTATACAGGGGTAACATCAGTATTTACATTCTAGCACTGCGAGAGACAGCAGTTCAGTGTACAATGTACAGTACTGATATGGGTTTACCTTTACAAGTTTTTAAAGGTAATGTATTAGGCTTTAAAATGAAATTAAAGTGTATTGGGAGCTTTAGAGTTTACACAATAAGAGTTTATGCATTTTTTGGCATTTTTTTTTACCACATCACAAATTCAAATTTTTTCACAATTCATGGGTGCTCTTGGAATGTAACCCCCGTGAATGTCGGGGGTTTACTGTATTTCAGTTACAGACATGAACGCTCCAACTTTTTCTTCAGTGTAGAGAAGAAAGTGTGGACAAAGACTTGGTTCTCCCTCGGGATGCCAAGGGGAACATGACCTCAGACCCAGTTGAGATGAGGATGATTGTGATGGATTTTAATTCAGATTTGTACAGGAAGAGTGCCTGTGACCCATCGTGTGCTGAGGAGCTGCTGGAAGATTTGCCTAATCTGGGATCATCCCAGGAAGACGTGCTGAATTCAGACATCAAGCTACAGGAACGACCACATCTTGGCTCCAGGTTCTTTTTGTAGAAATAAAAGGTCAGGCAAGATAAGATAAAAGGGTGAGATCGAATGACCCAAATCAGGTGATACAGGCACTAGTAGGCTTAGGTGCAGGACCGTGTTTTAAATCAGGTGGAGAAGCTAGTTTTGAACTTTTAGTGTTTTGTTTTATAATGTATTTTTTTTCTTCCTTTGTTGCACTCACCATGGTCATTTTTATTTATTATTTGATGGTGTCTTAAATATTGGACTGTGAGCGAGGTGTGAGTGAGGTGATGAATTTTTAGTACTAATCTGCCAATAAAGGAAAGTCTGTTTCTCTCTCTGCTTCATCACCCCAACAAGATTAGCAGTGATTTAATTAGACAAAGAACAAAAGGAACATGATGTCCATCTGTGCAGATATTAGCGTGCGCACACACACACACACACACACACACACATACACGCACTTTCCTGAGCATCGAACGGAACATCTAAGGCTCCTGATAAAAGGAAAATACAGAACAATGTAACCACCTAGTGCTTCTATACACTGGCCACTTTATTAGAAACACCTCCCTTCTAAGTGCTATACGTGTCTGCTGTTAGCTTTGTGTGTGTGTAGATGTCAGGTGTAATGTTCACAGTGACTGTAATTACACAGTAAGTCATTCAATTAAAGTCACTGCTGTACTGCTGATCAAATCACTTACAGCTAATTAACCAATCATCTTCCAGCTCATCAGAGAGGGATGCAGAGAGAGATACAGAGAGACAGACATACAAAGAGAGCGAGAGAGAGAGAGAGATACAGAGATGCTGTCAATGTTACTATAAAGCACCTTGAGCATGGCCACAAAATCTGGGGAAAAACCAAATGCATGCAAAGTACTCTGCAAGTACTAGTGCTTGACCCAGTCAAATGCCTTTTGCTGGCCCAAAGAAATGAGACCCAATGAACCAGAAACATCCAAGTAGTCCCATATTAAACAAATGTTGTCCCTTATTGTTCTATTGGGAACGCAATAGGTCTGATCTTGGTGTATGATCGAGTCCATCACTTCTCACAGCCTGTTTACCAGCACTTTAGAGAGCGCTTTATAATCACTGCACTGCAGGCATACAGGCCTCCAGTTTGTAATATGGCACAAGTCTCTGCCATACAGCAAGTGCTGCCCTTAAACAGCTCACCAGCTGGTTGCCCAGAACCAGGTCTTGTAGAATTCCTCTGGCAGGCCATCAATACTGGGTACGTTGCCATTTGCCATGCTGATAAGCGCCCCATGCAGCTCCTGTACTGCCAGCTCTTGGGTGAGAATTGCATTCGCTTGGGCAGATACCTGAGGTAAACCCTCAAAGAAATCCCTTGCCTGTTCTAGCCCATCACTGCACTCACATGTGTACAGCTCTGAGTAGAACTGCACGGCCCTCTGTCCTATTTCTTTGGTGTCGGTTAACACCTAACCATCAGACCATCAATGCATTGTGCGACTCTGCCCATTCTTCTTCTGTAGTGAGGAGAAAAAAGTTCTGAACACATCGGACCAGTGCCTCTTGCACTCTTACACCAAACAGACCTGCAACCACACTGTTTAAGTTTGAGCTTCGTAAACAAGCTCTGATTTTCTGTGGACTCACGTGCTGACACGATTCCGCACCCGTCCAAAATTTAACATCAGCCCTTGCTGGCGGGATTCCGCGCCGGCCCAAACTTACCATCGGCCCACCGGGCAAATGCACTGGGGGTGGGTGCAGTGTGTGTGTGTGTGTGTGTGCATGCGTGCATGTGTGTATTTGTGAGTGTGTATGTGGGAGTATGTGTGTGCAGTGTTTATATGTTGGAGTGTGTGTGGGGGGTTTGGGGTGGTGAATTCTTATGGGTTTTATATTTGGCCTAGGAGGTATTAGCAAAAATTAACATTTGTGGTGGTGTGTGGGACATGAAATCTCTCTGTAAACTCTCTGGTGTGTGTGTTTGTGCATTGGTGTATGTGATGAGTGTGTGTTTGCATGTCTTGGGTTTGGTGGGCATATGTGTTTTAGGAGGTTTAAGGATTTCCAATTCATTAACTGCTTATTTATTTATTGCCAATTTATTAATTTTCGTTTCTGATATTGCTCAGTATTGACTATAAATATGTCACTGCAGACAAAAACGGCAAAACACTGCTATTAAGTAAAAAGTTTGCAGTTTTATTTGCATATAAAGGTAAATATGTCACAATGAAAGCGCCAGAAAAAGTAGGTGTGGCGGAGGGGGGCAGAGCTTTGGGGCAGGCCGAGAGGCGTACACACACACACACACACACACACACACACACATACACACACACACACACACACACACACACACACAGCTCAAAGCTTGACTGACAGCAGGGTTTTTTGTGCATTTACACAGTGCAAAAACAAGAAAAAAATAGAAATCAAAACACAAAACTCAGAATAAACATTTCAGAGGACAAATAAACCATTTTCAGACAGAAACGCAGCTCATATCTTTAAGATCACACAAACATTCACACCCACACACACACAAACCACATACACACACACACATACATGGCTGTAAAGCTGTAAGTTAACACATTTACGATCTCTGCACACGGAGGTACAGCAGGACAACTCTACAGGCATGAGACTTCTCTTAGTGCGGAAATAAATATGAGAAGTGGGGGTTGTGGGGTGTTGTTGGGACTGTTTTGGGGGGTTGTCTGGTTGGGTGGTTATCAGGGGATTGTGCAGGGAGGCTGTCGGGGGGCGGGGAGTTGTTTGGGAGTGGGAGGGGTTGGGGTTGAGCTGTTAAGGCAGTTTCAGTCTAAAAAAAGTTTACTTGTCCTCAGGAGGGAAAACAGAGTGAACGACAGCGTCTGATATCGATTCTGAGAACCAAAAATAAGAGAAATTGTACAAATTCACAAACTTTATCTTACAGATTCCATCACTTCTTTTTTTAACGGCCTTTCCCTAATACTTCCACTGAATGGTTTACGAGAGGCCGAGAATTTCATCCTTAAAGAAACACTGAACAGAATTTTCTCCAAAATCTTTCTGAAATAAAAGCTAAAGAGGAGCTCAGGAGCTGGGGGGGTTTGGCAGGTCAAAGACGATGGGGGGGTTTGTGGGCTGAAAGCTGACCGTGCAGGTCGAGGCATTGATGAACGTTGTGTACCCATCTGTCATAATGCCATAGCCTATGGGAGAAGGAAGGAGGCAGAATCAAAATTAATGACACACCCATGATATTCTAAGTACATCTTGAGAATTACTATGTGTGAAGACTAGATTAGGAAGAGTTTCAGTACAGGATTAGGCTCAGATCACAGCTGTGGTTCTGCTGGACAACATGATTATTCCTGTAATCTGATAATGAACACACTCTACTCTGGAACAGTCGGCTCACACATACTTGGAGCCACCAGTCTGAAAACTTCCAGAGGTAGAACTGAATGCTTTAAAGTTCACTGGATTCAGCTTCAGTACTGACGTAGGCAGAACTCTGCTGTCCTTTATTAAAGTTAATCAATAAATCTGACCTAAAGACCTGCAGTGAGGAGCACTGCCGTTAATAAACACACCCATCATGTAACCACGATTTCTGGGAGGAGCTGAAGCTCCCCTGAACACACTATGAACACCCTCAGAGACATATACAACTTAATTATATATTTTACATTATATGACATTATGTAATTATTTGTACTGCACTGTGTGGAAGTCTTGAGTCTCCCTCATTACTTTATATTTTGCTTTAAATCATGTTGTTGGTGCAAAGATACTGTTTTCTGTCTGTCAAACTGTCTTATCTTTGGCATTTTGAGTAGATTAAATGAAATGGGAAAAATGGTTTATTGTGACAGACTGCAAAGTGCCTAAAGATACAACGTGCCTAGATAAGATACACGTTCCAACCACTCAGCATTCAGCACCAGAAGTTTATTAATCACCGGCCTGATCATACGTAGGACACTGTGTGGCTTAACGAACAAAACATTCCTCGGAAATTGGTCAGGTTCAGGGACTGGACTGAAAATGAGAGTCTTTGAAAATCCTTCAGGAAGCCTGGAGAACTATTTCTCAAGACTATATAAAAAAATACAAGAAAGCCTGGATCTTCGGAAACAAAATAGGAAGAAATGAGGGAGTGGTTTTGCACATTTACATTTATGGCATTTACCAGACGCCTTTATCCAAAGCAACTTCCATTCCCTAACTACAGGGGACAGTCTCCCTGGGGCAACTTGGGGTTAAGGGTCGTGCTCAGGAACCCAGTGGTGTATGCTGAATGTAGGATTTGAACCCATAACCTCTTGGTCCAGAGGCAAGTATCCAACCCACTAGGCCTCCACCACCACCCCTGCATGGTGCCGTATATACTATACATGCTTACTGCTGTTTAAATACATTTAAATCTAAATCAAATTAAACTTGCTAAAATGCTGCCAGAACTCCAAAGGGCGCTGAACAGCTAGCAGACAGCAAATCAACCTCACCTGCTAATGAAGATCTAAAATGAAGTGTTTATCATTAAGTACATATAAATGTGTGTGTGTGTGTGTGTGTGTTAGTGTGAATAGTGAGTGTATATATTGGTGTGTGTATAATGTGTGTGTGTGGGTGTGTGATTCTATTGTGTGTGTGTGTGTGTGTGTGCGTACCTTCATGTATTCCTCCGTAAGTGTGTAATTTTGGTCTGACTCTGCGCTGCACTGTGTTTAGTAGCTCCACACACCCGACGCGCTGCAACTCCTTAGGAACCCAGTCACGGAACCCTGAGAACCACAAGGCAACACTGTCAGGATCATGACATCTTCTAACACCTTCTCACATACCTCTTCAAACACCTCCCCACACACCTCCTCAATCACAACCTCACACACCTCCTAACACACTTCCCCACACATCTCTTCTCACACATCTCCTCAATAACCTTACACACCTCCTCACACACCTCCCCAAATACCTCTTTATGCATTTCCTCACAGCTTCTCAATCACAACCTGACCTCCCCACACCTCCATACGCATTTCCTCACACACCTCCCCTTACACCTCCTCAAACTTCTCACAGCACCTCCTCACACACATCCTCAAACGTCCTTATTTGCTCACCGAGGGGGGGTCCATGGGTCATCAGGATGTCGATGCCCTCAGGGATCAGGTTCCACTTGTCCAGCAGAGACTGACCACGGGGCAAATTAAACCCCCAACCATTAAACCAGGGGGTCCTGAAAACACACACACACATTGATGCAAATACAGTTTTCTGTCTATCAAACTGTACTATCTGTGGCATATTGTGTAGATTAAATGAAAGAAATAGGAGCAAATGTTTATGCTGCAAAGTGTCTCAAGATACAAGGAGCCCAGATAAAGATGTTCTATCCACTCTGTATTCAGCACCACCAGTATACTGGGCTTGGTGATCTGGAATGATCAGCACCTATTTCTTCACTGGTTCAGGTCTTACATTAGATGTGCTTTGTTATTCTTGAATGATTCATACATAGATAACTGTGTGGCTTAACAAACAAAAACATTCCTCTGAAACTGGTCAAGTTCAGAGACTGGACTGAAAAAGAGTATTTGAAAGTCTTTCAGGAAGCCTGGATAACTGTTCCTCAAGATTACATTAAAAATGCACTACAGTCTGGATCTTTGGAAGCAAAATATGAAAAAATGAGTGGTGCACCAAGACTTGCACACTACTGTGCATTTAAAATCAAGCTGCAGTTTGCAATACCTCCAGCAGAGGGTGCAGTGTATTACAGTCGGGTGAAGTTGATTGCTGTTGTACAACTTGCAGTTGTCACCTCTCCTTAAATGTTTTAAGAGTCTCACAAGGCAGAAGGAGTTTATTGGGGAGGAGGAGAGGGGAGAGGATCAGAGAGGAGGAAGACAGGAGGAGGGGAATGGAAAAGGAGAGGATGGGAGGAGAGGAGAGGTGGGGAGGAAAAGAGGAGAGAGGGAGGGGAGAAGAGTATGGGAGAGGAGAAGGGTGGAAAGAGGGGAGATGAGGAGAGGAGGAGAGGAGGACAGGAGAGATGGGGAGAGGAGTAGGGGATGGGTGAGGAGAGGAGGAGGGGAGTAGAGGATGGGTGAGGAACGGAGCAAGGCAGAGGAGGACAGGAGAGATTGGGAGAGGAGTAGAGAAGAGGATGGGAGAGGAGGAGAGGAGAAAGGAGGGGAGGTAAGGAAGTGGGAAGGGAGGAGAGGAGTAGAGGATGGGAAAGGAGAGGAGAAAGAAGGAGAGGGGAGAAGACAATGAGAAAAGGAGAGGAGGAAAGGATGAGAGGAGGTAAGGGAAGAAGGCGGCGAGGACGCCAGGAGGTGGAGAGGAGAGACGGAGAGAAAGACTGGAGGACAGAAGGGGAAGACGACAGGAGAGGAAGGGGAGGAGGGTTCCAGAAGGAGCTCCAAAGGGGTGTTTTCTCAGGTGCTCCAGGGAGGTGTTTAGACGGGACCAGGACTCTCCTCATGTGGTTCTGCCGGGGTGCAGGAGCGATCATTTGACCAAACACTGACATGCTTAAGCTGGAACAGAACATTATGAATGAGAATCTGTTGAGAACCCATGAGGCGTGTCAGACTTTGTTCTTCTCTTTGTGGATCTTCTGGAGTAAAATAAAACTCTGCAGCTCTACAGTGAGAGGGGAGAACCTGGAACTCCATCAGATTAAAGCTCCAAAGGAAGAAGTGGATCTGAGGAGACTCTCCACACTGAGATCAGGATTAATGAGCTAAAAATGTTAAAACAACTAAATAATAACATTATTACATAATAATAATTACCTATTGAAATGACATAAGTCCAATGTTCAAATGTATCTCAATCAATTACATCTGTAGTATAGTGTAATACACTGTAATAAGGTGTAATAAAGTGTAACATTTAATAAAATGTAATAGAGTAATAGCAGCTGGTGGCCTTGTGGTTAGGGCGTAGCACCTGCAATCAGACGGTTGTGGGTTTGAATCTCAACTGCTAGTGTCATGACTGAGGTAAGTCTGAGCAAGGTTTTATCCCCATACACGGCTCCTTGGGCGCCCCCCTCATTAATGGCAGCCCACCGCTTCACTTGGTGAATGGGTTAAATGCAGAGAAAGACTTTGACATTGTTTACACTGTGCTGTGATGTGGTGAGTTCATGTGTGACTATAATGGGGCACTTTACTTTAAACTGGAGGTTCTGGGAGCAGAAGGTGAGGGAAGGCTCGGAGAGGAGGTTCTGGGAGCAGAAGGCAAGGGAAGGTTTAGAGAGGAGGTTCTGGGAGCAAAAGGTGATGGCAGGCTCAGAGAGGAGGTTCTGGGAGCAGAAAGTGAGGGAAGGTTCGGAGAGGAGGTTCTGGGAGCAGAAAGTGAGGGAAGGTTCGGAGAGGAGGTTCTGGGAGCAAAAGGTGAGGGAAGGCTCAGAGAGGAGGTTCTGGGAGCAAAAGGTGAGGGAAGGTTCAGAGAGGAGGTTCTGGGAGCTCCAGTGTTGCATTTCTGAACCTCCACAGACCAAACGCACACAAAAAAAACTGTTCCCTTCACACACGGCTCTTATTATACTGAGTATGTGTGTGTGTGTGTGTGTGTGTGTGTGTGTGGTTAGATTAGACAGCCGCAGTGCCATCTGGAGATCATCACCCAGACTAATGGAGAAACATCAGATCTGAGTAGATCCACACTTGAGACCTGATACCACACGCCTCCCATACCCCACACACCTCCCATACCACACACACACCTCCCATAGCCCACACACCTCCCATACCACACATACACCTCCTATACTGCACTCATACCAAACACCTCACATACCACATACACCTCCCATTCCCCACACCTCTCATAACATACACACCTCCCATAATGCACACACCTCATATACCCCAGGGGTGGGGAGTGAGTGGAGAGTGAGAGGGAAGTGAGGTGAGGGTGAGTGGGGAGTGAGTGGGCAGTGAATAAGGAGAGAGTGGAGAGTGACTGAAGAGTGAATAGGGATTGTGTGTGTAGTGAGCAGTGAGTGAGTGAGGGGTGAAAACAGAGTGAGTAAAGGTGACCGGGGAGGGAGTGGATAGTGAGCAGTGAGTGAGTGGGGAGTGAGGGGGAGGGAGTAGAGAGTGAAGGGGGAGCGAAAGGAAAGTAAGCAAAGAGTGAACAGGTGATCACTGGGTAGTAACACATAAACTTGACCTGGGGCCGTCAGAGAAAGAGAGAGCGAGAGAGTGAGGGACAATGTGTGTGTGTGTGTGTGTGTATGGTGGTAATGGGGTAGTTTGTCTCAGTCTGGTGACCTGTATAGGCCTGTTGAGGTCAGTGGGTGAAGCACACACACTCTGCCCTGCTGTGGTCCAGTTACAGCTAAAACTGTAACACAGACAGACAGACAGACACACATAAATACTCAAGAGAAGACAAAACTACTGGCTGGCAGATTAAAAGGTCTGGATTTTATATTGATTTATTGATTATCTGATTATCTTTATTGATACTGATTTTAATTATGAACTGTAATGAAATCAATAAGTGGACGTTGATAAGGCTTTGCTTGTTTTACACACACAGCAGTCTGTATCCCTGTGAGTGACTGTGATGGGCTAAAATACACTTTTGATTATACTGTTAAGCTGGTGTTTAGAACATTTTTACAGGTGAAAAAAACACTGAAGCTTCAGTATTCTTTTATTTTATCGAACAGTAAGGTGGAAAGAAGTTCTCATTTTCAGACTCAAAAAGGTGCTGCTAAAAAAACACAGCTGTAACAGGTAGTCACCGACTGAGCTGAAGCTCTGCTGCAGCGCTGAGTGTGTGTGTGTGTGTGTGGCGGAGCTGAATACTGTACTTCACAGTAGAGTGTAAAAGAAGTTAAAAAATCTAACATCAAAACAAGTGTTAGTGTGTATCTCCCACGAAGACCTTTAATCTGACGTGAATATATGAGTATATTCTATGATATATATAATAGATATGAGGACTGTAAATGTGAGTGTGAAAAGCCCTGGGCTTTATCGCCCCTTTCTGGTACAAATGGAAATTATCTTTAAAAAAAATACCTGTATTCTTTATGTCCCCATTTATTGATTTTGTGTGTCCAGACCAGGTAAACGTGTAAAGCTAATTTTGGGTCCAGGCTGTAAATTGTGAATTGTTTATGGATGAAGCTGGAGCAGCAGTGATAAAATTAAAGTCAAAACCACGGCTCTAGAACCACAAAAATAAGTGTGTAACAAAACCTATGTGACCCCCCCACCTTTTATGAACACACATGCCAGCAGAGGGCAGTGCCTCAGACCTTTTCAGGGAAACCTGAGTGCTCCTGAAGGACAGATCAGCTCATTCACAACCCGGAGGCCTTTCACAGCACCTCCATTCAGCCCTGCAGCCCCAGGGCTGCACAGGTGGGATCATGTTACTGGGGCAACCAGCCTCATCCCTGCCCCCCTCACATATTAACACCTCAACTTCTCATTGTTGTTGCAGGTCAGGTTCAAAGGGCCTTCAGTATTAAGAACTTCCACATAAAGGTTCTTCCTTTAAAGAACCCATGTTCCACTTTCTTCTACAGTTTGTTATTCAGAGCTCTGTTAAAAATGTGTGAAGCACAAACACTCCAACCGCTCCTCATTCCTCAGAATTAAACATGTTTTTCAAAAAACACTTAAAAACCATTAGCTGACTAAAACCAGGAGCATGATTAAAGGTGCTGTACAATACTGAGCAAAAGTAGATTATTCTAATTGATCAAGCCAGTGATCAGTATACTGGTGGTGCTGAATGCTGAGTGGTTGGAACTCCTTTATTCAGGCACCTTGTACCTTTTGGCACTTTGCAGTCTGTCACATTAAAACATTTGTTCACGTTTCTTTCATGTAATCCACTCAACATACCAAAGATAACACAGTTTGACAGACAGAAACCTGTTTGTGCACCAAACATTGTGTATCAAAGCAAAATATATAGAAATGAGAGTGGGTCAAGACTTTTGCACGAGGGATTTGGGGGTTTGTGTGTATTTCAGGGATTGTGCAGGCTGAAGCCGGGGGGAAGGATCAGATCTGAGGATCACACTGCAGCTCACTGATACACACACACACCATGGAGCCTAATGTAGCGTTGAGTGAGTTGTGTGTGTGTGTGTGTGTGTGTGTTACAGTGGATGCTGGGCATAAAGCCAAAGCAAGCCCAAGAGCCCGGCGCCTGCAGACCATTAGAAACACAGAGAAATATTTACACACACACACACACACTCACACACACACACACACACACACAGACACAGAATCATGAATATACACGAGAACTCAGCCGATCACACACATACACACCATTACAGCAGGAAATAGTGGTTCTTTAACTCATCCTTCCTCTAAGTAGCAGTTCCTCCAGGAGCTCCTTGGCCACACAGTGAGGTTCTCCGTAGAACGGAACGTCACCGCAGTACAGAAGAGTGTGTGTTCAACAGGTGTGTGTGGGTGTGTGCATGTGGAGAATATGATAAACTCCAGCGGAGTGAGTCCAAAGCCTCAGGTCACCCCAACTGAACCCACACACACATACACACACACACACTGGCCCCGGGGAGATTATAGCAAGCATGGGGCTTAAAAAACCCGGACACTCCCCGCCCCATCAACCCCAAAAAGTTGGGTCGCATCACTCTACAAACACACAAACACACACACACACACATTCACACACGCACACCCTGCACACCGCGCACACCGCTCTCTCTTTGTTACTGAACTCAGTGTGTGTTCAGTATCCAGCTCAACCACCAACATCTTACTTCGCCTTTAAACCCTGAGCTGGCAGTGGGTGGGCCTGTGAGCAGGTAGTGAGCAGCGTTGTGAGCAGTCTGCTTGGTAAGGTCTGTTTACCGAGTAAAAGTCCCTGCAGCGTCTCTGGATACACCTGTTTACAACCTGCTCACTTACACACCGGTAAATACATATAAACACACACCCCACCCCCTCGAATTCCTGACCTCGCTGAGCCTCTGCTGCTGACCTCTGGCCTTTACACATCATCATATTTATTAAAGTAAACAGAACATTATTATTTTCCTCATAAACCATATGGTGCCCCAGAATTTGAAGAGGATTATGTATGTATGTGCGTGTGTGTGTGTGTGTGTGTGTGTGTGTGTGTGAACAACATTGGCTCATTGTATGCATATGAATATCAGAAGAATTCTCAGGGTCAGCAGGTCATGAGATCACTCACCTCTACTGGTCACCCAATAACATCTCACTCTCTCTCTCACTCCATCTGCGCTCTCTCTCTCTCTCTCTCTCTCTCTCTCTCTCTCTCTCTCTACATCTGCTCGCCCTATCACACAAGCAGGAGAAGTTGAGGGGCTGAATGTAGTTAGTGAAACTCTCTGACAGTGTTAGAGAATCAGATCAAATAAGGAGTGATGGGGCTTGGGGTTGGGGGAGTTGATGGGAGTGGGGGGGCTGATGTGAGTTGGGGGTGGATGGGGGTTAGATGGGGGTTGTTTGGGTTGATGGAAGTTGGCGGGGTTGTATGGGTTTGGGTGGGAGTTGGATGTGGTTAGGTTGTTGGATGACCCTAATGCAGGTATTGTGGGAGCGGGGTAGATTAATAAACATCCATATGGTCTTCCCAAATAATTAATCCTACAGTAACCATGGAAATGGGTATACTGTAGCCACATAATGTAGCTATGGAAAAGGGAATGATGTTTCCCAGAAACCCTGCATCACTAAAATGCCAGGCTCTTTAGGAAACATGTCATCCAACACTTCCAAACACCATTCTGAAACACCACACACCCTCAAAACACCAGCTTGAAACACCACACCTCCAAACTCACAACTCCAAATACCAGCCGGAAACAACACACACCTCCAAACAGTAGTTAGAGACACCATGCACCTCCAAACACCAGACTGAAACACCACATACCTCCAAACACTCACCTCCAAACACCATTCTAAAACACTACACACTTTCAAACACACCTCTCTAAATATCAGTCTGAAACACCACACACCTCCAAACTCACACCCCCAAACACCAGCCTGAAACACCACACCTCCAAACACACACCATCAAACACCAGCCTGAAACACCACACACTCACCTCACTTCCAAACACCACTCTGAAACACCACACATCTCCAAGCACTCACCTCCAAACACCAGCCTGAAACACTACACACACCTCCAAACCCACACCGTCAAACACCAGCCTGAAACACCACACACCTCCCTCACTTCCAAACACCACTCTGAAACACCACACATCTCCAAACACTCACCTCTAAACACCAGCCTGAAACACCACACAGCTCCAAACACTCACCTCTAAACACCAGCCTGAAACACCACACAGCTCCAAACACCAGTCTGGAATACCACTTAAATGTATTTTTATCTAAAATTAGGATTGAAGTGCAGACAATAATCAAATACATTTTTGATGTTTTTGTCATTTCAGAGTCCAGACAAACAGAGAAGAGTCTGAAGTGCAGACTGGCTCCACTAGGACAGAGACCTGGTATAAATCATTATGGAAATCTCTATGTAATTAATTGGGATATTACGCATTTAAACTGAAGGCCAATTGACAGTAATCTGTGTCAAATGAAAAATCAATTATATACCACTCACCCTCTCACCATCAGTACAGTCTGACAGTGCGTGTGTGGTGGTAGGGGGGGCTTCAGGGTGTTATCAATTGTCTGGAACATATTGAGCACCCATACACACACACACACACACACACACATTCACACAAACACACTCTGCCATCCAGATGACACTTCACACTAATGGACAGACTGTCCAGCCCACGGACCATCTGTGCGTGTATGAGTGTGTGTGTGTGTGTGTGTGCGTGTGTGTGTATCAGTGTCCCTCCAGAGCCTGAACTGTCACAACAGACATTTAGCATCTTTAACTTTAAAGTGCCACAGGAGACATCCTTCCACCAGGTCAAAATAACAGAAACATCACTCTGTTTCCTGACCATCAGAAGAAGACCCTGAACAAACCCACAACACATGCCCCGCCAACAAATCCCGTCCCCACCCGGCCCGTCCAGCGACTAATTATAGACCCAAACAGGACGGCGCCCTGACCCCAATACCTCTTTACACACACTGAGAGGAGGAAGTGGAAAATATCAGGAAACGCACTGATCAGAGAGCAGATCCTCTTTACATCCACACTCACACACACACACACACACACACACACACACATTCCCCACCTCCACTCTCTCCTGTATATATTATAATGGGATGTCATCACACTTGTTAGTGTGTTGTTTCACGTTTCAGAACACGCTCTGCATGTTCTGACTTGCCTCGTACACAATCGTTTTGCATCCTCGACCCTGCCCTAACCACACTCATTTTACATCCCCAACCCTGCCCTAACCACACCCATTTACATCCACGACCCTGCCCTAACCACACCCATTTACATCCACGACCCTGCCCTAACCACACCCATTTTACATCCCCAACCCTGCCCTAACCACACCCATTTTACATCCCCGACC
>JBBPCX010007768.1:0-18046 GCA_037974365.1 Hydrocynus forskahlii
GTGTTCTGTTTATTAAAACTCCCTGCCGGTACTCACCTGCTGTGTGCGTCCTCCCTTTCCCCCTCTCGCCCGTGACAGACAGATGAGTTATGTTAAATACAGTTAAATACTTGTGACAGAGATTATGTATTTATAAATATATATTGTGTGTGTGTGTGAGAGAGAGAATCCACACACTTTAAGTTAATATACATTTAAGTCCTCAATGTGTTTGACATGTCAGTTAAATTCTATTGTAGCTTTCACTCATATTTAGATTCTCTTCTTTAGGACAATGTTTACAACACGGCTGCCAGCATTGGGCTCCAGAGAGCGGAGGGTCCAGAGACCTGTGAGGAGGTCCAGCATGGCAGTGTCCAACACCGGCGTGATCAAGTGGTGGAGAAACCTCAGGAGGAGGACGTTCAGTATGCCTCTGTCGTTTTCAACCATACTTCCAGGTAGGCTAACCCCATGCTTGTTTTTTTCAGATATAAACCACAAATTGGAGCTTCAAGATGTTTTTATGTCAACACCCCCTCCACAGATCTGCTGCAATGATGGAAGATCCTTCAGTGATCTACAGCACCCTCAAATGAACAGCACCACGATGCCGATTATACCTCCAAAAGATCTGCACTCAACCCAACCAACCAAATGCTGAAGTAATAAGGATCTGCCTTGAACATGAATATGCAAATTTATGTATGAAAACACACTTTTTTCAGTTTCTCTTTTATGTATTTTGTATTGTCAGGGTGTTTTATTGTAAGAAGTGATTTTATGCAAGTTCATTTAAGCATTTCCAAACCCTCCCTCGCGAATGCCCGGTATTATTATTAGTTGACATCCAGTCCTTGGTTTGCAGATCAATCCATCATTGTTGTGTTGGGTGCAGCTGATGGAATTTAACAAATCAGTGTGAGGCGAAACCTGGAACCAAACCTCTGCTCTTCTAACAACCTCACGAAATATCAGAGAATTCAGTAAATATTTAATGTAAGGCTGTAATATGTGCTGGGGACATTATATTATATACTGGGGAGACCAATAGTATTTTGATTATATTATTGCTAGTATGCTACAACAGGCAACCATGCTTGGTCGTCTGGCTAGCAGCCGTGCACATAACACCCCCATTAACAAAGATTCTCTTCTTCACTCCCGTCCCTCCAGTGTCAAATGTTTTTAATCTCCATCCCCAGACCACTTAAATGTTGACTCCATGGATATAACCTTGCTTAAAATGTTGCTTTGTTTTTTATTTTTACAAGCAGAAAGGCAGTGACCGTCCAGATAAACAGTTTAAAATCGTTAAGAGACTGGACTTCTGTACAGTACTTTATAGGAAGTTTCAAAAGGCTGTACATCAGTTTGTATGAGTTTTTAGTAAGAACAGCTGATATATAAATGTACAAGTATTTCTCTAATAAATATGCCATTGATTATGAAATAAGCTTGGTGTTTTTTGCCTTAAGCCTTTTCCAAACAATTTTTTAAAATAGGAAAATGCTCAAAAGTGGTCTATAATACTTTCAGGGACCAAACCTTTTATATGTTCGTTATACTTGCCTTGGTAAGTCAATAAGAGTCTGTCTGAGGTCTCTCAGGTCGTCCGGCACCTGGAATATGATGCTTCAGTAAAACCAGCTTTCCTTCACTTAAACTACCAGTCCCTGCCTCTAGGTGGCAGCATGAGTTAAGGTCAATCTGTGATAGGTGAATCAACACTTTTTTGTGTGAAATTCGTAATTATGAAGTTGTTTGAGAAATTGTATTTTCCATCTCAAGCCACATATTCTTTACTGAAGGCTGACTCTAAAATCGGTGCTCTTCAGTCCTCAGACAGGCCGTTTGATGATGTACCACACTTGAAGCTCTGGGGCCTGGACTACGAAGCGCGGTGAACTAGCCCTGATTTTACTCGTGTTTAAATTGCGAACTCGCGTTTGACAAAACAAGGTTGTCCCAGGTGGTGTTAATTGGTACCACGACACCGATTAAGATGGTGATTAGTTGAGTCTGAGTTAACTCCCCACAGTCTGTGTGGGTTCACGTTAATAGAGTGCGTTCAACAGCACAAGTCCCCATTGCGAATCACGGCGTGATCACTGTACTTCACGGAGGACGAATGTCTGATCATCATGCAGAACTACGAGGAGCACAAGTCATTGTCTTATGTTCTTAGTTGAGTATTATTTATTAGGCTATTTAAATGTTGTCTGAAAATGAATAAAATACTTTAAATTAGAGTATTTTATATAATAGAGATGTATAGCTGTGTCACATGCATTAACATTTCATATCTAATAGCACTGGGAAGCGTACTTGGCTGCAAATAAAGATATTACACAGAAACATCATTTCAAGTGGTAGGCTCATGTATTAACAGTTAATGCATTAATATGTCTATTCATTATGAGAGATGTAGCGCATTATTCTCCCTTAGGAGGAGTTGCAGCAACCCCGCTCCCCTGTGGCTTCCTCCTCTCGGACCTCTGGAACAGAAGGGATATATTTGCTTTGTCTTTGAATGAATCTTCACACTCAAACCGAATGTATACTGATTCACCTTTTTTGCCTATGTAGGCAAAATGCAGCCTGTACAAGCGCATCATCAAGCTTGACTGTGTTAAAAAAGAACTTGAACTCAAAATTGAGAAGCTCGAGCATGAAAAGAAGGTACTGCCATCCGTTCACCAGTCTTTCATCCATATGTGTGTGCCATCACTGAATTTTCACTTTCCCTTTGTACGAACGGGAGCAAAGTAACGACAAAGCTTCAATTTTTTCATGATCAGTATTTATTTATTTTTTATTTAAATTAGTGAAGAATTGCTGAGTAATGGCTTCTCACAGTGTGCCCTGTGGGGTGGTTGAGGGTCAAAGGGTCAACAATATCGGGGGCACAGCCATCAGGACTGGGGTCGTTTCCCTTCTGATGGTGGCGAAGTTGTGTAGAACCACACATGCTGACGCCACCTGACAGGCCCCAAAAGGATTCCAAAAGTAATTTCACTCCTGCCCCTCGTGTTGGTGTGAGCTATGTTGGATTTTGCTTGGGGCCTTGTTTGAGGATCAGGAGTTAGTGAGGTGAGGCATGGGCCATCGAAACGCCCTGTGACCAAATGAAGAGAAACGGTCACACGCAAATTTCTAGGATGCAGATTGCCTTACCTTCCTCAAATCGTTGGGAAGGTTAAAAATGGGAGGGTTAAAAATGGGAAGGTTAAAAATGGGAAGGTCCTGGACGGAGCCTGGTCACCGTGCATCCTGGCTTGTCACCATGAGTTGGTGATCACATGTCATCTAAGGATTGAAAGTCATTAGCTTGTTCTGTTATTGTAACATGAAAGTCATGCTCATATAAGACAGGGGTGTCCAAACTTTTTGCAAAGAGGGCCAAATTTGATAAAGTGAAGATGCCCAGGGGGCAATAGTTCCTTCTGACATTTTTTTAACCACAAAAGTTACGTGAAAATACACATGGTTGTAAAACTATTTTCATCGTCACAATTACCTTTATTTTTCAAATGGCAATGTAACCAAATATAATCCACTCAGGCAGACGTGAGCAACTCTAAAAACACAATTCTGCCTTTCATTCATATTTGAAGAGTCAGATAACATTGAACAAACAGTAAAGAATACCTTAAATTTCCACGAGTTTGATATATATCTGCCTCATGAACATTTTAAACAGGAGTTATAAGTAATGCAAAGTGTTCTGTTATCATTAAAGCTTAAAACAGGCGAATCTTTCAGGACGCAATTGTTTGTCAGATCTACAGCTACATAGCATCAACATTTATTAAAATCTTATTCGAGTTTAATAAAATAATGCCAACTTTTCTCTTTTTCTTTGCAGTTGCCATGTAGAGCCAGATAGCGTTAGAATGACATTTTGAAAGTTTTATTATTTATTACTTCTGACAGAGCTAGCGAGCCATAAATAACACATTATAAGACCGAAGCTGCGGGCCGGATGAAATCCAACAGCAGGCCGTGATTGGCCCGCGGGCTGGACTTTGGACAGGCCTGATATAAGACATTCCTGAATAAAAAGTTAGTGTTTAACAAGGACAGTGTGTAGCAATGCCAGCCCCACCGCACCGCCATTGGATTTTGTATAAAGCCCAGCAACAGCTGGTGCCCATCTGAGTTTAGTTAAATAAGTTTATTCATTGGTTTAAAGGCAAGGTTGGTTTTGTGTATATATAGTTCCTTAGTTCATGTGTTACGTGTCAGTCCTCCATCACACTACCCAAGGTGTGTACCTGTCCTTTGTGTGTGTGTTTGTGTGTTTTCTGAGAAAGAGTATTGGCCCTCGTGCCATCTTTGTTTTGCTTGTTTTGTTAAAATAAAATCCTTTCAAGTGAAAATGGAAATCCGCACCAGTGCCCCCTTCTTGGACGTGTACACACCCTATGTGATAATCACCTGAATAATAAGTTGTGTACAAGCACACTTAAGGGGATAATACTGGACGTTTTGATGCTGGAAACATCCCCATATTTCAAAAGGTGGAGAAGCCAACAACAACTTACACTATTTCGAACACAGATTACTTTTTCTTTGTAATACTTACTATGTCCAGCAGAGGGCAGTATTAGACCAACAGATATCCCGCAAGGCCGCTGCAAATCCAGCCTTTATGAACATTGAAATATCTAAATGCAATTTTGTCTGTAATGGAGGATCTCGAGGCTCTGAATGAGGCTCTTTTGTTGCAATATGAAAAAAGAGAATTATATGGCTCGCTCTTTCTTTCTCTATCATATCTTAATGCAATGAGTTCAGATGTGCAGTTGATTTTAGAGTTCATAGCATACAAGTGATACTTTGTACAAAATCATTTACAAAAACAAAAAGTTAATTGGTGATGTTCTACCAGCCAGTGCGAGCGTGCTGTGGGTCTCCACACTACTAGCGCTGTGGTTAGCTCTACTTATTCTCAGAAGGAGGAAGTAGGCCACTCAGTATGTCCTCAGCCTAAAGTGGCATTAGAAGCATGCTCAGTTCTTAAACTCCCTTCACTCTCAAGGACCTTATTCGCAGTTTTCATATTACAACTTAGGACGTGTGTACTTCCGCAATTGCACTACTTATTTTGAACACAGATTAATTTACATGTACAATACTTGCATGTCCAGCAGACCCAAATGCAGTTTTGTCAGTAATGGAGGATCCCTTTATACACTGAGGCTCTGAATGACCTTTTGTTGCAATATAAAAAAGGAGGATTATATGTCTCTCTCTTTCTCTCTCATATCTTCATGCAATGAGTTTTGATTTGCAGCTGAGTTTAGAGTTTATAGTACACAAGTGATACTTAGTACAAAATCCTTCAGAAAAACAGAAAGATAATTGGTGATGTTCTACGGGCCAGTGCGAGCGTGCTGTGAGTGTCCACACTTCACACTGCTCGCGCTGTGGTTAGCTCTGTTTATTCTCAGAAAGAGGAAGAACGCCACCCAGTATGTTCTCAGCCTGAACTGGCGTTAGAAACAAGCTCAGTTTTCAAACTCCCTTCATTCTCAAGGATCTTCTTCGCATTTTTCTCTGAAGGACATGCATGGTAGGAGAACACTCTTCGGTCCTTCAGATCTTGCTAGACTAGCCGGTTCTGTTTAGCAGGAACACACACCGGTGAAATGAGCTCTAATGTTCTTCACACACTCCGGCTCTTCCAGATCTGCTCATCAATGCTTCCGTGGTTGTCGGTGAACATAGTCGGGATCCTTTTGCTTGCAATGCCAGGTGTGTATTTGAATGAAACATGGTCAAAAATATTATTGTCAAAATGTTGATCCCACTTATTGTCTGTAATAACTGTGTAGTTACACATTGATGCATGTAACTATTGGTGTTACAGCTGGATTACAGTCGTGCAGCTCATTTAAACACTTGTACATTTAAACACTTCAGTTTTTGCTGCTGTCATGGAATTTGCATCTTCACAGAAAATTCTCATATGTAACTACACTTGTATAACAGGGTGAACTGCTGTTTGTTTCCAAATAAGACTTTTGGTTGTAACAAGTAGGTGATTATTCACATTTTGAGAGTCTTTACACAGTGTCTGTAATATCTGTAAAATTTACCTTGTGATTTAAGTAGTGCTGGCTGTAAACAGCGAATGTTCTAAGTAATTAAACATGAATAACAGGAAGAGCAGGAAGACTTTGATGGCAACCCATGTGCAATTACATTGCATCTGCATAGAAAATACCACTATTTGTAACATTAGCGTAGCTGTAATACTACTTGTGTGAGCTGTAATACTAAGTTATAATATAAAAGGAGAATAAGGGGAGGTGGTGGCGGTCGTGGCCTGGTGGGTAGGATGCTTGACTCTGGACCAAGAGGTCATGGGTTTGAATCCTAACCTCAGCACACCACCACTGCATGCCTGAGCAAGACCCTTAACCCCAAGTTGCTCCAAGGAGACTGCCCCCTGTAGTTAGGGAATGGAAGTTGCCAAAGTTCTGCTAAATACCATAAATGAGTATTACCAAACCAAAAGCAAAAAGCAGAGGGGAAAAAAAAGAAAAAGCGGAGCACTTTCTCATCGTTTGTTGAGGTTTAATCAACAATAATCAGCCCATGTATGCGGCTATGTATGTGTGCTTTCAGTCATCCTTAACCATTACTGGCTTGGTAATAGCCGTTCACAGCCTCCCCCAAATTGTACACTTTCTATTGCTGTGTAAACACTGTCCCTTTACAGAAAAAAAAAACTAGTTTGTTTGCCATGTCTGCTATACTACAGCTATTAAGTGCAGACACACTGTAAAAGCTCTCAAGATGTAGGTGAATCACACACACCACCTGTAAAAGTCAGAGAAAACTCACCTTTTTACACATTACACACACACACACACACACACACACACACACACAAACACGCATCGACACACTTGTAATGACAGAAATAAATGAGTAGAAACTGAAGTAGAAACATAGTTAATGATACATTATAAACTTGGAACTACTCAGATATTACATACAAGCAATTTGGGACTGAAATGTTTCCCCAGACAAGTCGGCCGTGTCACGTCACATCACCACTCTTTACCCGAGCGTTTGCTGACGAAATCTAGAAATGTTGCAATCCTGTCTGAGAAGAACTTTTCCCAGAACTGGGGTACTTACTGAATTGTTTTTAAAACTATTTCAGTGATGTCACACAGCACAAGCAGTGTTTAGTTCACTGCAAAACAATTGTACGACCTTATGGTCTAATCTGAAAGCAATACACATTTTTTCCTCAGAGAATGACTAGTCTTAAAAAGCACTACGTGAGATTAAAATTAGGAGTAGTTCAGTTCCACTTTTTTACGTCCAATACTGATAAAAAGCTCAAATAATTACTGAGTCCTGTACCAGTCTGATAACATCTTTGCCCCTCTATTGAACAATCATTTGTAAACACGTTGTCTGGATGCACTTTGAATCCAAAATGGCTCTCTGCTTCCTCTAGGGAGCGCTTTGTAAGTCATAAAACTCCAGTTTCTACACCCATCTGGAGTTCTGCACACGTCTCCAGCGGCTCTGTGTTAGACGTGTTCTACGCTGTACAGGAGTCTGTATTTTAGGGAGCATGTAGGGAGCAGGGAGCCATTTGGGACACAGCCCTGCTGCTCGTCTATGTGAACTCGTGTCCTCATCAGTGTGCCTCTGTTTACGGTGCATTGATTAGAGTTTACCGCAGTGTTTATGGGACCATTTAGGGTGTTTCCGATATTAGGTCCAGCGATTTGTGGCCCACATCGGAGTATCCTGAGTATTGCACTGGGACACCCCTAATTACCATTTTTAAGATTAATTACTTCTTCAGAAACCTGGCCTTTGCTGAAGTCATTTCTGACCCAAAAACAGCACAAAGGAGTCCCTGATCAGTTTCTTCTGATTAGTAGGTCAGTTGTCTGATGTGAAATCAGGGCTTTTTTTGCTATTTCCTCTCACAGCATCCAACTGAGACATCACACTACAGAGAAAATCTGAAAATGACCTGGAAATGATCCTTTAGGGGGCAGCTGGGTAGCCTAGCGGTTGGGGTGTTGGCCCTGCGCATTGTTCACACTGTGTGGTGTGGTGTGGTGATGCATGACTATGAGGGGCCACTTTACTGAAAAAATCTTCTTTCACCTTCTTGTAAACACTAAAGTGGACGTTATCTTTATGTTTCAGTGTCTCTGGGTCAGGACTGGAGTGTGACGCACACCCCAAGCAAAATCTGTGCTGTCCATCATTCCTCTGTGGTCTTACCATGCAAAAACACCTACCCAAAAGGTCAAAAGGTCACTGCTTCCCTGTGGTACTATAAGAAGAGGCAGGGCGCTGAGGCTGTGGTCGTTTCTGTGGGCTGGACGATGAGAAGACCGATGGAGTTAGCAAGAGCTGAAATGTCTGACTGTTCACTCACCCTCAGTAATGTGACACAGGACAGTTCTGGCATCTATCAGTTCAGCTTCAGGACCAACGTCTTTACCCACAACCTGACGGCTGAAGAGGGAGTAGCGCTGGAGATTACAGGTGAATTTGCTAAAAGTGGCCTCCTGGTACAAGTTGTAAAAATTTTACAAAAAGATTTAGTACCCCACATATGTACTCAAGAGTACTTTAGAGTATGTATTTCAAATAACACAAACCAACTTAAACATTTTGTCTATTTGCAAAAATATTCAGTGACCTATATAGCCACACTTCTTAATAACTGTCATGAACCTTCCATCCATGGAGTCAGTTTCTTGATCTGTTCTATAAACCTTACATTTGAGTTTTTAGTAGGATTTAAGTCAGGTGAGGAAGGGGCTGGTCATTATTTGACCATTTTTTAGACCTTTGTGGCTAGCCGAGCAGCGGATGCACATGGTGAAGCATTGTCCTGCGTGAAGATCACAGCCTTTTGAATGCTGCACATGTGTTTTTCCGGCTGAAAGTGTGTCTTCCAAAAAATTGACAGAAGTGTGGGACCATATTTTCTGCCCATCTTTAACCCCAAAACAGACCAACAAACTCATCCTTTAAAAAGGTTTTAGCCTATAACAGTATCCTTAATCCTCCTTGTGGATGCTTCATTCGAAGTGATGCCCCATGTTAATCAGAGATCCAGTTTGAGCTTATTTTAATTTTACATACCATATTGATCCCGGAAGAAATGACTTGAGTCCACCTGACTGAAACAGAGGGCTGCCAGCAACGGCGCCTGGTGAGTGCTGTGTAGGCGAGCAGTGTGTGGGGACAGTTCTTTGCTCAAGGGTAGATCAGTGGTGCCACTGGTAATCCTGGGATTCAAACCCACAACCCAATGATTGCTGAGGCAGCTCCCTAACCACCAGAGAACCAACTCGAGTTGCACTCGAGTTAATGAATCTTCCAAATAATTATGCATACCTTATTAAAGTGTGCATCACTTTAGGCAACATTTTCTCTTGAAAATGTATGATTCCAGTAAAGCATGAAATTAAAAATCACATCATGCATTACATTTGGCCAAGAAAATGGAATTCCCCTTACGTGTCTTTGTTCCTCAAAGTGTTTCTTCTTTATGATCCTTGGGGTTTTTTTTCCCAGTCACTGACTTCTTCAGCAATGCTTTCTCACTAGCGCTGCTTTACACAGAAACCAAATCAGCCAAATCATTAAAATCACCTGCCTAATACATGTGTAGGTCCCGTTTGTGCCACCAGAACAACTCCGATCTGATGAGGCATGGACTCGCCAAGACCTCTGAGCTGCTGTGGGATCTGGCAACAAGATGTTAGTTTCTTTCCAAGCCACCTTCTTCCACTGCTCCGATTCTGTTCAGGTTTCAATCGTAGGTGCTTTTGGCACTGGAGTCAGCATGGGCACTCTGACTGGGCTGCAGCTATGCTGCCCCCACATGGAGCAGGGGGCACCGCACTTCTGATACTTAAAATGTGTGGAACTTTTCCTACAGCAGCTCTCTTGCAGAATCAGACCAGACAGCACACTCCCCACATCCATCAGTTCATCTTAGGTACCCATGACCCTGTTGTCAGGTCGCCAGTTTTCCCTCCTTGGATTACTCTTGGTAGGTTGTGACCACTGCACACTAGGAACACCTCACAAGACCTGCTGATTTTGGACAGGTTCGGACCCAGTCATCTAGCCAGCACAGTTTGGGCCTGGTCCGGATGTTTCAGATCCTTACACTTGGCCATTTTTCTTGCTTCTAACACATCGACTTCGAGAACAGACTGTTCATTGGCTGCCCAATATATCCCAACCTTCGACAGGAGACAATGTAACCGCATCATCAGTGTTATTAACTTCACCTGTCAGTGGATTTAAAGTGTTGTAGCTGTTTTGTGTATGCTAGTTTACATGAATATTTTTCATTTTAATTATTGTACAATGTAGCCTTCTTGCAAGGAAAATTTTGACATTTTTCTCACTTTAAATCCAATTACAATGAACAGCTACCAACTGATCCTATACACATTGATTTCAAGTGTTGGCTTATCGCCGTCATTTGCTAAAATAATAACAATATTCTTGGTGAGACCGGTATTGTATGTTGTTTCAGGCCTAGAAGTCGAGATGGTGTCAAAGTCAGATGTTGTGTTGGTGGGAGACTGGGTGAACCTGATCTGCGGGACCTGCATCCCTTCCCTCACTGTACCAGTCTACATCTGGCATAAAGACGGACAACTGCACAGCAGCAGACATGGTGACAACGTGCTGGAGTTGCAAGAGGTCAGACTGGAGGATGCAGGCAGCTACTCATGCACCATAAATGGCCATGAAGGCCTACCCTCCTCAGCTGTGAGCTTCACTGTCAAATGTAAGAACCTGCACTATGCTTTAGGGTTTTAATGTCAGTGAGAACCTAGCTAGGTTATGTTTAAAAAATAAAAAACACATCAAAACCCTGTATTACAACTTGTACTCTAAATCCCTTTGCAGAGGCAGGTGAGTGTAGCATTAAGAGTCTTGTCCAGGGACTGGTGTAGCCTGTTCCTGCAAATCCAACACGCTTAAATCCAGTCTTCACAATAGATTTTTCCAGTAACTAAAATGAAGCAAACGGTTGAGTTGTCTATAAATAAATAATCTGCACTTCATTCTTTCTAATTTGCCTAATTTGTTACCTGCGTTTTGTGTCTGGAATAATGGAAACACCTTCAAACAGAATTTAGTAATATTTTTAGTTACTGAAACAAAAACTACTGTACAATTATCTAAACCAGCTCCCCCAAAGAGTGCCTCAGTGTCCATCAGTCCTTCTGGTGAAATAGTGAATGGCAGTCCAGTGACTCTGACCTGCAGCAGTGATGCAAACCCACCTGTGCAGAACTACACCTGGTTTAAAGAAGGTGGAGCCTCCCCTGTAGGATCCGGACAGAACTACACCTTGAGCTTAAACTCCAGAAACAGTGGCTGGTACTACTGCGAGGTTCAAAATGGACATGGAACTCTGAGATCAGCTCCAGTGGCCATCATCTTAAAAAGTGAGACATTAAAAAAATTAAATAAAATAAAAAATAAACAAATAAAAAATTATATATATATATATATATATATATATATATACACACACATATATATATATATATTAGAGTAAATAAAAAATGATCAGAAATTGCATTAAAAAAAACAAAAAAACAAAACAAAACAAAACAACCCTGTGTGTCTCAGCAGAGCACTTGATTCTGTATGTTGCGATTGGAGGAGGACTTTGTGGCATCACAGCTCTTCTCACTGTAGCTTTCTGCCTGAGGTGGGAATGTTCGTTTATTTTTTTATGCTTTTTTAACCGAGTAGAACCGGTCACACTTTTCTGTATTAATAAAATCAGCCCAATCAAGCTTATTTATATAGAACATTTTAGGCACAAATGTAACTCAAATTTACATTCCCCATCAAAGCAAAGCAATAGCAACATCTAAATCCAGCTTGTCTCCATCTTCTGGCTCTGCAGTGTTGAAACGCTCAGCCTTTAATGGCCAGATTTAACCAGAATTGTAATTGGAACAGAATACAGTATAAATATATTTACTGTCAGTGCAAAAGTACAATTTACACTACACAAGTAGGAAAGCTACCAACTTCCATACTCAGTGCTATAAAAGACCATAAATAAAATCCAGCGTGAAGAATGTGAACTGCAGCAAGAGGTGTCACAACTAATGCAGCACCAGGACATATCTAGTGAAAAGAAGGGGTGCTTGTAGCAGTGTAAAACTTCCAAGCTTTCTTAAATAAAACATTTAAACATTACAAATATGAAATACTAATTCACATATGTGTATAGTCTTTGGATAAAGATTGGCTTTTTCCTCCCTGAGAGCAGGAGAAAGATGCAGATGCACAGGCAGAACAGAAAGACAGATCAACTTGACCACAAGGTGAGAAAAAATCCATTCAAGTGAAGGTGCTTCATACATTCAATTATACCTCCCTGCCTGTGGATGGCAATGCGAGGAATACAGCCAAAAAGATGTGTGCTAGAAGTGCTGATTTTTACACTCTTTCTATTGTTGAAAGATTTTTTTAGAACTGTACAAAGTTAGTTATGTTCCATGACCATCCTCTGTGTAGAACGCTGACCCTGATGCTAAGGATGACACGTACGCGTCTCTTGACCTCACAACTCGATGTGATGATGACGTTTACTACACACTTTCAGTAAGTATCTCCACAAAAGATACGTGTTTTCCAGCCCTTAAACTCCTGTAACACTTCTACAAACAGTAAATCAATAATAATAATAATAATAATAATAATAATAATAATAATACTGTAGGACACAGCTCTGCTTCTTGTATGATTTGAATATAGTAAAAGTACATACTAGGTAAAAGTACCATTAGGTGTTTTACCCATTGAGATGACTGTTTTATGTATGTAAACAAAAATTGGACAGGGACATTTGTGTTTAGGTGTTACATTAAAGACTCATTTTCATAGGTGCTTTTCAATGATAAATTGGTTCTGATTGACCTATTTTGTACTTCCCAATATCTTGTTTGTTTTCCAGACTTCAAAGAACATCATGAAAACCAAATCAGTCCAGTGACCCCTGAACACAGGTGCGGATCTTCTTCTTAACCAGAATAAGGACTAAACCCTCGCAGAATACTTTACTGTTCCAACATTGATTTGTATCCAATGAAGATTGTATTAATTCTTACACACAGAAGAAATACTAAAACTGTGTCTGAGCACATTGTGACTGAAACTGTATTTTAATTGTATTAATAAAACATCCTGGCAGTTTTTAGAAGAATGAGAAAGAAAAACATCCTTTAGGAGTGCTTCTGCAGTTAAAACCCCCTGCCTGTAGATGGCAGTGTAGGATTAAGATGTGAATGATATATAAAATGTAGTGGGCTAATGTATTGCTAAATTTTGATTCTGTGCAGTAAGGTGTTGATTATAAAGCAGAAAAATGTATTAATCTAAAATATGCTGGCAGTTTGCAAGATAAGGGAATTGATATCCAGAAAAGATTTTGCTCGCAGGTTCTCATAATTCCGAAAGGGGTGGGCCATTTGGAACTCAAGTGAGCATTGCAGCCTTACAGTGTCTAATGAAATATTGCACTAAAGTTTTGTTTACTTGGATTGTGAGCATTTTTTGCAATTATATTCCATGCCTGCCCCCTTCTGCAAATCTTACAACCATTTAATCTAATAAATCGTTGCATTTTCAGACACTTTAGAATAGGTTTCACTATTTCTGTCAGCAACTTATAAGCTGAACATGAAGTTATGGCCAAGAAAAGTAGTTTTCATTGTTATGTGAACAAAGTGTGTGGTAAAGATTTGAAGGAACAAAACTTGACAGAATATTGCTCTTGTCTCCACGGAGTGATGTTGAGAGTTTCTTTATCTTATAGGTCACTGCGTACATGTGGAACTGATCGAGAAGATTGTAGTCCCAATATTTCATCCATGACTGCTTAAATTCTTAGCAGTCATTTCTTCATTTCAAATTGTGAAAAAGTGTCTCGTCTTACCACCCAGTAAAAACACAGATTCTAAAAGGTCATTTGACTCATGTCGTGACTTACATGTAATGTTTCCATTACAGTTTTGCATTTTTTGAAAAAAAAACTATCATGCAAGTCTCTGGACCTGCTCAAACTACATCCAGCTGTTCATTAAAGTGGATCAGACTTGTGGACGTGGTTTAGAACACAGTATGACTTTCAGCTGTAAAAATGAAAAACAAAACTAGATGGATGCCTTTATATAACAGGGTCTATTTTCAAAAAATGCTGCAGGAGCAGAAGCAACTTTGTAATGGCAACCATCATAAAAACAGGACTCTGATCCCAATTGCTACACCTTCACAAAACCACAGGCAGTCATGCCCTCTACAGGTTGACATTTGTAAGCTGCCAAACTAGGTTAGCTTTGCAAGTCATTGTAAGACAAACCACGTCAGCAACATCCAGATAGATGAAGACCTCAAGACATTGTCAACCCTCTTGGTCAATTTGATTCTTTCAGGTGTTTTTTTGTAGTATTGGACTTGAATGTGATTACCATCAGCCATGGACAAGTTTGAAACATTGGCTGGTTTATATAAGCGGACACTAACCCTGGTCCTGGAGAAGATCTACCTTCCTGAGGAGTCTAGTTCCAGCTGCAACCTGCTGCACCTGAAGCAGCTTTTTCAGAAGGTCCTGATTGGCTGGAGCATTAACAAGCCAAAGAGGGGCAGCAGGTTAGAGCTAAACATGGCAGGAAATTAGATCACCAGGAGGATGGTTGGTGGCCACTGATTTAAAAACCCATTTACTTAAGAGCTCTCTAGAAACATGATGCAAATGGGGAGTTTTGTGAATCCGGAAGAATGTTCTGTGGTGTTCCATATACTTATTAGGCCCATACTTCTTTATATCCCATAGGGAAATAGTTAAACAATGTTGACTATGACTTTTATACTGAAAGTTAAATGGTGGCCTTTAAAGACACTTAAAGCCCTAACAAGTCACAGCTTGGAGGCTCACCCTGATAACTTTTGTCTCAGCACGAAGGCCTTAGTTCAATTGAGCCCCCGCATAAGACAAATTAAACACCATTACCATACTCCAAATTCAACACTTATAAAATAGGTCAATTATACACTGATTACAGCAAATTAAAGCAAATTATAACTATAAAAGGAAAGTCTTGCAGTTCTTTAAGAAACCGAAGTGCAGAGGGGAAAAACGCGCTTGGCCATAAGATGTGTCTCATGTTTATATTCATTCATTTTCTTTTTGACAAGCTGTTTATATGTTTCCAGGATAAGATGATGGAATTTTTGACACTTAAAATGTGAGGTGTACCTTAAACTACAGATTAATCAAGACACTTTGACAGAATAGGAAGCGGTCTGGAACTTGAACAGCGCAATGAAACGAGCAGCATTTGTAATGAAATATATAATGCTTTTATTCTTTTTGTAGTTTGGTTTGTCAAGACTGGCAGGGAAGGGAAAACTGCCGTAACGTGACCGTTCTGCTGCTTCAGAACCAGAATTTATTTCTGAGGCTGTTTTAAAAGTTACACACGGCTTCAGTGGACAGTTTTTCATACGACCCTAAGGGTGACCTGTCTTCCACTGACTGAAGTTTAAAGAATGTCCACACAGACGTTTGAATCTTGGAATGCACTCTGAATGCCATACGCATTTTTGTAGCTGCGCTAGATTGACTTCAGTGAGGCGTTACCTTAGTTTAACGCCAGCCTGCAGCCCAATGTGTAGTTTCGTGTATTTACCTCGAGGGGCAGTAATTATTCTGTCCTAAGTGTTTACATGTGGCTCATCTGTGTGGGTAGTTCTGCACTGAAACATGAATCCAGCTGTAGTCACCTGATGCCACGAACGCCAGAAAAACGCCGGACTCAGACGTGTGTGTGAACAAGGTCTTAAGGGGGCATGTAGAAGGTCGTCAGAATCTAACCTGATGGTGTGTTACCCTCCATTACCCTCTAGTACAGGCTTGGACAGTCTGTACAGTTATAATGTACAACAGTTCAACAGTAATTGTACTAATATTATTCAATTAATATTTATTGAGCAATGAATTAAAATCTACAAACATATTTTTAGTGATGGTAAGAGGCAGCTGCTGAAGGCCCACAGTGAAAAAGGACAATTTCCATGGAAAACAAGCTCCTTCCCTTTCCATCAACACCATATCACTGCATCTGTTTGTGTTTCACTCATCCTGAAGTGTTTGCACTAGTGAAGTCACCCATACTGAACACTGGCTAGATCCATTTAGAGCAGGTGGCGAAAGAAAAGAAACTTTCGCGCCACACCATATTGTGTATTTGAAGGTGGAAAAGGATGTATTTTACTAGGATTTGAATTTGCTGTTATTTGTACCTGAAGAAAAAAAGAAATACCGTCCACCTCTCTTACATTGCCCCAGTAATTTGTACTGAAAACAGATTAGTTAAGCATGGTTTACTTGTTCTTTACTTCATTTGTACTGTCTTGCTCCCATTTGGGCTCATTCTTGATTTGGTCTCTGCCCACTTTAGAGACAGTCTTGACTAATCAAAGTGTTGGACTCTTCTTTAACTAAAGAAATGTAATTTTAAACAAAAGCACTTTGACACAGGACTATCTGACTGCTTCAAACTAAACTTTTTTTCGATTCAGCCTGGAGTGCATGGATGCATACAATGCGGACCCCACCTTATGAAGATTTTTCTCGTCAGGAGCAAGGGTGATCACACTAAAAACACACAGCAGTGATGTACATGCATCATGACACACATCGTGTCAAACCAAGTGATGCCATGTCATTTACAGGTGAAGATTCTTATAAAGCTTAGAACTAAGTTGTTCAGGTAAGTTTAGTGTGGGTTGGACAAATGGTTGGAAATATCTGGTTCTGTCTATAATATAACTCTTACAGTCTTCAGTGTGCGTATGTGTATCTACTCACTGTAGTTGTGGGAGGTGGAACGAAGGTGGCCGTCTGGCCTCTGACAGAAATCGAGAGAACAGCAGAACACACTCACACAGTGCTCGCTCCTTCATTCCCTCCCTTCCCTCTTTCTTTAACCTCTCACTGACTCCAGGTGAGCCAGAGGAAGACCATGCAGTGTGTACGACAGAGTAAAATTAACTACTACTCGCAGAAGATCCTTCTGTAATGTAATAAAAGTAATAAAATTGAAATAAATGTGAGATGGATTACACCTACCTAATATGAGTTGTTGGGAAAATGAGCAAAATAGGAGCTGGTTGGTTTTGTCTATGCATGCAGGGGAGCAGTACCGTCTTTTTTCAGCAGAACAAACGCGGCTCGTTGAGCTTTACGAAGAATATAAAGAGATAATATCAAAGAAAGGCAGTAATGTAGCCATCAGTAAAGCCAGAGTGATGGCTTGGCAGAATATTGCAGAAAGGAGAAAAGTCTTGTACCTTCTCTCTATTGGCTCCATATGTTCATTTTGCTTTATAGTGTAATTTATTATTCTCCATAGAGTACTTTAAATTGCATGTTGTCTTTCCATGTCAATAAATTTAAATAGATCCACGTGACTTAGCAGTGGTCTAGAACAACCTTTTCAACATTAAGGCCCACCTATCTATTATGGCATGTTGCCGAGGCCCACTTGAGCACATTAGATGATATTAAATAACCAATTGCAAACCAATGGCCTGTCTTGATTTTAGATTTGCGGCCCAATCAAAAGCCTTCGCGGCCCATCAGTGGTTGAGAAACCCTGGTCTAGAAAATACAACTTAAGTGTAACCCCCATGCCTACAAAGACTTTGGTTGTTAAATACAGCTCTACTGACGTGTTTGATCTCCACTGACCCTCTTGCCTGTTCATTGACTTGAATATCCATCCTTCACTATTACATCTCAACAGAAGCAATCTCATCGGAGAGAGAAGAACCTGGCAACAAGTGAAAACAAAATACAAAAATATCTTCCACAGTACTAAGTATCTAATGAAAAAAATGTCAGTTTGATCACAATAGTTCACAAAACTCAAATCTAATTGTAGCCACTAAGAAAATGAGCCAGGCCACTGCTACTGGTGGGGGGGCTCCACCTGAGGACCTCGCACTGAGC
>JBBPCX010007778.1:0-18045 GCA_037974365.1 Hydrocynus forskahlii
ACTTCCTCTGAAGTGTGAAGTGCTCATATGTTTTCCTTTTACACCAACAGGCTCTGACAGTGGAACGATCCATTCTGCGAAGAGGGGACACCCTTGTCGACCGCTTGCACACTTCTTTATTTTTATGCACAATCCGATTATCAGAGGTCCCTCTGAGCACAAATGTTGTGCTTACTCTTATAAATACAAAAGATGCTTCTGTGATCGATTCCAAAATATGGGATTTTTAGGTGAATGTGGCGTTCACCCCCGCTCGGACAGTTTGTGAAGGTCTAGATTGTGACTCCTGTTGAGGTGTGAGGAACTGAAACAGTTGTAGCAGATGAGGCTAATGTCGGAGTGCGGAGGAAAGGCGTCTCGACTGGGGAACAAAAACAGCGGCTGTTTGCATTTTTACTGTAATGTCGACTGCTTCTTCTGCTCTGGGGGACTCTCTCGCTCTCGCATGGTGTCTTCTCGTCGAAGGGTAACGTGTCTTTAAGTGTTTAATACGTGTTTTTAACTGTCTGCACAGTTAACGGTCAGAATATCTCCTGAATTACTGAGATAGGAGCTCCGTGTCTCGGTTTAATAACACCATTTATTAAAATAGCCTCGTTTTTGTGTGTGTCAGCATAAAGGAAACGAATATCTAAACAAATACGAGGAAACCACAGAAAGAAGGGCGTTTATCGAACCGTTTATTCCTCTCTCGGTTGAGAAGAGGCTCTTGCTTTCTGAAGGAAACGGTCCACAGCCTCCTTCTCCTCCTCCTTCTTGTTCTTCTGTTTGACAGGCTTAAAATGGGAAGGAAATGACAGGACCTTAAACACGACAGGGATATGGAGACATAAAGCGGGCCTGAGACCAGTTTAAGCAGAAATATTTAGGCTGTGTGTAGAGAGCAAGCCCAGAGATTCATCAGAGTGGACTTGGTGAGGTCACTTCATGCTGCTTTGTGCACTTGCTCCAGAGCCAAGCCCTCGCTGCTGGTCAGGCTGCAGTCTTAGTTTAACGTCTGGGGAGAAACCTCAGTCCAATCCTGCTAACAGATATAGAAAATCCACTTTAAAATGGTGTCAGGAACATCATGTCCATAGCCTGATCAGCCATTGTCTTCGTGATGGCATATGTGTGTTTTGTGTGCTGTGTTCACAGATCCAGTAAGATCTGCAGCAGTGGCCAGAATGTGCTAGACTGCCCCCGCTTACTCAGTCAGTCTGGAATTCGTTGGGATATTGGATTCCAGCTGGATCCAGAGGGTTGTTCAAAGGAATATCAAAACACTCCTGCACAGTAGTTTGCTGTGCAATGGTGGTGATCATCAAGGACAAATTCAGACACTCTTTACTACTCGTGTATTGAGTGTTTGCAGCCGTCTACGAGCCTTAAAATGTCTTTCCTTCACCTTATCATATCTCAGCCAGCTGTGGAAGTCGATACACTAATGTCAAGACGCAGCAAGTGACTAGAAAATCAGGACTATCCATCATCGCTGCATTAAACAAAGAAGTGTGTCAAGGATCAGATCAGCAGGGAAGCTGAGAGAGGGAGAGGAAATTTGGGATTTCCTTGTGTTGTAAGCTCACAGGAAAAGCCACCCCTAGATACATAATACACTGTCCCCCTCGGACCTGCTTTCGACTAGAGTCTGGATCTGTTACTGCACCGTGGCACTGTTCTGTAGGCCCCTGCCCTGCCTCGGAAATCTGAATGAAAGAAGGACCGGTCTGGGTTTAGAATTTTCATAGGCAAAGCTCTGCATGAACAATAGATGGCACTACCTCGAAAACATGTATTGCTATCTGCCCAGTATCAGCAGAAAATGTTGTATTTGAAGCCAGAGGGAAAAGAACAAATCTGATCCAATTCTGGAGAAAGTCTTGCCAGAAACATCACAGAATTGCTGTTAGTGCAGCATAACCAAGCAGTGCAGGTCACATATGTACAACAGGAACCACACTTAGCATAAACTGGCAAACTATTAGCTAGCCAAGTATTATATGTTTCGATTCCATTGTTTTCGAATTGTCCCTACAGTTCAAATACTGAGTAGTTGTATTTTTAAGTTAAAAACACCTTAGTAGTGTCAGTACTGGCACCAGAAAATAAGTGGTATAAAGCTGTTTCTCATGAAAAACATCTAAAATATTTTATACAAAAGATTTTATGGTGTTTGAGACATGTAACTGATGTAATTCTGGAGAATTCAAGCAAAGGTTCATCATCATTTCGTGATTTAATTACTATGCTTCTGTCTTAATTGTGACTTTTTGGTCAAAACCAGATTTAGTTGCCTGCAGGTTCTAGTCGAGCAGATGCACAGAATTACAGTAGATTGCTAGATTTCTTTCTGTTTCTATTATGAGCTTTGTTTAATAAAAGCAGTATAGAACTTGGGCTGCATTGTCATCAGTGTGGCTGGTCAAATCAATATTTCCTGTATGTTTGTGTGCATAATGCTTTTCTGTGGATGCCTGAAAAAGGCCTTAGTCAGCAGTTACTCCTGAGTGGTTACTTGTTGGCCATGGCATTATAGTGCCTCTGTATCCATTTACTGACCATCTTTAAAGTGTTAGGGGCTATTATTCTCTCTTTATTTGTTGTGTGTGTGTGTGTGTGCGTACATTTGTATGTGGGCAACTGCCCGAGCAACGTAGGCAACCTAAAACTGTTCTTCCCACTGTGCTGCAGGTGTAAAAGTCTCCATGGCGACCAGTGCTGTACCTGGGGACAACCTACCCACCTATAAGTTGGTGGTGGTGGGAGATGGAGGCGTGGGCAAGAGTGCTCTCACCATCCAGTTCTTTCAGAAGATCTTTGTCCCGGACTATGACCCCACCATCGAGGACTCCTACCTCAAGCACACGGAGATAGATGGACAGTGGGCCATTCTAGATGGTAAATGTATTTAACCCTTTAAAGTACAGGCTTATTATTAAATAACTACAATAATTAGAGGCATTTCCAGGAGAAAATGTGAAGTGTTATTGAGTGGTCTTATGGGCAAGAATTATTTATTTATTTATTTTTTTTAATCTTGTTGCACCATGGATTTGAATCAGCAATTAGGGGCAGGCGCTTTACTGCTGGACCACCAGGGGGCGCCTCTTACTAAGCCATTAATGGTTAAGGATAGCTGAAAGTGCGTGCAGCTTTGTTCACGGGCTGGGAATTTTTAATTAAACTACAACAAACAGTGACACACATCTTTTTTCTATAACTGCCCTGAGCTTTAGGGTCTTGAAGTCTGTTTATGAGTCTGCTGTGTGTTTTGCTCCGCGTGTTGTTTCGCCATATCTGTGACGTCACAGACTCTCTCTCGATACACATTTTGAAAGCATCTCGACTGTCCGCTCTCTCTTCCCATACATTACAAATCTGACTCAACCATCAGTACTCGACAACTCATCAACTGATTACAAAGTCATATACAAGCGTGGACATATTGATGTGGGAACTTTGCTTCCTTGTTCATGACTGAGGGTACAGGGGAGTGAGAGATGGACAGATGGATTGGGGCGGCATCTGCAGCGTTGCGTACGCTTAACCGGCCTGTTGTGGCAAAGAGAGAACTGAGCCAAAAAGCAAAGCTCTCGATTTACTAGTCTCAGAGTAGAGCTGCTGCTCCTCCACGTCAAAAGGAGCCAGTTGAGGTGATTTGGGCGTCTTGTGAGGATGCCCCCTGTATGCCTCCCAGGGAAGGGTTTCCAGGCATGCTCCACCAGGAGGGGGCCCCGGGGCAGACCCAGGACATGCTGGGGGGATTATATTTCTGGGCTGGCCTGGGAACGCCTCAGTGTTCCCCCGGAAGAGCTGGTGGAGGTGGCTGGGGAGAGGGAGGTCTGGGCATCTCTGCTGAGGTCGCAAACCCCTGTGACCTGGACCATGATAAGCGAACCATGCTAATATTTCAAAAACTGTAGGAGGAGTAGAGGTGCTAAATTCTAGTTGTAAAAAGATAATAATAATAATAATAAAAATAAAACTTAAGAAGAATAGCTGATGGAAATCACACTATTTATTCTGTAACTAAAAGTCATGTAGTTATGAGTGTGAGGAACTGTAGTGTGGCCCTATGTATGATCCTTAAAGGTTAAGGATTAAAGGGAAATTCCTCCAGTTTTACAGAACTGCATTATTCATTAGGATGTCAGCACAGTCATTAAGACTTGTTAAGGTTTGACGTAGGCATGTAGAGCAGGGGATGTGGCATTCAATGTTTTTTGATTATCAGGATGTGTGTAGAGTGGGGAGTGATGTTTGGCATTGGTGCACAAGTTCTTGTTGGGTGCTGATATGATGGTATGATGAGGTCAAATATGGTGGTGATGTGGTTATTGTGGCTGCTCTAATCTCAACTACTGAGTCATAGAGAATTTCTGAAGTATCAGTGGAAGTCCCCTTTAAATAGGACCTTTAGAATGCACTAAGACTGAAATCTAAGTTTTAATTCTCTTAAATGTATGGGAGCTTACCCTCCCAGAAATGATTGGTCATATACATATTTTTGATGGCTCTGATCCAAAGCTCAGTACTGTCATTGGGACAAGACGATACCAACAAAAATAATTAGATATCAGAGAAAAAAGCAAATCAGAAGATTTTTATTACATCTAGCATATATAAAAGTAATACATGGCGGACACTACATACATGATCATTGCTCAGACATATAGAAGATACTGCAATTTGGTGCATGTGGGTGTGGCAGAAAAATAATTTGTATTTTCATGCACAGTAGCGTAAATGCTGGCCTGGCATGGAGTGGTGATAGATGGAATATATTATTAACAGGACGTAGTTAGGCATGATGTAGCAAAGTCCAATCAAATCAAGCCTTCTGTTCATAGTCAGTTTAGCTGGTTTACTGATAGGATAGCCAAGTTTATATTACATTGTGAACATAATGGCTGTATAGTAATCAGCTAAACCGATAAGCTAGCTTGCTATCTGCTATATATATTTGGCTCCTTCTCTTTTTTTAGACATTATTTGCATTATTTGCATGACTTGCCTGAGTATGATTTTTTTTAAAAATATTAATCCAGGTAAACTGTCATTTTTTATCAAATTGCCATTTTCTTCTTGTTTTATCGCAAAATGTTTTTAAAACAGCCTTAAACCACAAACTCCGTGTAAGTGTGGTTCTAAAGGGTTTCTGGTATGGTCTCAGCATCAAATTCAAATGATTTGGACTAGCCCTTGTTATGAGTGAGAAGTCATTCATATTGAATTACAGCTGCTAACTTTTAGTGGTTACAACAAATATTCCCAGTTATTTTGGGAATAGCAGATAACTCGCTAGTTAAGCAAGTGAAGCAGCGGGCAGCCAGGGACAGAGCGCCCGGGGAGCAGCGTGTGGGGACGGTACCTTTCTTAAGGGAACCTCAGTGGTCCCACTAGCAGTCTTTGGATTCAAACCCACGACCTTCTGATCACAGGGCGAACGCCCTTACCACTAGGCCACCAGCTGCCCCACCGAAAATGAGGGACGCTTCGCGATTTTGTGTGTCATCCATCATTACCTCCCAAAAAGCACAAAATTATGTTAATTGTCCCCCGAAATTACCCAAATTTTCTATGTGGGTACCCTTTTTGTTTTTTGTAGTGTTTCTGTCTTTTGTATGAATGAATATGTGTTGCTCATTTGTTCTGAGTGTGGACATTGCGTGTGCGTGCACTAGCATGTGCTTATTCTAGTAAGCATTATGTTCATAATGTTTGCATGTGGGTGTGTCCATACTTACTCTGAAGACAATATTTGTGTGTGCGTAGTTCTCGATACAGCAGGTCAGGAGGAGTTCAGCGCTATGAGAGAACAGTACATGCGTACTGGAGACGGCTTCCTCATCGTCTTTTCAGTGACGGACAAAGCCAGCTTTGAGCATGTGGACCGCTTTCATCAGCTCATACTGCGAGTTAAAGATAGGTCTGAAAACACGTACACTCTCTCCCACACACATTCACACATGAGTTCCGCATGAATAAAATGCATTATAATCAACACAGTTGTTCAGTATTTCAGTTATTGTCAACAGTAATCGTGTAATATTTTTGAACCAATGTTCATATTGTAATCAAGAGAATTCAAAGCACAATTTTTGTGGTTTTAAGTTCCCATAGCATACATTTTTTTGTATATTAGTTTATCCACTTAGGTCTTTAATTGCCTAATTCTAACTTCATTGTGAATGGGCAGGACTTAAATGCCGTTGGCTGAACAGGTGGACATACACTATATGGACAAAAGTATTGGGCTCTACACTGTTGGTGTAATGGTCAGGTGTCCCAATACTTTTGCTCATATAGTGTATGTAAATATGTTGGTTTGATGATATCACCAAAACAGAATTGAAATTGTTTTGTTTGCTATTTAGTCTTCATATATGGATTGGGGAGTGAAAAATACATTTTGAAATGTTGGCAGTGTTTATAGTTCATAAATAAAAAATGTTTACTTCAAAAACATTAGGACAGCCGTTATATGGCTTCTTTAATAATGTTTATATATTATTAAATATTCTAGGGAATCGTTTCCCATGGTCCTTGTTGCTAATAAAGTAGACCTGGTGCATTTGCGGAAAATCACAAGTGAGCAGGGGAGAGAGATGGCGATGAAGCACAGCGTGAGTCGCTGATCTTTGAGTTTTTATTTATTTTTTGCCAGATTGTTTTTTTTATTATTTGAAAGTTGTTTTGCTTGCAAACCATGTATTTTTATCTTCTTTTGACAGATTACATATATTGAAACAAGTGCAAAAGATCCACCCATGAATGTTGATAAAGCGTTCCATGAGCTTGTGAGAGTGATTCGGTGAGTGGATTTGAATTAGGTCACGATGATTCAGTCCTTTTCAGAGTTAAAAGGTGATACAGCACCATTTGATGGAATCCTTTAGTTCAAGTAGAAGTGCAAGAAATCAGGTATTTGAAAATTTGCAATGGTGTTTAACTGGGCTTAAAAATGATTGGAGATGGTAATTGCTAAAGCCAATACATCCTCATATGTATTGTTAATACTCAATACATATATTAGAGGTTGACTGATATGGGTTTTTCTTTGGCCGATACCGATATTTAGAAATCCGATGGCCGATATGCGATTCCGATTTTTTTTTTGGGTGGGGATGTTGATATTTAGTTAATAATAATAATAATAATAATAATAATAATAATAATAATGTTTCTTGACAAACAGTTTCATACCAAATGGTCATAATCTTATGATTGCCAAGAAATAACTTCACACAGCCTGCTGTTCAAGGACTACACAAGCCACTAGTGGTTAAAGCCTGACGCAGGCACATTTAATGAGGAGAGCTAAGCGCACTAAATCGTGTGTATATTTTTCAAGATATGTTGACAAACCGTTCTATTTTCCACTTTCACAAGCAAAAAACGTTCATTTAGAAACAGCATTGACAACATCAATTGTTGTTAAGTGTAATCACGCATTTTAAGCGTTTAGTTGTCTTCAGCATCGTCCTGAGCAACTCTGTCTTTAAGCACGGTGCTATAGGCTATGTACTCCCGTTTTAATGCAGCATTTCATAGCAAACCAATTTAAGAATTGATAAGATAAAAAATTCAAACTTAAGAGTTTTCTCCCAGGAAGGCAAAATTCTGGTGTTTGCGGCTAGTCCTGCAGGTGCCGGTAGAGGGGGCGTGTCACGAGTGTTCCACAGCAGCAGCATGAGGCTGGTCATAAATCCACGTCTGTTAATCGGTACCAAACTGCACAGAGCGAAAAAACTTCATTTAGATTGTTTTAATTTCAGTTACATTACTCAGGAGAGTATTTTACTTTGGACAAATGACCACTTCCATCCCTGCCTCTTTCCTGCACTTGGCCCAATCACAGGTTTTCCACAAGCAGAAATGTGTAAAAAAAAAACCAAACATCACTGGAAAGCTTCTTTGTAAAAAACGCATTTATTGAAAGTAAAAACCTAACAGAAAAAGATCTTGCCCACATAATTGCGTTTACATTATTTATGTAATAATGAAATTATATTTTATGCACTTTCAAATGTATGTCCCAGGTTCATGGTAAAATTGTCTTGCATGAAACTGGTCAGTGATGCAAAAAAGGTTGGGGACCCCTGCTCTTAAGTGCTTTTCAGATGGGACTATGGGGTAATGTCATTCCTCAGATGGGACTTTAGTGTTGGCTGTATGTTATTTTTACAGACTGCGTTCTTCCATGTCAGTGAACAATTCAGCTTATTTTTACCTATAATAAAATGGAACATGAAAATAACCATATATTATATTCATCCAATTAAACTGCCATTGTCAGTAGATTTTCCATTATATGCTGTGATAAATGGGGACTCGAGAAAGCATTTGCTTGTATTCTGTGTGGCTCAAGTCAAGTCCTACTGTACATCTTTGAACACTGAAAAGTAAAATGACAGAAATAATATTACCTTAAAAAAAGATTGGTAGATAAGTAAAATTATTATATTAAATTATATTAAATTTTCTATTTGTGAGCGTATTGCAAACTTCGATGTCCTAGTGTGTGAATTACATAGCTACTCATACTGAGATTTTTTTTTTTGTCCCTTGCAGATTAATTACTTTACCCCACCTTGCAACGTAAAATGTTCATAGTTCATTAAACTATCCATAAGTATTAATAAAAGTGCCACTTGTACTGCAGTGTGTATTGGAACAATAAATTACTACGCTTACTATAGTTATATGCCAAAGTACACTATATGGACAAAGTATTGGGACACAGGGTCTTTCCGGGTTTAGGCTAGGCCCTTTACATCCATTGAAAGACATTCTTAATGCTTCAGCAGACCAAGACATTCATGACAACGCCATGCTTCCAACTTTGTGGACCCAGTTTGGGGAAGAACCTTTTCTATTCCAGCATGACTGTGTCCCAGTGCACAAAGCATGGTTCATAAAGACACGGTTGGTAGAGTTTTATGTTGAAGAACTTGACTGACTCTCACAGATCCCTGATCCCAAAGGTGTTGGATGGGGTTGAGATGAACTGGAACAGAGATTGTGAGCCAGACCTTCTCGTCCAACATTGGTGCCTGACCTCATAAATGCTCTACAGAATGAATGGGCACAAATTCCCACAGAAACTACAAAATCTTGTGGAAAGACTTCCAAGAAGAGTGGAAGATGTTATAGCTGCAAAGGGGAACAAATCCATACTAACGTCTATGGATTTGAATGCAATGTCATTACAATACATAGACTTTAATATGGAATTGGTGTATTGGTGTAATGGTCAGGCATACCAATACTTTTGTTCATATAGTGTATATGTTCCCTTGGTCATACGAGATGCTGTTGATTTTCTAAGTGATTTTTCCCCCAATATGTTAAACACAGCACATAAATACAACATGTAATTTAGCCAGGGATGCTCAAGCTTTTCATACATCATGTTTTGTGGAATGGTACAAAGATGGATTGGTGAGTGAAGTCTGAGTTTGATTAAAGGGATCAGTATGAGAATTTTGGAAGCAAAGTAAAGTTATCATCAAACATTGTTTGTGAATATTAAAAACACTCTGTATGTCCTATTTAATTGTTCTTTTTTCACGCTCCCTCTTTTTTTTCTCTGTACAGGCAACAGATTCCAGAGAGGGCTCAGAAAAAGAAGAAAAAAACCAAATGGCGGGCAGACAGGCCGTCGGGCTCGGGCAGGCTTCACTGTGTCGTACTCTGACTGTTTCCGTCTCTCTCCGGGGCACGTCAACAATGCGATGATGGCTCGGACTGTTAACACACACACACACACACACACACACACACACATACACACACAAACATGCACTGCCCCTCTAATGTAATACTACTGCACACAGGTTTGAATTAATATACCAAGGTTTTGGCCACTTACACAAATCCACCCAATTCAGGAGATCTCGTTAGGTGATTTGTACTTAACGAACCTTGGTTTCGCTGTCCAGTCAGTGTTGTGAGTGGTAAAGTTTTATAAAGGTCCGGTTGGTCCTTTTTTTAATCTAATATATATATATATATATATATATATTATAGTTCAGTTGCCAGTCAATCCCCTAAACTGGCTGTTGAAGCCCTGACTAGCACATAGTCCAGGAAACAAGCGCTGTTTGACTGCTGGTTCTCTCAGAGAACGACTCAAAGACATCCCTAATGAGGCCTTGTTTTTGTACGAGTTTGTACCTCACGTTTGTCCTGTTATTGTAAAGTAATCCTTTAACAGCACAAGGATTCATTAACGTGGAATGTTGGAGCTTCTTCCTGCTCTGTGGAGAAGCTCGTAGACCTGTACTGGAAACATTGGCTGCCTTTGAATACACGGACTCGTTATACATACAGAGGCGGATGGAACGTCTATTTATTCCAACAGCATCTGCTCAGGAGTGTACATTTCTGCAGAATTCGCTACTCAATTCAAAGCCATCTTGCTGTTTTCACAACTTATTGGTCATGGAGTTTGTGTTAATGAATGTTGCATGCATGCTTTGGAATCCAATTAGAAAAGACCAGGAAAGTAGTCTTAGGATAAAGACAATGGTATTGCCTTGACCTGCCGTGCCACAGTGCATTACCCGGCGAGCTGAATAGCAATTATTTCCTGCTTAAATGCAAACAGCGCATCTTAGACATAACGAAATGCATCCACTTTGCTGGAAAATAGCCATGGTCAACCATTTGTGTTAATGGCCAATAAAAGCAGAATAATTGAGGGATGTTCCTGGTCAGCTGCTAATGAAGAAGGGAGACTAGTGCTGACATTCATGCCATTTCCAGGTTTTAGTTGCACATCAGACACCATCTGATTTCCACAGGAAAATTATTGCAGCTTCAGGCTTTGCCGAATTCCAAACGTCTAAAATGGTGGTCACCAACTCTGGTCCAGAAGATCTATCTTCTGGTTTAGTCTAGTTCCAGCGACAGTCTGCCGCATCTCCTCCAGCTTATTAATTTCTTCAGAGGTCAGTCCTGTATTGGCTTAATCTCTATTACGTTAAGTAATTTAAGTAAAGTTTTGTTTTAGTAATACTCTTTGTTAACTATAATAGCCCCTCTACCTGATACTACGGATTCAGCCAACCTGTATAGATGTTTAGTGTTGGGTAAAGAGTAGGAGGTTTTTATAGTTAACCAGAAGTATTACACAATAACTGAACTGTGTTCAGTTGTATAAGTGGGTTCCTTCTGTACTGAACTTTAAATACCCAGACAGTGATGTGTTTGCCCATGCCTTTGAGCAGCCTAGCTTTGTGCAGTCTACTGCCTAACATTGCTACGTTTATCAGAAGTAACCACCAGATTTGGCCCTCAAGTTATGGCCCAAAACAATTCACATTAAAGCTCCTGGTGCTTTCTGAATGATAACCCTGCTCAGATATAACCCTGCAGGAAAGTAAATGTCCAGCAGGAGGACGGTTGATGACCACTGCTATACAACACTAGCAGAAAGTACATATTTGGTTGCTGGGGGTTTCTGGTGCTGTTTCTTACCAGTGTTGACCCTACAAGAGAAGACCTTGAAGTTTGAAATCAGTGTTACCACTACTCGTCATTCTGTTCTTCTTCGGCTTACTCACTGGACTGTTGGATTGTAAAATAACTAAGGAGATTCTTAAAGAGTTTTAAGTAGAGTTCTAACATGTCAAGGATTAAAGAAAAGCAACTTATCAAGACCTGAAGCTGCTCGATGATGTTCATAGTTTCCCATGTTAGCAAGGCAGTTCCGTTGTGGACTGAGTGTCCAGTGACAGTGACAGTATTCCGTTTGTGGTCAAACCATCCCCTAAAGGTACACACACCATCACTTGAGTTTGCAGAGTACAAGAGCAGCTTTGTTCAAGTCAAGGCTTCTGTTCAAATAACTGATATGCCTTGGTCTTCACTTCTCTTGTTCATACACACCCCTAGTGTGGTTAATAAGTAGGCCTAACATTTGCTCTAACAGTTACATATCTCTCAGAAAGGTGCCCAAATGAAGTATTTCGGGAATGTCAGTGAAAGAAACAGTGTAACACAAATACTTTGTCATTGCACAAGTACCGTTATTTTTCCTTGTACAATAATATACCGTTCAAGAACCTCTATGTATTTTTTCGTTCGTCTCGAAAGCATCGTCACTTTATGTTGGCTTGTAAAACTGTGCGAAAGTGTCTCTTGCATTGACTTTGATAAGGCTTTTTTTTCATGTGTTTGAATGTAAAGTTTGCTTTGAAAATTTAAACCGTGTTGGAGCTGAAAGAGCTCCTTTCAGCAGCGCTTTTGTTCCGTTGTGAAGTTTACTGTACGTGATGTGAGTGTATACTATGCTCTCTTACTATGCTCCAGGGAGGTTTTTTTTTTTTTTCATGGAAATGTTCCCCCAACAATCAAAATCGGAGAAGAGAATGTCAATGCGCTGTATTTGCAACCTCATTAGAAAGTGCAAGAACTGTGGCATGTAGTTTGGACTATTAATCGTTTTGCTACCGTTTTTGTACTTAAGTAATTTATTCTTAATAATTATTCGTGTTCTGTCACCTTATTTGTATTACAAGCGTAAGCACCAACATTAAATACTCCTATAAAAGGGATTTTTTGCTAAAGAACTGTTGTACACATTTCTAAACTATAAAATAAAGAATAAAAAAGGCATAACAAGCCACATCTTTTTGTTTCTGTGGCATTATTGTGAAAATCTGCCATCTGGTGGTTTAAGATATGTATGAAATACAATTCTTATTTTGTTCTTTCCATTAAAGAAAACTTTGGACTTGGTGAGTAAAATGAGTCTACATGAAGTAGAAAAAAATATATAATGATGTCTGTTCAGTACTCAGATCCTCTCAATGTTACTTTAAAGGTTACAACCAATAAGGGGCATATGGCCTGGACCACTGACAGCGGAAATATAAACACAAACCACTGGGGCGGAGGCTTATGACTCAAAGTACTGGGATGATGAGCCACTACTTTTGGAAGGAGTTCAGGATGCTCACATGGATGAAAATTTCCACTGTCCATCATTGCACAGACCTTGCCACACTTTATTATCAACACAGTCAATTTTTGCTGATAAATGTTGATTTGAGAATTTAGTTACCATTAACTGCACATATTTTTATTCCTCTATAATAATAATAGTAATTATACACTATATGGACAAAAGTATTGGGTCACTCATGTTTTTCAGGGTGTGGGCTAGAACATTTACTTCCTGTAAAGGGCAATCTTAATGCTTCAGCAGACCATGACACTTTGGACAACGTCGTGTTTCCTTTGTGGACATGGTCTGGGAAAGAGCCTTTTCTATTCCACCATGACTGTGCCCCAGTGCACAAAGCAAGCTCCATAAAGACGTGGCTGGATGAGTTTGGTGTGGGAGAACTTGACTGGTCCACACAGAGCCCCGACCTCAACCTCATTCAACCTTTGGAATGAAATGGAAAGGAGATTGTGAGCCAGACCTTCTCATCCAACATCAGTGTCTGACCTCATAAATGCTCTACAGAATGAATGGGCACAAATTCTCACAGAAACTCCAAAATCTTGTGGAAAGCCTTCCAAGAAGAGTGGAAGCTGTTAAAGCAGCAAAGAGGAGACCAACTCCATATTAAAGTCATAAATATTGTATTTGAATACAATATCATTAAGGTCCCTGCTGGTTTAATAGTCTGGTATTTCAGTACTTTTATCCAAAAGTACTGTACCTAGTGTAAGTATACAGCCTCAGTACAGGCCTAAAGGCAACCATCACATGATCACACTTCCTCAGGAAATGTTATCTTGAAGCCAAAGAGACTCATGGAATCTGCTTTGAGTCCAGTGACTGGGCTGTGCTACAGGAACCACATGGAGATGATACTGAGGGGACCACACACTTTCTGATGGACTAACTGAACTTTTGCATAGATGCTCTTATTCTTGTGAAAATTGTGCAAGAACAAGCCCTGGATAACCAGTGATGTCACAGAGAAGACGGCCTCCAAATACAAGAACCAGTGGGAGCTGAGGAGCGCACAGAAAGAACTCAAGATCTGCTTGTTTGACAGACGAATCTTACAGGAGGAAAGTGAAGCAAAAACTGCAAGAGAACATCATGAGGAAGTTTTAGGGTGGTACGAAGACCACCCCGGGTTGTAAGCTTAGGTATGGAAGTACAACAGAGGGTAATTTTTTTAGATGAAGATTGTCACGTGCATAGTCACACAGTGAAATTCTTTCTCTGCATTTAACCCATTCACCAAGTGAAGCCAACGAGGCACCCAGGGAGGAGTGTGTGGGGACAGTACCTTGCTCAAGGGTACCTCAGTGGTGACACTAGCAGTTGGAATTCAAATCCCAACCCTCTGATTGCAGGGCCAATGCCCTAACCACTAGGCCATTCAGCTAATTTGAAGAGCTTCTTCCACCACTTCTGGTGGCCTGATAGTTAGGGAGTTGGCCCCGTGATCGGAAGGCTGTGGATTTGAATCCCAGGACTGCTAGTGGCACCACTGAGGTACCCTTGAGCAAGGTACCGTCCTCACGCTCTGCTCCCCGGGTGCTGCATTCCTGGCTGCCTGCTGCTTCACTTGGTGAAAGAATTTCACACTGTGTACTGTGCTGTGGTGTCGTGACTATGCAGGCCACTTTAACTTAATCAGTTCCACTGTACAGCTACGGCGTGTCCGGCTCATGCGGCTACAACTACTGCCTGTCCAGTCATCACTTCTCACTCAGTCTCAGTCTTACACTACACTGCATTTCCGCAGAGAAAATGCAAATTGTGCTTGCTCAAATGCAGAACACAGCATTAACATTAGCGATAGCATTAGTGTTAGCATAGCATTAGCATTACCATTAACATAGCGTTGGCATTAGCAAAGGATTAACATTAGCATTACCGTAGCATTAATGTGTAAGTGTGTGTGTGTGTGTCCCAATACTTTTGGCCATATTGTTCAGTTTAAACAGGTGTGTCTTTGGGGGCGTGGCCTGAGGTCTCATATGAAGTTTCATGAGGTTTGGTCAATGTGTGGAGCCTGAAAGTTTCTTCTTTTGAAACTGCATTCATTTCAATGGGGTTAAAAATGAATGGAAGTGAAAGCCCTGGGAGGAGTAGCGTGTCAAAAAACGGGTGAATGGAAGAATAAGAATAAAAAGAATAAAACTTAAAGGAGAAGTTTGGTGTGAAATGGACCTGGGGTGTATTGAAACATGATAACGCGTATGAACCCCCGCAATCTGAAACAGTGCTTTTAGCTGATGCTAACGTCAAGGCTCTACTAGGCTAAAAATGGTAGGGCATGGGGCATCATGTAGCCAGTTCAGATAAATCGCTATTTTTACACCATTAACAAGGATCAAAGTAGCTCCACACTTCATTTCTAGAATTCTGAGGGCCCTGACATTTAAAACATTACATTGAGAACTTTGAAAGTGCACAGGTAGTTTATTAAAAAGACAGTTTATACAGACAGTACCTTCAGAGAATGCGGGGCGGGGGGTGGCGAATGAAGGTGGGCTACTTGACAAAAGTGCAAGCACACTAATTAAACAATCCTATTTATCATTGTTTCGTAGAATCAACTGCCCACCTAAGTAACTTGTTAGATCACTTTTAGCGATACTTTTAAAAACAAATGGATTTCAAATTGCTGAATGATAACTTACTGAACACTTGACAGCTGTACAAGTAATTAACTAAACTCTCATATACGATAACATACAGCACTGTGTGCCTTGTAATACGAGCATAGATCTAATCATTATGTTGGGCTAAACTGGGAACTGGTCTTTCCTACCTGATTTACTGTAACTTTTTGACCCAGATTACCAATATGCAAGTGACTCAACTTTGCATAAAACTAAACCTAATCCACCACAGCTGTGTCCATCAAGATTTTTCATTATTTTTTACATCATGACCACTATTGCCATTCACATCTTAATTAATACTGTTTAGGTAATGAAAGAAATTTTGTCTCCCGTTCCCAAATGTGTGACTTTAAATGTATATGTATTCATGAGATCCAGCTGATCAGGGTTTCCTTCCTCTCTATGAATTTTTTGAGTGCTAACAGGACCTGAAGAGAAAATGAATGATCCCTATATTTCACAAAATGAATATTGAAATTCAGACATTGTACTTGCTGCTTCTGTTTTTCACTATTAAAAATATCAAATATGACCAATACACCAGCAGGGACTTTAATGATATTGCATTCAAATCCATAGACTTTAATATGGAGTTGGTCCCCCTTGCAGCCATAACAGCTTCCACTCTTCTTGGAAGTATTTCCACCAGATTTTGGAGTTTATGTGGGAATTTGTACCATTCATTTATGAGGTCAGACACTGATGTTGGACGAGAAGGTTTGGCTCACAATCTCCATTCCAGTTCATCCCAAAGGTGTTGGATGGGGTTGAGGTCAGGGTTCTCTGTGGGCCAGTCAAGTCCTTCCACACTGAACACATCCAACCATGTCTTTATGGAGTTCGCTTTGTGTACATTTTTCATAATACATGTTACATCATCACATCATCATGGAAAATGCCACAGTATGGACAGAAAATATGTTCTAATTTCAGATTCACATTGAATTTAAAAGTGGCCATATCATTGAAAGCTGTCCTTGGTTTTGGTTAAATAATGTTTGATAATATAAGTATTGTTAACATTTTTAAATGTCCTTCTCAGTCCTTAGTCTGCACAATTCGTATTTGATAAACAACCTGTTTTATATTAGCCATGGATGTCATGGTTCCTTCATGTTTAATATCATACCTAGCCTGCAGGTGGCAGTGTTGGACAGGAACTGTACTGTTAAAGCCTCTTGAACGTCTGTGCAGACAACGTACGTCCATCTGATAACTCCATATGAAAATGCCTTAAAATGAATGTATAGATTTTGTTGTTCTTTGTTGCATCCATTTTTGAGAATCTCAGCATCGAAGCACCACAGCCTGCCCAGTCCTACTAGCCTAAACATGAGCAAGACCTGGAACGTGGGAATGCTGATGCATAATCCAGATTATTGCGCAAGAACTGGACACATAAGTGCTTTTAATTTACAAGTGGCTCCAATTACACGTTGGATAGGCAGCCTCTCCAGAGCTTCAATGGAGGAGGAGGATTAGTAGTGATTGTGAAGGACAACAACAAACACACTCTTTCTGCTCATTCATATGAATGTGCTTGTGGATGTCCTTGTATGTACCTAATTCAGCCTCAGTCGAATACACCCACCGGCCACTTTATTAGAAACACCAAGCTTGTACTTCCTCTCATTGAACACTTTATGGGCTACACCTACACTGTATGTGAAGTATTGGACAATCTTAACACTTCATCAGACCAAGACATTTTGGACAACGCCAAGCTTCCAGCTTTGTGGACACTTTTCTGTTGAAGGCCCTTTTCTATTCCCATGACTGTGTCCCAGTGCACAATGCAAGGTCCATAAAGACATTTAATGAATTTGGTGTGAAAGAACTTGACTGGACTGCAAAGAGCCCTGACCAACACCTTTGGGATGAAACTGGAGAGGAGAATGGAAGCTGTTATAGCTGCAAAGGGGTACCAACTCCATATAAAAGTCTATGTATTTGAATGCAATGTCATTAAAGTCCCTGTTGGTGTAATGGTCAGCTGTCCCAATAATTTTGTCCATATAATGTATCTTATGTTCCTAACTACTAAAGCTACTATTGTGTATTTCCTACACAGGTCTTTTCTAGATAGCTAGCTAACATTTTCTATGAGGGAGGAGCAAATAAACAAGAACGACCTTCTTACAGGCTGGTTTAAACTATTAAAAAAATTCAAAAGGTTTTTAGCCCCAACCCACCTCTTGATAATGGGGCATGGGGTGCTCGGAATTACTCCAACCTTGCTTATGTACATTTTAATGTAATGTTACAGAGAAGATCAGGGTTTTGCATCCAGACCGTTTTACTTAGTGTTAGTGTTGTTTTTGGCTGCCTGTCTTAATTTTAGTTTTAGTCTAGTCTTTGCGTCAAGCTGTCATTTTAATTTTTATTAGTCTTAGTCACGTCCATACTCTTTTTAGTCTAGTCAAGTTTCAGTCGACTAAAAGTCTGAGCATTTTA